>JAYDZK010000057.1:10920751-10953418 GCA_034509185.1 Euphonia xanthogaster | reverse complement strand
CTCTTCCGATCTTGGTGAGGCAGACTCCTGGTCAGGCTGGCTCCTGTGAGGCTGAAGGCTCCTGGTCAGGCTGGCTCCTGGTTAGGCTGGCTCCTGGTGAGGCAGACTCCTGGTGAGGCTGAAGGCTCCTGGTGAGGCAGGTTCCTGGTGAGGCTGAAGGCTCATCCTGAGACAGCCCCAGAGGAGCTCCTGCCGGGAGAAGGCTCCGCTCCATTCTCAGGGCAGCGCTGTCCCGTCGCAGCGCTGCGGAGGAAGTGAGGGCAATTTACAGCCCATTTCCAGGCGCTTGGAGTCCAAGCGTGTGTGCTGCACCAGGGCAAGGCCGGCTTTGTGCTCCCATCCTGTATTGAGTAAGAGCGCTTTTGTCTTGGGAGAAAACGCCTTGGGTGAGAGGCTGCCACAAATCCCAACATTTCAATGCAGCACAAGGGGCCCGTAGGTTCCTCCTCCACCCCGTGGCCTGCTGAGGGACCCTCAGCTGCATGGTGGCTTTGGAGGAGCCACTGCAGGTCACTGGACATGTCCCCGAGGACTCCAGCAGGGAACACTCAGCTCAGCTGGACCTCGAGGGCTGCCAGCAGCTGTTTGCCACGTGTGTTGCCTGGCAGTGGGGAGAGCTTCCCTGCCCAGAGATTGTTCAAATCTGGCTCAAAAGCCGAATATCTGGGAGCTGTAAATCTCCCAGGAATAAGTCTTGCTCTTGCCCCTCTGATGCTTCCTGTGGGGCCAGAAACTCCATGAGTACAGCAAGGAAATAGCTCGGGAGGTTCTGGTGCTCCAGTCCAGGCTGGAACCAGTACATGTGGAAAGAGTTATGGAAATCTCTCCCTCCATGAAACGAATCCAAACCTAGGTCAGACCCCAGTCCAGCAGGTCAAGCTCCCAGTGGTGTCCGTGGCTGCTGGGATCAGCTCCTGTGGCGTGTGGGGCTGGAGGATGGAGGCCTCAGTGCCTGGTGGGCAGAGGCTGCTGCGTGCTCTGCAAAGGGATCTGGAGCTGTTGGGAGGAGTTTTGGTCTCACCACACTGCAGAAAGTTGATAATTGTGAGTGCTGATAACTAACCCTCAGCAGCTGATCTGACAGGACTTGTTCTTTCCTCTTTGGGGCCTGATCTGTGAATAGCTCTGGACTTTGTCCCTGGCCCTGCTCTGAAAACAGACACCACATTTTGGGATTAGGCTGTGCCAGGCTGTCCATCTGCTGCCCGCTTTGGATGGGCACTGTTTGATCTGGCCCCGGGTGCTGACGGGCAGCTGGTTCACCAGGACGTGCTTGGTTTGCCCCTGTTCTCACTGGGGTGAGGGCAATCCCAAAGCATTCCCAGGTTCAATCTGCCCAGCTCTGCTGTTCAGCATTTGCTTCTCTTCCCCACCCCAGCCTCTGCTGGAGCTCTCCCCTCCTGCTGATGGGCCTGGCAATGGCCATGGCAGGGCAGGGCTCCACGGGCAGTCCTGGGATAGAGTGAACCTCAGGCAGGAGGGATCAGGGTGGCACTGCCACACTCAGCACCTGGGAATCCACCAGCAGCACAGCAATCCCCTGCCCCATCTCCACAGGCCTGGTTTGGGCAGTGAAAATCAGATTTCCAGGGAATTCAGCTGCAGAGCTCCATCAGCTTGGGCCAAATGTCCCCCCATTTTTCAGTGACTGAGAAATGCAGCCAAGGTTGAGCAGCTCATCTTAGAGACAGCAACAGACACATCCCTAGCAGGGAGCAGTGTTTTTCTTTTTAAGCCTTGGCTTCAGACATAAGGGCAATAGATTTTCTTTAAGGAAACAAATCCCCAAATTTGTTAGGGTTGGCACAGCACAGGATTTTTCACTGGCCTTGTTTCTCATTTCCAGCTGAATCATTTTAGCAGGGACTTTTCTAGAAACGCTCAGCCTGACTCAGACACCCAGTCTCAAACACTTCAACCCAAGCACTGAGTCTGGCTTTTTTTTATGGAAAAGAGAATGAGGGTCTTTATCCTTGGGAATCCCAGGCGGGTGTCAATGTTCTGTTACCAGTTTCAGTGTCACAGAGAGCTGTCACACTTTGCAGAAGCAGCACTGACAGCGGGACATGCCCAGGGCCTCTCTGTCCCTAAGGCATCTGGGGATTTGGGAACTGGCAAAGTGGGAAGGGCACTTGGGCTGTGCAGCCTCCCCAGGGAGGTCCTGAGTCACTCTGATGACATCTCCCCCAGAGCTTTTCCACAGAAATGCCATTCCTGAGGATTTTCAGGCACGGAGAAGAGTTCTGGTCCCCAAGCCCTTTCTGTGCCGAGGGGCAGATGTCCTCAGAGTGCTCCTCCCCGGGCTCCTGCTCCCTTGCCTCTCCTACACTGGCAGTTTGGCTGTTCCTGCTCTCAGGTGGAGCAGGGTCACAGGCATTTGGCCTCATGAGGAGTGATCAGAGTGTAAGGGGCTCCCCAGAAGCCCTCACCCCAATGGGGGTCCCAGCAAGGCTGGGGCTCTGCCTTTCCTCCCATCCCCATGGTTGTTCTGCAGGCCAGCTCTGTGGCTCTGGCCCTGGGGGTGATGCTGGCCACAGCTGCATTTTTGTGGTGTGTGCACACACTTCCCTCCATCCCTGAGCTCTGACTGCCAGGAAAACCTGGGCCTGGCACAGCCCTGGTGTCTGCCCCTGGCAGCCACAACACCCCCTCGGATTTCCCCTCGCCTGAGCCACCCCAACCAACTTCCAGCCTCCTCTTACTCACACTCAGCTGCTCAGCCAGATGGATTTTCCTGAGCAAACCTTTTTGTTTGGTGCTGGCCAGCTGCGGCTGGGGTGGGTGGGAGGGCGTGGGGGTGCCTGTCCTGGGAGCAGAGCTGGATCTGAGCCCTCAGTCCCTGTGGCTCCAACCTCCTGGGGCCACGTGTGGTGACTCTACTCTGCAGGACTTGGCCTCTGGTGTTCATCCTTGCTTGGCCACTCTGCTGCAGCAGGCACAGACAGAAACCCCCTGCCAGTCTGGGGTCACCCAAACCCCCGGGAGAGATCCCTGTGAGGTCACACCAGGCATGGACAGGAACCCTCTCCCAATCTGGGGTCACCCAAACCCCCGGGAGAGATCCCTGTGAGGTCAGACCAGGCATGGACAGGAACCCTCTCCCAATCTGGGGTCACCCAAGTCCCCGGGAGAGATCCCTGTGAGGTCACACCTGGAATCACTCCTGGGCACAGCCCTGGCAGCCTGTGCTGGACTGCTGGGGCCCAGGGACCTGTAGGGCTGTGAGAGCTCATCTGCCACTTCCAGCTTTGTGCCCAGCTGCTCCAAAACCCCAAACCAGTTGGCAGTGGCTTGAAGGGACACTGTAGGGACACCCCCTCCTGCTGTCTCCATGGATTTCTCTCTAGCTCCACTGGCACTGTTGTCCCTGTGGGTGTTCCCTTGACACTATGGGCCCCAGAAATAACACCCCTGAAGATATCTCTAGGGATTCTCTGGGAGCAAAGCTCCCCCAAGAAGGGCACGGGCAGGGGGTCCCTCTCAGGGACACTGCAAGTCAGGATTTCTCCTGCGAAAGAGAAATAGTGGCTCAGGCTGAGCTAGCAATTTTCTGGGAAAAGAAAACTTGTTTGGGAAAAGGATAATTTTAAGGAGACTGAGACTGTTCATAAATTCAAGTCAAATTTAGAGATTGCTTTCAGTCTCTGGATTCTTCCATCCTCCCCTTTTCCTTCCCCCCTCCCCCGAATTATTGTTTGCAAAAATTAAAACAAAATGTTTTGGGGCTTTCGTTTGTTTAAAAAGCAATTTGCATTTTAAAAATTGCCAAAATATAAGCTTTGGGAGGGTGGGGTCTTTTGAAAGGGCAGCATTGTCATTGCTGAATGAAAACCACGGAGAGGAATTCGTCCTGGGAGACGCAGGGCGCTGGGGACGTGGTGGCAGCACAAAGACCACAACCACAGCTCCCAGAGCACAGCCCCAGCCTGTGCCTCCATTCATGTCGCTCCTTTCCTGCTCCCACATGGAAAATCCTGCCCACCTTGACCTCCTTCAGGGATTCATTGGACCAAGTCATGGTTTGAACACGGAGAAGATTCTGTGCTGTTTTTTCCCCCTGGCAGCTTTCCTCTTTCCCTCTTCAACCGTTCCAGGTTTTGGAACATCTGTGTTTAAATGAAATCTGCTTATCCAGAGCCGGGCCTGGCAGCTCAGGTAGAGATGCTCTGATGAAGCTCTGCACATCTGTGCACAATAAACTCAGGGAACAAAAGGCTTGTGAGGTCCTTGGCAGCGTAAGGGAAGGAAGAGAGCGGGAGACAGCAGGACTGGGCTCAGTGGAGCAACTGGAGCCAAAACCTTTCCTCACAGAGCCCTCAGCACCTGGCCATGTTTTGCTCATAGCTGGGTCTGCAGGGGTGCAGGGCTGTCTTCTGCACCAGGTGCAAAGCAAAGCTTGAGGAACAGACATGATGCCAATCCTGGGAGGTGATTTTTATTACAGCCCTCAAAGGCGTTCATAGAAAGAAAAAACGGGTTGCTAAAGAGCCACTTGAATTCAGGGCAATTCAAACCAAGAAGCAGTGGCAGAAAATTAAAGCCAGGCCAAGTCATGTTAGGAACAAGGCAAAAGGCTCCAGCGCAGCAGGGGATTAACCTCGGGCCGAGCAGAGGGAGGGCGGGAGCCACTTCCTGAGCGCCTCTGTCCAGGGAAAACGTGGCTGGGGAGCCACACGCCCCGGGGACATGCACGGATCTGGAGCGGGATCCAAAACCACCCGACCTGCTGCTGGGGCCAGCCATGTGCCCGGGCAGTGCCCCCACTGCACCTCCAGAGAGAGCCCAGCATGGCACCTCCCAGCCCTGCCCCACAAGGGCTTTGTGACGCCTGGCTGGGACATTGCTTGCATTGCCCCAGTTCCTGCGTCCCTGTGTGCCATTGTCAGGAGAAATGGGAGGGGGATTTTCCTTCAGTCCCTCCATCCCTGTGTGCCATTGTCAGGAGAAATGGGATTTTTCCTTCAGCCAGAGCAAGCCTCTCCCACTGGGCATTCTGCAAGCACACCAGGCTGCAGGCAGAGCTGCCAGCTTGCCCTGGCTGGTGGCCAGCAGTGCACAGCACTGGCCACTCCAGCCCAGGCACTCAGGGTGGACACAGGACACAATAATTGCAATTAAAGCCATTCTCCCTAAGTTTGGCCCCTTTTGACTGCAGAAACAGGTGGATCAGGAGGGGTGGATGCTGGAAAAGCAGCCAGGTGTATGGGGTAGGGAGGGAATCAGTGCCCAGCTGTTTCCAGCTGTTTCCTCGGCGCCCTGGGAGTGGCAGGAGCCAACAGAACCGAGGCTGAGCTGATGGAGCCAAAAGAAGCTGAGAGGTCCCAGTGGAGGGGTGGCTGTGGCTCCTGGGTGCCTGTGGGGAGCTCGAGGGAGGCGGTGCTGGTCATGGAGCAGGGCTGGAGCACACCATGCCCTCCCCAGCTCACCCACTGCCTCCCTGGAGGGTTTATCCCCCAAGGCATCACAGTATTTAGGTCGTTGACTCTGGATGAGGACAGGGTTGGCTGTTTTGGGGAGCTCCTTGCAGCTCCTTGTGAGGTTCAGCTTCTTCCCTTCTTCAGGATTTTCCTGTCCCTGGGACACCAGTGGAAAACTGATCCTGGGAGCAGAGCTGGGAGCAGCTCTGCACACTCCACTTATTCCTCCACATTCCTGTGCAGCTCTGCTCTGGTGGCACCAGTGGAAACGTTAGCAAAGAACTCGAGAAAATCCCCAGAGTTCTGTTTTCCTGGCTTTGCAAAAACATTTCTGCTTATCAAGCAACCCAAAGAAATGTGAAGATTTTCACTCACTCTTCGTGTGGGCTCAGCTTTGAATTTTAAAAAGGGATTTGCCAATGCAATCTTGCAAAATACTCCAGTGCCAAGTCCAGCTCTCCTAAAATACAAGTTTTAGGAGGAGGTGAGCTTTCATTCTCCTGGGAAAACATGCATTTCTGACAGATTTGAGGGAGAGCTAAGGCTTCTGTGAGGCCATGCCACTCCCTGGAGAAATGTCCTTTCATGTCGATCAGCAGGGACCAGATCCTGTGGTTTGTGGCACCAAAGGCAGAGCTGCTCATGAGCCTCAAGGCTTTGAACGATGGAGATGTGCCCACGTGGTCACGACCTCCAAGAGCCCTCAGGATGAGGGATTTAAATCTTTTTTCCTCTGTTTGAGCCATGCCCTGGGGCTGTGCCATGGGTACAGGTGCTGCCTTGGGGGTTAGGCGTGGCCAGGAGATCATTCCCTGGGTCCCTGCTCTGTGCCCTTGGGAAGGCTCTGCCCTGAGGGTAGGAACCAGCCCCGAGTCCTGCACCTCCAGGAAAAGGGTTCAACCTTGCTTGGTCGCCTCTGTAAAACAAGGGCTGGGAATTTCAAACCCCCACGTGCTTCCCAAAAGCTTTGCCAGTGCATTCTGCAGGGCAGGGATCACCTCTAAAACCCTTTGTGTGGTGGATCCATGGTGTGGGCCAGGGCTGCTCAGCACGTGTGGGATGAGGAGAAAGCAGAGCTGAGCAGCTGCTCCAGCAGGGCACAGCAGGCTGCTCTTCCTGAGCTTTCCATGGAGGGGGGAAGCCTCGAGTGGGGACACTCAAGTGCCTGCTGCGTGCTCCCGTGCTGCTTTCGCTGCTAAAAGTGCAGCTTCAGCACATGTGGGAGCGGGCCAGGCCTGACTCAGCCATTCCCTCTGGAGGCAGGAGCGCTGTCTCCGGCTCCCGCACGGTTCTGTCCTGGTGGGGAGATGACAAAAGCTCCTGCAGGCTGCTGGGCTCATCCCAGGATGGCCCAACCGCCGCTCCAAGCCGCGGCCCAGCTCCGTGGCAGGAATGTCTGTCCCTCACGCCTGGCAGAGCGCTCCCGGGCCGCTCCTGTCACCATCAGCACGTCGGTGGCCGCTGCTCCTGCTCCGCCAGCCCCACTGGGGACGTGAGGCTGGGCCTGTCCGTGTCAGCCGCGGGAATTCCGATGGCAGAGCACGGAGCCAGCGGCTGCGTCCCGCGCGGGGCACGGGGGTGCTGCTCTGCCCTGAGCTGTCACGGCGTGCCTCGGCCGGGGATTGTTCCTGAGAAACACTCCGGGGCTGCGCTGGCGTTCTCCGGGCTGAAATTTGATAATTAAGCAAATACAGCGTGGCTTTGTGTCGGGAGAGCACCATAAGGTAAACAGGAAGGAATGAGGGATTAAGACGTCTCTGCTCTGAGGGAAGGTGACAAGGCCGGAGCTGTGACACCTCCGTGCCGGGGCGAGGGGCCCAGCTGCGGGCTGGCATGGCACAGCTGCATTGTTCAGGGGTGAAGAGCAAATAAAAGCCACGGGAAAAGAAAACAAGCTATAAAATTCTCAGCAAAGCACAGAGCCCCAGCAACTGCGTCCTGATGGCCCCGTGACAGCTCTGGGGAGAGGCGGGCGAGGGGTCGAGCTTTTGAAGTCCCAAAGTTGTCCTTTGTGAAGGCCCCCTGCTAAAACAGGCTCGGTGTTGACTTTAGGCTGCATATGGTGGAGGAATTGGACAGCTCAGTCACAGCAATCAAAGCAGGGGGGCACCTTTTGGGATTTGGCTAACTGGGTGTCAGGCCGGGCCTGTCCCAGGTGGGACGGGGGATGCAGGGGCAGAAATGAGGAATTATCAGCATGGTCAGGGCTGCAGGTGAGTGACAGAGCCTGTGCTGTGGAAAGGTGAGGGAGAAAGCAGCTAGGAAGGTCTTGGAACGGTATCCAGAGCTCAAACGTGTGTGTCAGAGCTGATCAGAGTGGGAAACTGGGAAGGTTGGGCAGGTGATGGTGGGAATTCCTTCCCACAGGGCCTGAGGGGGTTCCCGAGGTGCTGGGAAATGGGGGTCCCTCAGCACTTTGGGGACCTTTGCAGTGAGCAGAAACAGCACAAAGTGAGAGTGGATGAGGAGGGAGATGAGCGGTGCTTCCATGGGGAAGGTGCTTGTGACAAAGCTGGAGGTGCCACAGGGGTTCGTGTGCTCTGTCCTCTGACCATGATGGGCCCCTGTCCTCAGAGCCCCCTGCAACCCACGCTGCCAGCAGGGAGAGGCAAAGCCGTGGTCAGTGCAGGTCAGGACAGTGAAACGTGCCCTTGGTACCCTCATTTTGCCCTCGGAAGAGCAGGGAGGGCAGCGGCCCGTAGCGATGGGCTCACCTCAGCACAGGGTGAGCAGCTGGCCTCCCACGCCAGAGCTGCCGCCAGGGCCTCCCCGTGACCCCCCGGCCTGACAGGGGGCTTGGCAGCAGCTCCCCGGGCTTGGCAGCCCCCTGGTTGGGCACAGATGGTGACAGTGTCCCCTCTCTGCCTCTGCCAGCCTGCAACTGCAACCTGCACGCGCGGCGCTGCCGCTTCAACATGGAGCTCTTCAAGCTGTCGGGGCGCAAGAGCGGCGGCGTGTGCCTCAACTGCCGGCACAACACGGCGGGCAGGCACTGCCACTACTGCAAGGAGGGCTTCTACCGCGACCTCAGCAAGCCCATCTCCCACCGCAAGGCCTGCAAAGGTACGGGGGCACCCGCGGGCTGGGGGGGATGCCCCGCTCCTCCTTCCCCGGCCCCTCCTGCAGCCCCGCTCCTCCTTCCCCGGCCCCTCCTGCAGCCCCGCTCCTCCTGCCCCGGCCCCTCCTGCAGCCCCGCTCCTCTTTCCCCGGCCCCTCCTGCAGCCCCGCTCCTCCTTCCCCGGCCCCTCCTGCAGCCCCGCTCCTCCTTCCCCGGCCTCTCCTGCAGCCCCGCTCCCGCAGCTCTGCCGCTGGCCCCGCTCCTCCCGCTCCCCCCTCTCCCAAACCCGGCTGAAATTGCTTTTTTTTTGCCGTTTGGAATGGCTTCTCATGCCCCCACGTTCCCTGCTGTCACCTCTGCAGCCTCCTGGTGAGGACAAGGCCACCCACGTCCCCTGCCATCACCTCTCCCTGCTCTCCCCAGCCTCCTGCTGGGGATGAGCCCATGGAAATAGAGGCCCTCACTTTGAATTATTTCAGGGTTTATCACTTTCAAATGGTTCTTCATCTGCTCCTACCTGCTCATCACTCTGCAAGGGCAGAGGGGCACACAATGCCAGGTATGGATGAGCTGGAGAATTTAAATCAGCCTCCCCCAAGCCCCGTCTCCAGCTCCCACCCTTCAGGCAGAGCTGAGCCCACGCACAGAACTTGTCACTCCTCCGCATGAGGAGAGAACAGCAAAAGGGGAAACGAGTTTATTTTGAGCTCAGAGTATTTTGAGGTTTCCTCGTGTGGCCGTGGAGGCGAGCTGGGATTCAGCTGGGGCGGGAGCAGCAAGAAGAGCAAATCCTGCAAATGAACCCTTTTTACTCTCAGCTGCTGCTGGAAGAGGTGGAAGTCCTGAACCTGAGGTGCAGTGAAAGGAATCAAGCAAACATTCAAAAGCCAGATTAGAAAATGCTGGGGTTTCCCACAGAAATGCTCTGCTCTTTTCTCTCTAAAGACTCGTTTCAACAAGAAATGGAAAGCATTTTGGCTTCAGATCAGTATTTTTGGCTGGGAAGTTTGGGGTCTCCAGCATTTTCAGTTTTTTGGTTTGTTTCTTCTTCCTTACTGAAAACAGACATTTTTTGCCATAGCAGAAAAGAAATCCCCTTTTCAGACAGTCCTACTCCCCCTTTTGAACCTTGTAAAAACAATTCCAATGAGATATTTTTTGATATTTCCCAGGTGCTCATTCCTGCTTTTCCCAGCTCACCTCTGGCAGCTGCTCCCCTCTCCTGTCTGTCCCTCCTTGCTGTCCCCTGGCCCTTCAGTGTCACTGACAGCACTGAGTCCTGCCCAACAACCTGGCTGGGTGGCACCTGCAGGTGGGAAACTTCTGAGCCATTCCATGCCTCAGTTTCCCCAAGCGAGCACTGAGAAGACATCACTGGCCTCTGGGAGGCTTTCAGGCTGAGTTCCCCACTTGCAGGATCATTCTCTCTATTAAATCCTCTTAGCAATTGCTCTCTTCTCCTGCTCTGCCTCCTGGAGCCTCTCCCTCACTTGAAGCTGGAGATGGCCAAATCTCAGCTCCCCTCCAGGCGCGTTTGTGACAAACCTGTACCCGTCAGAGCTGCCAGACAAAGGTTTGTGGTAACTGTGCTGGGCATGAGCGTGATTTCCCAGCCCTGAGGGGTCTTCTGGGGGCAAATCCACCATCCCATCCACTCACAGCGGCAGTGAAATGAAGTTCCCCTCAGCATCCCTTTGAAATCTCCTTTTCCCCAGCTCTGTCACACAGTGGGGTTTATGTTCCCCCTGCTTTCCCCTCCTGACTCGGGGCTTGTGCTGAAATTGTTGCAAACAAAGCAGGTTTAAACCCAACCCTCCAGCTCCAGCCTGCTCTCCATTGGTAACAACATTCATTTACCATCTCACCAAACCAATACTCCCAGAGCCTCATCTCTACTGGACGTGGTTAAAATGAAGGAATTAACCATCCTGAGCTCCTGCCACCTCCCTCATCACTGCCTGCACCCAGCAGAACCATATTTTCTCTATATTTTCCTCTATAAAACCTGATTCTTTAATCCATCACATCACTCTGATCATGTCCCACACATAATAAATTTAAATAAAAGCATCTCAGAGAGCCCTGGTGCCTTGGGAGCTGCTGAGGAGCTCGTGGCTCTCACCCACCCCAGCAAGGTCTCGGGTGATCTCACAGCAAAGGCTCCATGAAAGAGCTGCCAGAGGCATTTTTTCATTAATTCATCTCCATTTATTCAGCCTAAATGACACATCCAGCTAGGCTGCCTCTCCTGTGCCTTGCATTCCTCATCTCCCACTCCATCCCATGCACGAGGTGCCTCCACTCACAACACATCCAACATCAGCAAATTAAAGAGGCTGGAGCTGCATTGTTTGAAATGGTTGGTTTGGGTAATTATGCAAAAATACGACACTGCAGAAATGCTTGCACGATGTCTCCTTCTTTTTAACTTGGAGAAAAGGAGAATTCCACAAACTTTTGCACGTGTTGCAGGGCAGGGATGAGGCTCAGGCTGCGAAAGGTGAGCAGAAAGCAGAGCTGGGCAGCAGCCCTTGCCCAGGTCAGGGCTGCTTGTGTTTCCAACAGCCAAACCTTTAATAATTGATTAAAAAAGACTTTTCTAATGGTCAGAAGTTGAGATGAGCAGTGCAGGTGAAGGCACAAGGAGCTGGGGTGTAGGGATGGTTTTCCCTGATGGCTGACAGTGATCCAGTCATGCCGGGTGCTTTGCTCTGTGTTTGCTCCCAGTGGTTTTCCTTGCAAAAATTATAAAAGCCTGGAAGTTGTCAGTGGCCAGAGATGCCCTGGGACAGAGCAATGCCAGGCAGGCCGTGGCAAGGAGGCTGCAAACCACAGGCAAAGGAATTGATGACAGATGGAGCAGGGATATTGCACGGAGTGGCGATGCTGGGTGCGTGCCAGAGCCTGCCAGGCTGGAGCT
This sequence comes from Euphonia xanthogaster, assembly GCA_034509185.1. Classification (NCBI taxonomy): domain Eukaryota; kingdom Metazoa; phylum Chordata; class Aves; order Passeriformes; family Fringillidae; genus Euphonia; species Euphonia xanthogaster. The sequence goes on along the minus strand of JAYDZK010000057.1, from coordinate 10,942,023 downwards.
GGCCATGGAGCTGGCCATGGAGGATGTGGCTGCTCCGGGTGGGTGGTCAGGCAGTCCCTGGGACACCGAGCCAGGGCTCCCCTGGCATTCCGAGGTCAGACTGCAGCTGATCCCTCCCCAGCCCTGGATCCTGGGCTGGAGGAGCCCGATGGTGCCGCTGCTCCTCCTCCGGGGGGTGGGTGGGCTCATCCCGGCAGGCAGGGGAGCAGGACGCCTTTGTCCTGGCAGACACATCCCACCCCCGTCCTGGGCACACCCCTGGTGCGGGGGCTGTGCCGAGAAGCAGCAAAACTCGGGGTCTAAGAAATTTCCATGTTCATTTTTCAGAATCAGACAAGGATGAATTGTTCCTCTTTTCTCCCTGGCTTTTGAGAAATCACCAAGAGTTCCCAGCACGATGAAGCCCTGCTTCCAGCTCCTTCTGCTTTCCCTCTGCTCCAAATGATGTTGCAAGTGAAATTCCACATCTGGGTCCTGCAAACCTCGTCCACCCTGCTCTGTCATGAGCCGCTGTAAATCAGGGCCCTGCTGTTGGTTCTTTTGATTAAACTCCCTCCTGATATTTGCCAGATTATTGGCACTAATGTAATTCCATTGGAGTGGAGAGTCTGCAGGGTTTTATGGCCTGGCTGTAAAACAGCTCTGCGCTTCGGGGAGAGGCTTTGCACACTTTTTGATGAAAAGATGACAAACGAGACGTGCTCTGAATGCACTCGTGCTGAGGCTGCCAGCACAAACCCCTCGTGCAGGGGCAGGATTTGGCACCTGGAGAGGTCACACTGATCAGGGCTCAGTGTTTTGGGAGGAAATGGGATTGTCTGTGTGCCTGGTGCTGCTGCAGCCTGGGGAGCTTTCCAGCTGTGCTGCAGGATTTCATGCCTTGTGCAAGCCCCAAAAAGCCCTCCCAGCCTCCCTGCCCGTCCTGGCCTGCACCCACCAAGGGTCAAGAGTTGACATTTGCATTTGGAGGCAGTTTGGGCTGGAGCAGAGGGAGGTGAGAGCTGTCCCCGTGGGCTCAGCCTCCCGTCCTTGATTTCATGGGTGCACATCAAGGGTTTTTCCCCACCCAGTCGCAGACACTGAGTGGGGCAGAACTCAAACCCCTTTGGCTTTGGGAGAGCCGAGCAGAGCCCCCGGTGACAGGGACAGTGGCACCAGTCCCCGTCTCTCTCCAGTGACTATAGAGGGAGCTGCGTGACCAGCTTAGAGCTGAGAGCTCATTCCCTGGAGGCTGGGCCAGGGGAGATGGATCCTCTCTGCTCCTGCTGCTGGGTCCCACTGGGAAGCTGGGGCACAGGAGGTGCCAGTGGGAACACCCAGGGCAGACAGCAGAGTCTGAGAAGGGTGCCACTGCCACCAGAGCAGAGCCTGAGAGTGCTGCCACTGCCACCAGAGCAGAGCCTGAGAATGGTGCCACTGCCACCAGAGGAGAGTCTGGTGCCACTGCCACCAGAGCAGAGCAGAGTCTGGTGCCACTGCCACCAGAGCAGAGTCTGAGAAGGGTGCCACTGCCACCAGAGGAGAGCCTGAGAAGGGTGCCACTGCCACCAGAGGTGTCCCACTGCTGGTGTCCTGGTGTAACACAGGGACACCAGTGTGCCCATGGTTCCAGTCGTGGTCAGCATCCCTCCAGCCTTGGAGATGTCCCCTGTCCCCACAGTCCCCAGTCCACCCTTGGGTGGGGCAGCCAAGCTCACAGCTGAAGCGTGCCAGAGACGTTGGGGTGGCCTGGCTGGATCCCTGCTCCAGGGCTCCAGGGCTCTAGGGCTCCAGGGCTCCAGGGCCAGCAGTGGTGGCTCCTGCAGGGCTCTGTCCCCAGCCTTTCCTCACTGCAGGCCTCTGCTGGGACCAGCACAGCTCTGCCCTTGGGGTCACCTCAGGAGGGGCTGAAGTGCAGCCTGAGGGGGATGCTCCCCTCTCCAGAGCTGCCTCATTTTCATGCCCATCTCTCGTCCAGCTCAGTTGTGGTTTTAAGGCAAACTCCAAGGCAATACTTTCCAGGAATTCACCCCTGGGAGTTGTCCTTAATGGTCAAACCTGCTTCCCTTCCTTTCCTTCTTTTGCTCCTCTTTGGATTCCAGCTGGAGCTACTGTTGAGAAGAGAGAGGAGCCAGCCCGTGGTGCTGGCAGGGCTTGGGCTGGGCTCTTGTGTCAGGGCTCGGTCACCTCTGAGGAATCACATCCTTGGAGAAATTCCAAACTTTCCAGGCATTGATCTGCCAAGCACAGACTTCAATTTCTCCCCAGGCCTGTGGAGATTCTCCTCCACTGCCACAAGAATGATTTTCTAGTTGTGTTTCCATCCTGAATTTGTCAGAGGCTGTGCCTGAGTCACCCTTCCCCACGGCCCCACAATTCCTTATATCAGTATTATTGCAAGCCCTGAGAGCTGATTTATGGCTTCTGCATCTACAGCTTGTCACCACAGCCCCAGACACACACAGACCATCAGAGAAGGTTCTGGAAATGCAGCTTTAAGCTGTCCATGCTCACAGGTCGTTGTGGGAATGTCCTGGGGAAGCACGGGTGGCTTGAGTGCCACCAAGTGTCACCTCCTCCATGGCACTGCCACGACCCAGGGCAGAGCTGCACCATTCACCCACCAGGGCTGGAAGGATCCCAGAGAAAAGAAGGGACATGAGCATTACTGAGACTCTCACCCTGTTCTGAGTTTGCAGAATGAAACCATGGAAAAGCAGTGATTTTTTGTTCAAGTCAGACTCAAGCTCAACACAAAGCGTCTCCCTGCCCATGCCAGCTTTTAAAAATCCATTAAAATCCACATTTTAATGATGGATGAGCAGACAAATTAGACAGCTGCCTCTGTGTGAGGCAGAGTGGGCAGAGTTTGCTGAGTTGTGGAATTCAAGGCAGGATGCTGCTGAATCCATGGGGAGATGGAGGAGGCTGCTCAGAAGGGGCTGGAATCTCCATTGCCACCTGGAAACCACCTCAGCACCTTCAGAGGAGAGACACAGCTCACAGCTGAGTCCTGACTCCATGGCAGACATGTGGATGGCCCAGCTCGATAGGAAAATGTAGACAGCATTGATTCCCAGACCAGAGCCGGCCCTGCATTCCTGAAAAATCACATCCTGGCAATGCTGGTGCCCAGCAGGAGTTTACTGGATGAACTGGGGGCCGGCCACCTTCCAAACTGGGGTTTGGGTTTCCAGCAGAGAAACATCCAGGAGCAATCCTGGAGGGCAGGTTGGGATGTGGTTTGTCAGAAGTGGTGACACAATAGAGGGGAATTTTCACTCTATTAAGAAAATAAAACCAGACTAAACCCCAGCTCTCCATTGCTGGTCTCAGACTAAGGACAAAAGTTGCTAAATTCACTTGCAAAGCCAGACCTTTCCATATCCACGAGACAGAGGAAAGACAAGGAATAATTTGCCTTCCCCATGAATGTTTTCCAATAATGGAGATAATTTCCAGCTTCAGAACAGTTCTCAGGAGTGGAAAGTGCTTCAGGCTCTCAGATCCTGAGAATTAAACCCAAGCTCAGCCCTGCTCATCCCCACACTCGGGTTTTCAGTGTACTAAAGTGAAAAAGGGTTTTTTTCTGGTAGGAAAGGATTTCTTTTCCAGTTAAACAGATGCTTCTCAGAGCATCACAAGCGAGGGGCTGGGATTTGTGCCCCAGGAGCTCTCACTGGGATTTCTCCCTGCTCTTGGGGTGCTGGGGACTCTCCCCACTGTGGATGCTTCGGGATCCCATGAGGGCTGTGCACACCAAAAGGATCCTTTTCTGCAGAGCTTTTCCAGCTTCTCCCTCACCTTCCCCACCGCCTCCTTTCCCGAGCCTTGTGGCAACCTCATTATCTCCGAGACTTCTGCTCCGCTGCCAGATTTGATTTTTATTATTAGAGGGAGAATGCACTTGTAGGAACCTCGTTTCCTCCAGAACCAGGCTAAAAACACATCAGGAAGAGAAAAACTTTGCCTCTCATTTTTTCCCTCCAATAACAGCATTCCCAACCCACTCCTTCTCATGCAACATCTCCCATGAGGGCAGGGGGAGCTGGGCTTTGCTTTAGGTCCATGAGGCCACCGTGCCCCACTGAGCTGCTGCTCCTGGCCTGGCCACAGCTGCCCCTGCAGCTCTGACAATTTTGGTGGAAAAATCAAAAGGATCATATCTCCACTATAAAACCCAAGTTTTTCCAGCAAAGTGGGGTGAAGGAAACCCCAAAGCTTCATCTCAGCATCCCTGGCAGCTTCTCCAGCCCTGCTGGAATCACGTGGGAAGTGGAGCTCTCAGTGGACAGGGGAAGTTTTAACAATTTTGGAACAAGGGAATTTTCCAGCATTTGGGGGAGTGCTGCCATAATTGTCCCATTGTGTGTGTCACTAATGCCTGCCCACAGTGCCCCTGCCCAAAAAGTGGATTTATAGTCGGGGTTCCAAGGCCCCTCCGGATTAGCGGCGACTCCGGCTCAGTGGAGGCTTTGTGGCCCCGTCTGTTCCTTGTTATGGAGAAGACAAAGCCAAGGTCTGATCTGTGAAATTTGGCCCAAACTGCAGGGCACCAAAGCCCTTGGCTCCCCCGAGTGCCAGCCCAGGAGGGGAAACGGGAGAGCCCTGAGAAGTGGCGCGGGAGAGGGACAGAAGGAGACACCCAGAGATTGTTTGGCTCTGCCCAATAAAAGGAGGAATTCATGTTCTGCTGGCAAGAAACCTTTAAATCTCCAGGAGAATGTGCTGAGGGACACTGAGCACGAACATGATCCTTTGGAGGGCTAAATGCAGCTCCCAGTGTGCAGACAGGCTGAGGAGCTCACGGCCGAGCAGTTAGTGGTTAATATTTAAAGTCATTATTGGTATTCAGAGTCAGCACAGAGACATTTCCACCCCTGCTCCTGCTTTGCAAACCAGCTGGGGCCAGACTGGGTGGGTGCACACCCAATTCCAGCTTCTCTTCCCCAAAAATCCGTGGGCTTTGCAGGACGTGCTGCCCGTGCTGGGGATGCTCTGGCAGTGCCTGCGGGCTCTCCCATCCCCACGGGAGGTCCCCAGAGCCAGCACAAACCTCTCAGCAGCGCTCAGGTGCTCAGGCTCGGCTCAGGCTTCCCTCATCCACGGGCAAATGACCGGCTCCATCCAAAGGAAGGAGCTCTGCTTGTTTTGAATTGATTTCCCAAAGGCAGGAGCCAAAGAAAAGCTGTGAAAACATCCTGTCCTCCTTGGGACCACTTCAAGGTCACCTCTGGGATGGATTTCAGCTACAGGGAACACTCCAGGAATTCTCACACCTTGAGTTCCCTGGGAAGAGGTGTTCAGATGGAGCAGGATTTAAAGTACCGGGGCCCCTAAAGACAGTGGAGTAGGAAAAAAACAACTCTACAACAAAAAACCTCACTTAAGTAATAATGCCAGAACCACCCCTCTAAATGCTAAACCACAAGGTTGAGTGAGACATGTTTGCTGCATCAGGATGAGTTGTTGAGGCAACAGGAGAATTTAAAATGAATTTGTTTTGACATTTTGACAACAAACCTGGGTTTGTTGTGATTTTTTCCAGCAGAAGTTTTCTGTAGCCACATTTTTTTTTTCTCCTGTTGAAGTCTTTGGAGGAAAGAAGGGAAACAACCAATGGGAAGCAATTTTTGGCCATGATTCTGGAAAAGCATTTTAAAGCCTGGTTAAATATAAATGTGCACCTAAGGCACATTGGCTACCTGGGATTGAATTTGTACTTCAGACTGAGATTGAATTTCTGAACACGGGAGCCTTCATCACTGATTATTGCAAATTAAGGGTTTTTTCCCAGTTTAATGCTTTGTTGGGTTCTTTCTCAGTCCAGAGGCTGGATCTGGAGCCCTGTGAGGTTTGTGATCCTGGCATATCCAGGGTGACGAGAGGAAACCTGGACACCCTGGCAAATCCAGCCTTTTTTCTTGTGCAGGCAAAGGGTTTTTCATCACTCTGAAAAGCTCCCAAGGAAGCAACTTCCCTGAAAACAGGAAGATGCTAATTCTCCAAAAATGCAGATCTTTTCAGGCACCTTCTCCATAAAGGTCACACTTGAGGGGAGCTGAGCCTGGAGATTTATCCCTCTGTTTACCTTTCCCCACACGTGTGCAGGGCACGATTAGCTGGGAATACCTCTGCCCATCACCGGGGGTGCAAAAATATTTGCATTTTTGTCGTGCTGTTTGTCAGCCTTCAGTGGGGCAGAACCATCTCAGCAAGTTCAACCACCTGAACTGAAAAACCGAGGGGGTTTTTTATCCCAAGCATGGCCCCAAGATCCTTCCAGGTGTTTTTTAGCCCCAAACCTGAGCTGAAGCACAGAAAGGCATCGCTGGCTGGGCTGGGGCAGGCAATGCTCTGCCTCAGCAGGTTTGTACAGAAAATCAGGGCTGATTTGGAGGCTCCAGACAGAGCTATAAAAGCCCACGGCAGCCAGTTGGGCAGAGCCTGGCCCCGGGGGAAATCTCCTGGCTGCAGGCGGTGAGGAGCTGCCTGGCAGGGCTTATATCCGTATATATATTAATCCCAGCTAATGTAACTACAGATGTTCTCATTCAGAGCCCTATCTAATCCTGTTGGGCCCTTGCCATGGTGTCTCGTAGCAGGAGTTCTACGAGTTAATTACGTGCGGTGCAGAGCAGCGCTTCCTTTTATCGTTGAAAAGGTTGAAAAGGTTGCCTTTTCAACGCCCTCAATGTCCCTTTGTTGCTGGGCTTGAAGGAGCAGTGAAGAGGAGCACCTGTCTGACCTTCCCGGCGCTGTGCATTGCTTGGCAGCCCTCCACCGTCTCTTGGCAAGGCATTCCGAATCTTTTCCGTGGGTGCTCTCCGTGCCTTTCACTGCAGCTCCCAGCTGAGGACGTGCTATTGATTTCTATAGTGCCCTGATATGAATTCAGAGTTTCTCTCTCCCCCTTTCACAGCACAGCCTCCCATCTTGCGGCTCTTCTGAGCTCCGCTGCAATCAGCCAGATGTTTCATTGAGTCCCAGATCTTTTCCTGGAGTGGATGCAGTTAATTGGGACCCTTCAGTGTGGATGAGCCATCCTGTTCCCTCTTCCAATTATGCCTCCTCCTGCACTCCGGATTTTGGCTGCTGTCCCCTCATCCACTCGGCCGCTTTGGGTCTGTCTCGCAAAGAGCGCCGTGGTCTCCTCACATCTGGAGCAGCCAAGCTCAAGGTGCTCACCTGGGAGTGCTCTCAGCTCCCTGCTTTCCTGGTGGTTATTTTACAGGGAATTCGGCTTCTGGGAGCAGAGGCACCCCCACTGCTGCCCCCATTGCCCGTTAGAGCCTCCCCACAGATTCCTGCTCCTTGTTTTCTCCTCCACAGCCATGTTTGCTGTTATGAACAAAACCCTGTTTATTTCAAGCAAAAAATAACTTCATTTGTCACTAGGAATTCCCGGTCATCTCTGCCACAGACACTCAGCATAAATTTTTCTTAAAAGTTTTCTGAAAAAACGAAATCCTGAGAGTTATTTCCCTTCCCCCGATGCTCTGTGGGCATTTTTCTTGCTCCTGCATCTTCCCCGTTTGCTCTCTCCCATCTCACTGCACCCTCTGTGATCCTTTCAAGCAAGGCGTGAGGAAAACCCCACGTCATCCTCCTCATCATCTCCGGGATGTCCCGGACACTTTCCTGTCCTGCTCACAGAGCTGCCCTCAGCTCCGGTGCCCCGAGGGCTCTGCTCAGCGAGGGCACTGCTGAATTTCTGCACCTCGGTGGGTGGTGAACAAATCCACAAATCCCTGCACGCAGGGAAGGTCAGGGATGAAAGCCAGGGAAGTTCAGGAATGCAAACGCGTCCTGTGAGTGCCAGGGTGCCCATCGGAAAGGCAGCGGCGATGCCAAGGGGGCGTTTGCAGCCATCACCCCCCCGCTGGCATCCTGGTGCACACTTCCCTCAGTTTGGGGCTACAGCCCAAAGGAATTTGAACCGGATGGGGAAAATCAGCATCAAGCACCAGCAGCCCGGCCCTCCGTGGCTGGGGAAGGAGAAGAGCCTGTAATTGCTGGCTGCAAGTGTTTGCACTGGCCGGGGAACTGTAAATTACCTTTAATTGCTCCTAATTGCTGGCGCTGGTTCAGTTTCTCGAGGACAGGGACGGCAAATCCCCATCTGCAGACACGGCGAGCCCCTCCTGCCTCCCTCGCCGGCAGCGCTGAGGGGAAGCTCCTGCTTCCCGGAGCTTGGGGACAGACCTGGCACGACGGGCTGGGCCCAGGGCGACGCTGGGGACAGGTGACACAGGTGACACAGAGCCCGTCCCGTCACCCAGAGAGGATCTTCCCCTCGGTGTGGCAGAGATCACCGGGATCTCATTCCGCTGCAATCGTGGTCCCCGACCCTCTGCCACTCGTGCCCTCTGCAGCCCTGGGCACATCACATCCCACGTGGGGACATCAGAGCACTCACAGAGCCCAGCCTGGGGAGAGAGGAGACAACCTCAGGGAGATTCTGTTCTGAAAATAACCCGGCAGCTCTGGGCGAGCTGGCCGAGCCACTGCCTCATGAGGGAAGGAAGCAGAAATTCGATTTATTGATTGATTTCTGTGCTGCCCAAAGAGTGCTTTGTGCTCTCAGCCCGGCCTCAAGAGCCTGGTGATCTTACTCATCACCGGGGCTTTTTTCCCCTCTTTTCCCCAAGCAGTCCCACTGAAATGAGGGCGATCTGCTCACCCGGGGGCTCCTCACAGGATGGGCTCTGCCCGGAGCAGCCCCGAGGGAACGCCTGAAACACGAGGCTGCTCTCCCCATCCTCCTGCCCTTTGCCTCTCCTTCGGTGACCCTTCCCTGATTTGCTTATTTTTATGTTAACTCCTGACTCTCTGCTCTTCTTTGACTCTTTTCTCTCCTGTTCCTCCTTCAAGCCTTCACTTAATGTGTTTTTATTTCCTCTCCCCCAGCATTACCCGAGCCATCCCTTGGGGCTGCAGCGTGAGGGTTTTCCCACCTCAGCATCCCTCTGCTCATCACCAGCCACGCTGACTTCCCGTTAAAACGTTTCCAATCTAAATTAGCTTTAGAAAAGGTGATTTCTGCTGTGGGCAGGTTTGCAAGGAGCTGTTTCCCAGTGGGAGCTCAGGACAGGGAGGAGAGAGAGAGACTTTTAATCAAAAATTAAAAATCAGAAGTGTTAGGAAAAGAAGGGGAAAGGAGCAAAGGCTTTGATGGTTTCTTGAGGGGTTTCTTTCCCTCTCATGTGAAAAATCATCGGGTTTTGGCAAGGCTCTGTCTCTTCCCACCCAGGACCTGTGGGGTGAGGGCTGGTGGCAGTTTGGAGCTCTGGATGTCCCTAGGGAGAAGTTGGACATCCCAGAGCAGGGGTGCTCCAGGCACCATCCAACCCCTGCTGGGCTGGGATCAGCCGGGAGCTGCTGCCCAGTGAGGTCAGACTGGGGGCTGCTGGTGCAGGATCACACTGGGCCGGCCTGGAGGGAGCCTGCAGCCAAACACCAATGCCTGGAAACCCAAAACCAGCCTGGGATGCACTCTGCTGTCCCCAAATGAGGCACATTTAGGGTGTCTGGGGGGCCAGGGGCCTGCAGGGTCTGCGAAAAGCCCTCTTGGGAGTGGTGTGCCCAGTCTGGGGGGCTTGGGGGGTTTGAAGCCCCTGGTGCCCTTGGGGACACTCGCCCTGCCCTGACCCCAGCACAGCCCCCTCCAGGGCCCAGGCAGTGGGACAGGCTTCCCCCAGCCCCTGTTCCTGGCAGGCAGCTCCCCTGAGGGGCAGGAGGAGAGCGGGATCAGTGCTCCCCAGGGAGGGATTTGGCTGGCTCCTTCCCGGGGATGCTGCAGAAGAAAAGGAAAGTTTCCTGCCTGCCTGCCTGTCCCTGCCACGGCTCAGCAGGGGCAGCCCACAGTCTGGCACGGCGCTTGCAGCTCTTAGAAATCAGGGCTGTTAACAAATGTGCGAGGCTGTAATCCTTTTGGAGCAGTGATGATAACAGGCCCTGATGCTTTTTTTTTTTTTGGCTTTTCTTCTTTTTGCCTTTTTTAAAATATTTTTTCCCCCCAAACAGCTGTGCCGGTAAAGTCCCACTGTGGGAGATGAGATGGTGAATGTTTTCAAGTGCAGTATTTACATCCCCTGCCAAACCCTTCACATCTGCCCGGCTCTGCCGTCAAGGCTGCATCCATCTGGCCGGGAACAGCAGGTCCTCAGCCCGCCTGCATCCCTCAAGGGCATTTCCTTCCTGTGCCCGCAGTGCCAGCTGCCAGGGATGCTGCTCAGCGGGAGGGGCTCTGAAAGGACTGCTTTGATTTCTCTTGGAGTGCCCGTGGAATGAGTTCCCAAGCGATTGCTTCCTGCCTGAGCTGAGGGGTGGTGGGATCCTGCTGGGTTTGTACCTCTGTACCAGCCCTGCCGCCGCCCCCGGGGCTCTGGGGCTGCTGCCTGCGGGCAGCGGCGCCGCTCCCCTGCCTTTAAATCCTGCAGACTCCCGATCTCAGCACTGATGGGGTGAGCACTTGTGCCCGTGGGATGCACCCCCATCCTGTCATCCTGGCTGCACTCCTGTCCCCGCAGCGGGGCTGTGACGGGGCCACCCCCTCTCCAGCGCTGTCCCCCAGCCCCTGTGCCAAACGCCAGCTCTGCTCCGGCTCACTCCGGGGGTTTGCCGGAGGTGGGAGGTGCCGGGGATCTGCCCCGCTCCCCGCCGATGCCACACCGCCACGCGTGCCCGCTGTGCCCTCCCCTGACCCTGCTGCCGTGTGTCCCCCGCAGAGTGCGACTGTCACCCCGTGGGTGCCGCCGGCCAGACCTGTAACCAGACCACGGGCCAGTGTCCCTGCAAGGACGGCGTCACCGGCATCACCTGCAACCGCTGCGCCAAGGGCTACCAGCAGAGCCGCTCCCCCATCGCCCCCTGCATAAGTAGGTGGATCTTCTTCCTTTCTGTGGAGTAGAGACTTTAACCCTTAAAAACCTGCCGGAGCCTCTGCCCTGGGTGGGTGCTGCCAAAGCCCACAGCGCTCGGGGGCGTGGGGCTGCCTGGAGACCCCTCTGCTCTGCCCAAACATGGTCCAAAACCCAGAGCAGCTTCCAGCAGCTCTCCTGCCTCCCTGGGGGGTTCTGGGAGTGCATCTACAGCCAGGTTCACTGAGAATTCCATTTTGCTGCATGGAACAGAGGTGCCCCAAGAGCACATTTATTTAGGGGTGCCACATCAGGGCTGGATGCTGAAGCACATCGCTGACCTGATTTTGGTTCTTCTCTCCAAAATCAGGCTGTGCTGCACTGGCACAGAGCTCAGACCAGAGGAGCTGCTCCTTTGATGGAGTTTCCATCACAGCTGAGAACCCCTGGCTTGCTGAAGGGGCTCTTGCACTCACACAGCCCTCCCATGGGTGGGTTTGCCCTTGGCTTCCTCGGGTTTGCTTTTCAATTTGCCTTCTCAAGGCAGGTACAGCTCCCAAAACGCCTCCACTGCAGCCTCTGCTCTGCAAACACCTGGATCCCCTGAGCCCCTGCGAGCTCTCACTGCCTGGGAAGGTGGGGTTCAGTCCTGTGCCCCTCTCTGCTGCCTGGGGGGTTTGCTGCTGTTGGATCTTCCAGTGGCTCATGCTCCTTGTGGGACATCATCTGCCCTAATAAAACAAAGCATCAAAATTAGCGTGCCTGGGATGGGATGGGAAGCAGGAACTGCTCCCCTAAGGGGTGATTCCCTGCTGCTAAAAGGAGAAAAAGGCCCAGCAAGAAAAGTGAAGGTTAAAAGATTCCAGCCTTTGTTGGGGACCCGCAGTCTGTTCCCACACCATTGCCCCCCCAGCATGGCCATTGCCAAATCCTGGGGCAGAGACCCTTTCTCCACCTTCTCCTGCTGAAGAAAACACACATTCCAGGGTGGTTTGGGGCCACTTGAGATTCATTTTTGCCCGTGTTGCAATGGGACAGCAAGAGCCCAAAGCAGAGGCTCGCTGTCCCCAAGACCTCCAGCCGTGGCTCCAGTCTGCTCTGCAGCAAGTGTGCACAAAGGTTTATCATGAATCATTCCCCAGGGCCAGGGGAAATCAGAGAGCAAATTGTTCCTTGCATCAGCTCCCTCAGGATTCATGGCACTAAATAAAGACAGGCCCAGGATTTCAACATGGCCCATCCAGGGGTTGGGGCTGGGCACAGTCACTCTCTGATTTACCACTGGTAATTCCCTGTTCCCAGAGACTTGTAGGCATGAAAAGAACACCCTGGGTCTGTGTCAGGCCTGGCATGAGCACCCCCAGCCCAGCTTGGCATGGCTGTGCTGGCTCCCAGTGCTGCCTGGCCATGCACCATGGCTTGTGCTGTGTTTAATGGCACGAAGGTGAGCCACCCCAAAAATCACCTGGTGCTGATTGGGCTGCAGCCCCACGAGCTGCTGCCACACCCCCAGCAAACCCTGCCTTGGTGGGTGTTCCGTGTGTTCCTGGGTGTTCCCCCCCAGGATTCCCAGGAATGCAGGGAAATGCCAGCACCGTGCCCTGAATGCAGGAAGGACACCAAGGGGAACATCCTGCACAGCTGGGACCGTGCAGCTCCCTCCATCCATCCACAGTCCATCCTCCCAACAAATCCCCAGAGCATGATGCGCTTTCAGCCCTGCAAAGCTGGCCCCAAATCAGAGCCAGGGACCAGGGAATTGCCATCAGATGTGTTTGTGTTTCCTTTAAATGTGGGAGGCACCCCTTGCATCCCAGCAGAGCTGCAGCGCTGTACCTGCCCCTGCCTCTCACCAGGGGAGCACCAGCACTGCCTGCGAGCTGGTGACAGCAGCTGGAGGGGACAGCCCAGGGACAGGCAGTGACAGCAGCCAAGGGGCTGGGCACAGTGCAGCACGCAGCCAAAAGCCAGATTTTTTTTTTTTTTGTTAAAAACCCCCTTTGTGACAGCTTTGAGGGACGCCTGGTTCCCCAGTTCCCGCTGTACTGCTCGGGGGCTCTCGCTGGCAGACACGGCTGGGAGGGGAGCCTGCAGCGTGGGCAGGGAGCAGGCTGGCTGGGGTTTGCAATAACGCTCCTTCCTCCTTTGTGTCCTGTCTGTCCCGTGTGCCCCGGCTGCCCCGCAGAGATCCCGGCCGCTCCGCCCACCACGGCCGCCAGCAGCGCCGAGGAGCCCGCAGGTACGTTCTCTTCTTTTGGAGCATCTCGGTGCTAAATGTCTCTTCTGCAATCACCTCCCTCGAGATAAATTGCGCCAAAGGCATAAATCCTGCTGCTCCTACCAGGACGAGTGGTTTCCTTTGATGCCCAAACGTGCTGGAAACGCGTGGGCAGCATCCTGAGAGCCTGCTGTGCCTCGGCGTGCAGGGCAGGTGCAGGAGGATTTCCTGCTGAACCGCTGAGCACAGGGGAGTTACCCAGTGCTGGATCCAAGTGGAAGCACAGCTGTTCCCCCATGACACCGAGGGACTCGGATGGCACTGACCAAGGGATGGCAGCAGGGGCCAGAGGGTCCCACAAAGGCTGACTTGTCCTGTGCTGCTGCCTGGAGCTTCCCGGGGTGTTTGAGCCCCAGCTCTGAAGGCCACGAGGTGTCAAAGCTGTTTACTTTTGTCTCAGCGGTGCAGGAGAGTTCGTAAATTAAGGAGTATGGACTGAAAGTGACAGATGTCACCTTGGATTGATCCCTGAGCTGCAGCCTGTGGCAGGGGTTGTCACCCAGCCTCAGGAGCAGGGGGCAGTTCTGGAATCTTCAGTCCCCAGTGTTGATCCCAGGGGTCTGTGGGACTGATTGAAGGGTCTGATTGAAGGGACAGGTTTTACCCCGTGCAAGCACAGCAGCACCCCTGCAGCCTGCCATGGGAGAGGGGCTGCTCAGGGCTCTAAAGGCCAGCTGATAACTGGGAACATAAAGCTCCATACAGCTGATAACTGAGCACATCCCAGCAGGCTCAGAGCCCTTCCTTAGCTCAGGAGCCCTGGCGGGAGGCTGGAGCGGGTTATCCATGGTCTGGGAGGGATGGGAAATGCCTGCACAGTGCCTTGTGGATCCCTGTGTCCCTGGAGGGCCAGATGTCCCCATTCCCTGCCCAGAGGGATGACCAGAGACCAGGGCATCCCACCAGGAGCCTTCTCCCAGTGAAAGCCCAGCGAAGGCTGAGCCAAGCTGAGCAACCCATCAGGCCCAGGATCCCATCATAATTCTTCTCACTGGGATTTTCTTTTGGAGATTTTAAGCACTGCTTTGTCCAAGGAGCTTGAACCCTCCATATTTCATCCCTTTTCCTCAACAGGGAGCATCCAGCAGGGCTGTGTCTTGGCATCTCTCAGCTCCCACCCCCACCCTGCTGAAACCTGTGGGGTTTTTCACCAATCCCTAAATCAGTGTCTGCGAGCCAGAGCTCCCATGCTATGGGAGAAAAAGGGTTTGGAAACAAGATGGGAAAAGCAGTTAGTGGGAGACTTTGAGTGCAGGCAGCTGTGGGAGAGGTGCTGCCCCATTTCCTGTGGCCAGGAGCTGAGGGAGCATCACCCACTGCAGAGGACCACGGGCCAAGCTGGCCTTGGAACGAGGGGTGGGACAGTGTCAGCTCTGGTGTGGGGGGTCCTGCCTGGCTCTGCTTCTCTCTCAGGGGTCCCAATCAGTTTGGGAAAACAGGCCAAAAGTGGATTGTTTAGATGAAATGCATCCATGCTCTCCCATGCTGGGAGATTGGAGGAAGAGGAGGGGCTGCTCCTCATTTCTGCTGCCAGGCAAGAGGAGCTTTCTGGTGCTTTTTTGGTCCCTCTCAGACAGAAGAGACCACAGTGAAAGGGCAAACAAAAATAGCAGTGGGGGGGTTTACAAAGGTTTACAAACCTGCCAGTCAGTCCTTGTCTTATCTGAATCAAATCCAGATTTTCTGGGGAATGATTATCTGGAATGGATGATTTCAGCCAGGGGGCTTAAATAAAACCAGGTGATTGGATTGATGCAGCTCCCCATGGTTTTCCCCTGGAAATCAACCTCTGCAGTTTCAAAACCAGATCTGGCCCTTCCAAATGTAATTTTGGGCCCTTTTGTTCCTGGCGGGTGGGGAAGAGGCTGGATGTAAGTGCAGGAAAGGGAAAAGCCAGCTCAGGGATCCCTGGCCTCCCCAGACCCAGAGCAGCTCTGGCTGCAGGTTGCAGCTTTCCCAGAGGGCAGAGATCCAGGGCAGAGCTGGCTGTATGCTGTGGTATCCAAATTTCAGCCTGAATCCTCCCCCAAGAACCAGGAACAGGGAAACTGCCCTGAGGAGCTGGAGCTCGTTTCAGCACTGGCAGGGAAAAAAGCCCGAGCCTTGGCTGTGGGGAAGTGACAGCCCTGCGGAGAGCCGGGAGCATCCCGAGCCTGGGAACAAAGCCCTGCCCAGCTCCCTGCGGCGCAGGCGGGAGGGGAAACCCTCATTTCATTCACCCCGGGGTAAATCTGGGCTCAGCTTTGTACCCATCCAAAGGAGGAATTCATTCAGCCCTGCCTGGCCTTTCTCTGCCTTGTCCCAGCTGGAAGCGAGGTGATGGATTGGCTGTGTGATTGATTGAGTGATTGATTGATCAGCAGCATCCAGCTCCCTCTGAAAGGTTTCTCATGGTGATCCCGGTGAATGGCTGGGAGCACAATAGGGGAGAGGGGCTTCCAGTGAGGGAGCTCCTGGTCGCTTCAAAAGAGCTCAGAAAGTCTGAAGGAAAAAACCTAAAACACCCCCCCAAAACTGCTGAAATGCAGATAAGCTTCAGACACAACAGCACTGTGCTCTCATCCTCCCAGTGCCAGGCTTCCTGCAGCCCCACATCCATCCATTCCTCCATCCCTGCACCTCACTCCCTCCACCCAAACCCCTCCATTCCTCCACCCCCTTATCCTTTCATCCCCATATCCCTTAATCCCTGAAACCCTTTATCCCCACATCCCACCACAGGCAAGCCTCGAGCTTCAGAGTCAGGACTGACAAGCTGCCTCTCCCCATCCTGGGCCATTTCCAGAGGCTGGTTCCTCCTGGAGACCCGAAGCTCTTGTCCCAGCACCAGCTCCCTGTTTCTGCATCTCTCCCAAACAGAAAACTGTGATTTTCCCCCGGGCTGGGAGCTGCTGTCAGGCAGGGATTTATGGGGTGCTGGGCTGCTGAGGACAGACGTTTTCCTAGGAATGTATGTCAGTACTGGCAGTGGCTCCTGCCAGGGCACCCCTGGATCTGTACCCCCTGTCCCCAGCGTGTCCTGGGGCTCAACACCGGATAAATCCTGCGGGAAGGGACAGGAAATATGCAGCCAGCCCCGGGAGAGGGCTGAGGAGGGAGCAGGGTGGTGTGGAAGAGCTGTAAAAGCCCGTGTTGGTGGAGAGTTTTCCAGTGAGGTGTTTTCCAGCTCAGTGCTTGTTTTCCAGTGCAGTGTTCCCAGTGCAGGCTTTTCCAGTGCAGCGTTTCCAGTGGGTGTCTGGCACAGCTGGACTGTCCCCAGCAGCCATCTCCTGCTCCCGTTAGACCCGGGAACATTGGGATGTGCTGCTGAGGCCACGCCTGGCCTGGACCACCAAAAACCCCTCAGGCCATTCATCCCCATCCCCAAACCGGCCCAGGCAGCTCCGGAGGCGGGGAGGGAACCCCCCCGGGAACCCCCCCATTGGCGCTGGGGGTGCCTGCGGCGGTGCCCGTGCCCAGAGCTGCCAGGGAGGGACCAAAGGCACCCCAGCCGGGACCGGAGCGGCCGAGGGGCCTGCGAGGACATTGCTGGGACGTGGGGGGACAGCCTGGTCACATCCTGGAGCTGCTGGTCCTGCTGGACCACCGCGGCTGGCGGCCCCAGGGCACGCTGGGGCTGCGGAGCTGGGAAGGGGCTGCGGAGCTGGAAGGGGCTGTGGAGGTGGGAAGGGGCTGTGGAGGTGGGAAGGGGCTGCGGAGGTGGGAAGGGGCTGTGGAGCTGGAAGGGGCTGCGGAGGTGGGAAGGGGCTGCGGAGGTGGGAAGGGGCTGCGGAGGTGGGAAGGGGCTGTGGAGCTGGGAAGGGGCTGCGGAGGTGGGAAGGGGCTGCAGAGGTGGGAAGGGGCTGCGGGCTCCCGGGAATCCCTCGCTGCCGCTTTCCAGCCGCTCCAGGCGAGAGGCTTTAATCTAATTACATGCTTTATTTGCGCCAATTTGTTTTTCAATCAATCTTGCTCAGCCAGAAGAAAGGAGACTACTGTGGGCTCATTTGCACCTTCTTGTTCCAAGGGAGAGGTTAATGGCCGTTATCCGCTGGGATCGGCGCTCCCGGCTCTGCCTGCCCGGGAGCTCGGGATCCTCCCGCAGCACAGGCAGCGAGGTCGCAGACGGGCACGGGGCACTGGGCAGCATCTTGGGGACACGCTGGCTGTGAGGAGCCGCTGCAGGCAGGGCTCGGGATGCTCCCAAGGTGCTCCCAAGGTGGCATCCCGCACGAAAGGTTTTGTGTATCCATTGCCAGGGATGGCAGCGGGGTCCCAGGGGAAGGTTTGGGTCTGCAAAGCGCCAAAACAAACAAATGAATTCGAGTGGAAATGACTCCTCCCGCTTTCCCTGCCCTGCCGGGGAGTGGCACGGCTCAGAGCCGTGGGGGCTGTGCCCGGCACAGGGCAGGGCTGGCCTCGGAGCCCCCCCCACTCCTGTGCTGGTGCCAAGAGCTCCTCACCCACTTTGGAGAGCAGAGGATGCTCTGATGCTCAGCAGGTGCCTCTGCCTTGGCACACTGGTCACAGACACCCCTCAGCTGGTGGGACAAGCCCCTGCCAGCTCCTGGGGACTGCTGCTCCCTGCTGGGAGGTGGCCAAGGACAGAGCACGGCCACTTGGTTAAACACCACCCAGTGCCAGAGGCTCGCTGGGCACCAAGGCTTGGCACAGACCCCCTGGGCCCTGGAATCCCTGTCCACAGGCTGAGAGTGCTTCACACCTGGGGACCATGCCCCAGATAACACAGCAGGCACGGCTGGAGCAGCCCAGCCCCAGCTGATCCCAGCTCCATGGCCTGGAAGGGATGTGGCTCCCTGCTCCAGCTCCTGGCCATGCTGGAGGAACGGCCAAGGCCACCCTGCTGGGGACACCAGCTGTCCTGCAGCTGCCCAGGCATGAAGGGCACTAATTTGCACATGATAATTGCAAAGGGCATTGTGCAGGACAGCAGGGTCACAGCCAGGTGAGAGGAGAAGAGCCAGTTAGTGATAACAGACCCAGTTTAGTGATAACAGACCCAGTTTAGTGATAACAGACCCAGTTTAGCCATAACAGACCCAGTTTAGCCATAACAGGCCCCTGTCCACTCAGTGGCCAGACAAGGGTGCAGCAAAGCACAGGACAAGCGATGCCACTGCTGAAATGAATAACCTGGGAAGGGTTCTCTGCCTTAGCTTTGCTATTTTATTGAAGCTTCTTTACAGTAAAGCAGCCAGCTCCGAGACAAAGACTCCCAGTGGAGTCCTGCACAAATTCAATTACAGCAGAGATCCCTCTGGGTCACTGTGAGCCAGAGGCTGCAGCCCCTGCACTTGTCCCACGGGGATGAGCCCATCCCTGCTCCCTGGGAGAGCAGAGGGCTCCAGCAGAGCACCCCCTCCTTCCCCAGGCCGTGTGCTCAGCACAGGCCCAGAGCCAGCAGTTTAGAGTGTGCAGGGCTGGAGCTCTCCAAATGATTCCAGCAGTCATTCCTGGGACTGATGGGGGACATGGGAAAAGAATTCTTTGGGATGGAAGCAAGGGGCAGCCTCAGTGCTGTGGGAAGTGAAGCAGCAGTTCATGCTCATCTGGGGAAACCTCCAGAGCTCTGAGAGCCAAAGGCATCCCTGCCACCACTGCAACAGGGCCATCCTCTCCTGTCCCAGGGCTGGACAGCATTTTATCCCGTGTCCCTTGGGAATGTGGCTCCCAGCTGCCTTTGGGCTGCTCTGGGTAGCTCACAGAAAGGTTTTCATGCCCAGGGGAACATTCTGAGCACCCAGCTCTGAGCCTACACTCAGCCCCAAAACAGACACCTGAGGTGACTGCCCCTGCCCTCCCAAGGGCCCCTGCCCTCCCAAGGGCCCCTGCCCTCCCAAGGGCAGCCCCCCAGGCACCCCCCTTTTGCTCCAGGAGCTTTTCCTCCCGGCCCCGGCCACAGGCTGGGGGATGCAGCAATGTGCAGGTTCAGGGCTGCCTGTGGAGAAGTTTAGCTCAGATGTGGCCAGAGCCAGAGGGGAGCTGGAAGCTGCCGTGTCCCCCACGGTCACTGCTGCTCACCCCCATCGTGAGGGGCAGCTCATGCACAGAGGAGTTCTGACCAGGAACTCTGGGGAGGGAGAGAAAAGGGCAGGAACCCAAGGCTGTTCACCACAGCCTCCCCTTGCCTTGCAGCAAACCAAGGCAGCCCTGCTGGTCTGCCCTGCCCCACTCTGGGGGTGTCTGGGACCCCAGGCAGACCCCACTCCCGTGTTCTCAGTCCTGCTCTCTCTGGTAAGGGAATCACGGATTTAGGGCTTGATATTTGGGGCTGCACCTTCATTGAGTGGCTCAGTCTGGCTGCACATCCCCACCAGTGGCACCAGGAGATGGGGGCAGCCAGACCCCACCTGCAGAGCCCCCAGAGAGCACAGCCCTGGCAGGGAGGGCAGGAAGATGCCCCTCACCCCCAGTGAGGGGGGCTCAGGCTGTCAGGGCCGGGGCTCCCTCCTAAGCCACAACACCTCCACTTTGGATGGCAGCCCACAAAGGCATTTAGGGCCCTACCTGGGGGAAATCAATAGGAATTTAGCTGCATAAATTCGGATTAGAAATCTGAATCCCCTTGGGGATCTAAGCCTTATATCTGCATTTCCAGTTAGGTACCCAGGCCAAGAAATGTGGCTTTAATCGCTCTATCATGTCAGAATCAAGGGGCCTTTAATTTCCGTTCCCGACATGTGGCTCTCGCAGCGGCTCAGAGCTGAGCCTGGAGCTGCGAGTGCAGCAAGAGGCGCCCGGTGCGTGCAGGGTCTGCCCTGCAGCAACACTCGGCACCCGCAGCTCTGCTACCAGCGCCTCCCTCCTGCCCAGCCCGGCAGCATCAGCGCCCCGGGCACAGCGGGATCCATGAACAAAGCACGGGATGGGCACTCAGCACCCGCAGCTCTCAGCCAGCCCCCAAACCAAGGGTGATTAAACAGAAAAAAAAAATTCAACTTTCTGCAAAGAAAAAAAAAAGAAAGAAATTAAGCAAAACAAAGAAGGTGTTTAGCTGTGAAAAGTCTCTGCCCAGCCAGAGAATTAGCTCTATCAAGGGGATGGGCTGAGCTGCAAAGCTGCTGAAGGCTGTGCTGACACGTTTTACTGAGCTGCGAGCGACACGAAGCAGCCGCCCGCCACCTGCTCCCCCTGCGAGCCAGCGGCTCCAGCGGCCTCTCCCGACCCCCCTGCTCTGCTCATCGCGGGGAGCTGCTGCTCCCCCAGCCCGGGGCAGGCGGGATGCAGGGCTGACCCAAAAACCACCCCGGGCTGGCTGACCCAAAAACCACCCCGGGCTGGCTTGCTCGTGGCTCTGGAACCAGGATTGGCACTGGAATATTTGTGCAGCTCAGCAAGCCCAGAGGAGAGGGCTGGGAGCAGGGGCTGGGATGACACCACGAGTTTGTCCTGCACTGGAGGCTGGGTGCTTCACAGGGGTGGCTGGGCTGGACACGGGCTGAGAGGGGCTCAGGAGGTCCCGGGTCTGCCCAGGGCAGGGCCAGGAGGAGGGGCAGGACAGCAGCAGGGTGAGCACCAAGCCCTGCTCTGCCCCCTGAGCAGGGGACACTTGTGACACAGTGTGACACAGATCTGCCCCCTCATCACTCCTGCAGGACCTGCTGGACACTGACCCCCCCATAGCAGAAGGGTGTCCCTCAGGCAGCTCTGGGAATTCTCAGCCCGGTTTGTGGCTGGGCTCTGGCATCACCTCCCATGGGCAGGTTGTCCCAGGCTGATCCTCTGCAGCCTCATGGAGAGGGGAGAGAAGGACCTGCAGGACAAGGAGCCTCTGGCAGAGCCAAGCAGCACAAGCCTTGGCACTCCTGAGGTTTGTCACATAAACCTCTGGGGACAAATCGTGCATCGAGTGGCTCCTGTGCACACCCACGAGTCTCTGAGCTCCACATCCACCTTCTCCTCCCATCCCTTCCCCAGCGAGGAGCAGCAGCTCAGCAAAGCTTCCCCAGAGCCCAGAGTGCTGCAGAGTCACTGGTGAGGAGAGCAGGGTCTGTCCCTGACACATCCTGCAGCATCCCCCCTGCGCGCTGTCCCGGAGGCAGAGTGGCAGTGCCACGGGGCTGTGCCCAGCAGTGTCAGTGCCATGGGGCCATACCCAGCAGTGGCAGTGCCATGGGGCCGTGCCCAGCAGCAGCAGTGGCAGTGCCATGGGG
>JAYDZK010000057.1:10826123-10837099 GCA_034509185.1 Euphonia xanthogaster | reverse complement strand
ATGTGGAAGGACTTTGGGATCGTGCAGCAGCTCCCAATGAACAGAAATGTGGAAGGACTTTGGGATCGTGCAGCAGCTCCCAATGAACAGAAATGTGGAAGGACTTTGGGATCGTGCAGCAGCCACGTAAGGAATCTTCAGGGGAAGCCCTTTAGTGCCCATGTCCTGCCAGGGCTGCCCCACCAGGAGCTGGGCACTGCCCTGGAGAGGGGAATCTCCCTCTGCTGCTGCCTCCAGGAAGTCCTGGCAGTGCCAGGGATGCTTTCACTCCTTTACTGATGAGGCCAGGGCAATTCTCCAGGTGTGCTCAGAGCAGCCAGAACAGGCTCCAGGCTCACACACTTTGATGGCAGCAAACACCACGGGCATCAGGGCAACCAAAATCACCCACAGGCTGAGCTGAGTCCCCCTGCAGGGCTTTGTGCCACCCACTGTGACCAGAGGTGACACTGCAACCTTGCTTTGCAAAGCTATTGTAAACAAAAACAGCGTGCCACAATTTCTGGTCGGTTTCAGAAACTTGATTTTGACAAGAAATTCAAAACGTTACATAACCATATAATTAAAGGATTATTATGAGAGAGAGTTTACCTAAAATGATCCATTCTGGGTAGGAACATCCTGACTGGGCACGGCGCTCTCCTGACCAGGAAAAGGACATGAAGGGTCTGATTTTGCAGCTGATCTATCCATGAATTTATTTATGCCCTGCTATGAAGTTCAGAGGAGTCGGAAGCAAAAGAGCCCCTCCTCAAAAGAGCAAAGAAATGACCCTGGCAGGGAAAAATGCCAAGCAGGGTGAGTTTTGCAAGCTCCCAATATTTACCATCCATCCCAGAGTACTCCATTCTCATGCAAGCATGTCACAATGAGAAAACAACATCTCTATAAGGGTAAAACAAACAGCATTCACAATTTCTGAAAGCATTCTTCCACAATTATTGCACTAGATTAGATTGCCTCATCACCAGGGCCAGAGGCCATTTACACTATTTTCTTTCTTTTTTATTTTTTTTATGGAACAGATGAAAGGATTTCAGAAAGTTTTCTGGGGCCAAATTTGGAGCTAATGATGGGAAAATTCTTTTGCTAATCCCCACTGCTAGCAGACTCCTGAGGCTGGAAAAAAACAATGTCTCCTGGTACCCAGCTTCTCTTTTGCTCATCAGTGCAAAATGCCCGGCTCAGGAGGTTTTGGGAAGGCCCAAAATCAGCTTCAAGCAGAGCCATAAAATCTGCAGGACGGGGCTGCAGTGAAAACCTGAGCACAGAACCACACGAGACCCCCACTAAACGTGGGTGCTGCACAGTGAGAGCCAAGGATGGGGCTCAGCCACCCCAGCCAGCTGCACCCTGGGGGAGTGGGCTCTTCCAGAACATTCTGCAGTGCAGGGACCCCACCTGAGAGCCCCTGCTGCCCCCAGAGGTGCTTGCAGAGATGGGTGGGCTCAGGCAGGCTGGTGTCCCCTGGTGTCCCCTGGGTCCATGGGCACAGCTGCCCGCAGAGCCCAGGGATGCCCAGGGACGAAGCTCCAGCCCTGCTCCTGCTCCTGCCCCTCCCGAAGGGGCTTTAACCCCTCTGCAGCCATTTAACAAACACAAAGCAACTGCCAGGGAGGAGTCACCTTTGCATGGGGAATCCCTGGTGCTGGAGCCTCTGCAAAGGCACCAGGGGACAAAGCCAGGGAGGAATCCCTGGTGCTGGAGCCTCTGCAAAGGCACCAGGGGACAAAGCCTGAACACCTCTGGGCACCCCGGAGAGCCCGGGGTGCAAACGCCCCCAGGGAGCCGGGGCTGCCTGGCAATGGGAATGCCAGACCTGAGGAACAGCCTGGAGAATCCCAGCTCCCCCAAGGCTGATTCATTAATTAGTGCACATTAATTAATGTGCATTAATGAAAGCCAGGCTTGACTCTAACAGCAGGAGGAGCCGCGGAAGGCGGGAACATCCCCGGCAGCCAGGGAAGGGGAAGGGAAGCTTCCCACAGAAAGGGGCTCGCTGATGGAAAGTCTGACTGCAGGAAAGAGAAATGTTGAAGCAGCACTTAATGAAGATGAACTTCCCCTGCCTCCCCACAAGGCAGACGATGCCATTATCACTCAGCACCAGGAAGGAAAGGGATTCCAGGCAAGGGGAAATTGCAGGGCAGTTATCCTCATCAACCTGGGCCAGCAGCAGTGACAGAGCTTGGCACAGAGCCTGAGCAAAGTCTGCTCACCGTTAGGCAGGGGCATGAAGTAAGATGTGCACAGGGAAAACAGCCCCTGGAAAATACTGCTAAGCACTTCAGCTTTTCCAGGGTGCCAGTGGCAACAAATGTCTGACCTTATCCCCCCCAAATCTGCCAAAAAAGGCCAGAAAAAGGGATCCCATCAAGTCAGAGGAAACAGGGGAGCTCCCCTGGGCTGGCAGGGGTGGAGGAAGTGCTGAGTGATCTGCCCCACATCTGGAGAGCCAGGCTGCTCCCAGCTCCTCCGGGCAGCTGCAGCCTCTCCTGCTGACACCTCCTGCAGGGCTGGCAGCTCTGCTGCTCCTGCCTGCGGGCACAGGCTCTGAGCAGCCCCAGGAGCAGCACACACTCCTCACCTCTCCCTGCCCAGAGCACCCCAAAGCTCCCCTCTGCTGAGGAAGAGCAGCCTTAGCTCAAGGCAGAGCTCCAAGGAAACACAGGAATTGGCTCGAGGCTTTGTAACTGCCTCTAAGACAAACCACCCCAGCACTATCTGCAGTATTTGTAAAAAGAAGGGTTAAATAAATTCCATTTCACAGATATTTCCAGGTCTCATTGCTACAAGTCAGGCAAAATTGCAGTGGCACAAAGCACAGAACCTTTAGGGTCCCAAAAATGTCAGAATGTGGGGAACCATCCCCAACCCCCAACAGGGAAATGGGACACAGATTGTGTATTTTCCTGAGGAGAACCCAAAATTTCACAGAGAATCCATAAACATGCTCATGCTTCCCACCTGTTTCCTATTTAGAGCAAAAAAAAGCAATTAATCTGATTTTATAAGCACCAATTAATAAAGCAACCTATGAGATGAGACCCCTCATTGAAAATGTCTTTCCTCACACGAGGCAGAGGATCCAAATATGACAAGAGCACTAAGCACGGTCTGTCCCAGCTGCACAAACCCCTCCTCAACAACCCTAAGATTAATAAACAAAGACATATTCTAGGAATTTCCCCTCCTATTCTAGGCATTTCCCTTCCCTCCTGGGTTTAAGCTGTGGCAAACAGGAGGAACCCACCCTCCTGCCTCTGTGTGCAGAGATGGGAGTGTGGAGCAGAGGGGCTCCAAGCTCCCAGGGACTGCAGAGGGCAATCACCACCCCAGGAAGAAGCAGGAGTCAGGGCTGTCAGCAAGGAAAAGGACACTGCCCTGCTCAGGGATGGAGCCCAGGGCTCCCACGGGGCTGTTCCAGGGGGCAGGAATGGAGAGGTCAGGAGCCCTGCAGGATCTGCTCTGCCAGAGCCAGCTCACGCCACAAGGAGGTGAGGAACAAAGCACTTGTACTCATTTATTACTGCAGGAGAGCAACTGCACTGGGCCAGGGGCTGCTCTGGAAGGAGCTGGGAGCTCTCCTGGTCCAGTGTGACACTGAACTCGAGCTCCACTCACTGCCACAAACCCTCCCCAAGGCAGCCACTTGCAGCAAACAATGCAGTGCTGCTCCTTTAATTGCTGCCTCGAGACTTCTCCATTCAGTCATCAGGAAAGACACAGAATGAGAATGCTCAAGTGAAGCCCTGCAACACATACAAACTGCCATAAAACAGGAAAAGGCAGGAGATGGAGCACAAAATCCACTCTGTGCTCTGGAGCAGCAATCAGCAATGCCTTTGTTCAAAAGTCAGGCTGGGGGAAGCATCCCAAGTGTCTGCACTGGGCACAGCCCACGGGGGCACAGGTGATGAGTGGGCACAGCCTGCACTGCTTGAACACAAACCTGCAGTGCCAGCTCTGGCTCTGTGGGCAGGAGGAGCAGCTGTGTGAGGAGAGAAAGCTCCAAATCCCAGATTTACAGAAAAGCAAGGCAAGACCTCGTCCTTACCGTTCTGCTCGTCCAGCTCGTTCCCAATTTCCTGCCCCATTTGTTTCTGCCTGGATATGATTGAGGAAAGAGCATCGAGTCCAGCATCTTGTTCTGCACCAGGAAAATAGATTAAATTACTTCCAAAAGCTGCTGAAATGCCAGGCTGCATAAAATAGGTAGAAGTGAAGGAAAAAAATCTACTCTGTGCTTAAAGGGCTAAAATGTATTAAGAAAAACACATGAACACAACATGAAAATTAATCCTTATGGCAACAGTACTCTCGAAATAATGTGAATGATGGGTAAATAATTTCTCTGCTCTGGCTGGGACATTTTGCTGAGGATCCAAAAAAAAAAATCCAAGAATTTAACATTTAGCTGTTACTCAATCATAAATGCAGGGGATTTTCTGGCACACCCAGCGGGCTCCAGATTAGCCTTTTTAAATTTTCCAAGCAACTTCTAACATGAATAAAAAAAAACAGGTGATGCAAACACCAAAGAATTCCAAGAGATTTTTAGAGCTGCGAGAGGACACAGAGGGTAGGGAGAGCTGAGGGGAGCAGGGCAGTGACAGTGGAGGTGCTCCCAGAGCTCCTGGGGGAAGAACCACATCCCCTGGGCCCTGCAGGCAGCCCCTGACTAAAACGTGCAGCTGCCCCTGGCCAGAGCTGCCCGGGTGGCACAGGAGGAGCTGCAGAGGCTCAGTGCTGGGGCACAGCAGGGATGCCCAAATGGGCCAGCCAGGACACCCTCCACTGCAGCAGCCTCCTGCAGCCCCAGGTAATTACCTAGACTGTAATTAAAAAGGCAGCTGAGGCCCCTCCCGGGCAGCAGACATCATCCCGAGGTTCCCAGGCAGAGTGAAGCAGGCTTCTCCTGAGACTGATGTCACTGCATCCCTTCCAGGACTCCAACTGCCTGGAAATGACCTCATCAGCCCCCTGACCTCCCCAGGCTGAGCTCTCCCACCACTCCCAAAGGCAGGGACACCTCACGGCTGCACAGGGCCAAAATCTGAAGACCCTTTTTGGATGAGTTAATTCCTACCTTGTCCCAATCCAACAAGACATTTAATGCACCCAGCAAGACCCCTCCAGCCAGTGCAGTTATGTGATCACACTGCACACCAAACCCATGAATGTGGGCAAAGTCAGGACTTCCAAAACTTGATTTAAGAAGTTGCATCCAGGTAAGAACACTGCAAGCACAGTGCTGCTCCTGCAAACACAGAGAGCAGCTGCCTGGGGCTGCTGTGTTTGGCAGCTGTAAAGAACAAAACTTCAGCCCAGGCTGGTGTATGGAGGTTCAAACCAAAGCTCCTCCCAGAGTCCCAGAGATGCTCAAAGCAACCAGAAAGGCTCTTGTACCTTCAATGATCCTCCTCTGCTGCTGCCTGAGCTCATCAAAGCCAAGTCCTCTGGTCTCCTCCGATTCTTCCATGAGCCAGGGGTTGGGGGCACCTCGTTTGGTCCCTCCTGCCATGAGGCTGGACCTGAAAAGAGCCCAGTGAGTGATTCCCACCCCTGGCTGGGTGTCTGTCCCCTGGCTGGGTGTCTGTCCCCTGGCTGGGTGTCTGTCCCTGGCACACAGCAGCACCCAGGGTCCCAGTGAGTGATTCCCACCCCTGGCTGGGTGTCTGTCCCTGGCTGGGTGTCTGTCCCCTGGCTGGGTGTCTGTCCCTGGCTGGGTGTCTGTCCCCTGGCTGGGTGTCTGTCCCTGGCACACAGCAGCACCCAGGGCTGAGCTCTCTGTGCAGCCCAGCAGGGATCAGCCAAAACAATCCCCAAGAACAAATCCACCCCACAGGCTGGAAGTGGCAAGGAAGGACAGAATGCATCTTACAGGGATAAATAATTGTAAAATAAATCCATATAAAATGCTGTTTGCATGTAGAGCACACAGCATTCCTGGGAATACAAATTATTCCTGGACATGCTACCTGATCAAAGCTCATAAAAATACTGCTACAGCCTCAAACAGCAGAAGGATCCACTTGTTAACAGAGATGCAAATCAGATGAGACTTAATTCCCTGCAATCCTGACCAAACCTATGCAGGAACATTCCTGAATTTGGGGAACTGCAGATGGACACAGCTCCCTTCCTGCATTTCCTAGTCTGGCATCAACCTGAACTAGAAGTCAGGAGCACACACTCCTAAATGAAAGAGTAATTAAATAATGGGTTTTCTTTCCAAAGAATTATGACTTGAGATTGTTCACATTACAGACACCTCCCTGGTGACCACAGAAAACAAGATTTCCATGTCCAGGGCACATAAATCCAAGCAGTAAAACGAAACCCCACTCAAATATTTCCTCAGCACCAGATTTCTGCTTTCTGCCTTGCAGCTCTTCACTGCTTTCTCCTACAGGACAAACCTCCCAGCAGGCTGAGAGTCCCTGACCCCAGGACTGCAGCCCAGGCTCGGGGGGGCAGGGTGAGGCTGCTTCCCCCAGATGTTCACAAGCTGGAGCTTCTGCCTTCTGCTTTCCTTTCCTTTAACTCCACTTCATCCCCATTTCACCTTCTCCCTGCTCTTCCCCAAAGCACTTCCACAACAGGAACAGGGAGGGCTCTTAGGATCTCTCCAGTTCCCAATTATCACACCCTGGTGTAACTAAAATTATTTCAGTTGCACCCAGACCTCAATGAGAACGCTGCAGTTGTTTTGGTGTTTTTAATTGAGTTTTTATAGGGCTGCTCTGATGTGCCCAGTGCCCCCCGTGCTGGGCTCCCCTCTGTGGCCAAGGAGGGCACTGGGGGGACAGGGGGGCACTGCAGGGGCTCCGAGCCCAGCCCGGCCCGGCCGGGAATCCTGCAGCAATCCCGGGCAGCTGGGGACATCTCCTGGCCGTGGGATGGAGCAGCGCCCAGAGCAGAGCAGAGCAGAGCAGAGCAGAGCAGAGCAGAGCAGAGCAGAGCAGAGCAGAGCCTGCAGCTCCTCTCCCTGGCCGCGGCAGCGCGGGCACGGCGCTCCGGCTCCAGGAGGAGGCAGAAGGAAAAGGAGGAAAAAATAAAGAGGGAAAAATAGGGAAAAAAAATATAGGGGAAAAAACAAATATGGGAAAAAAACCCCCAAATATAGGGAAAAAACAAATATAGGGGAAAAACAAATATAGAAAAAAAAACCAAATATAGGGAAACCCCAAATATAGGGAAAAAACAAATATAGGGAAAAAAATAGAAAAAAACAAATATAGAAAAAACAAATATAGGGAAAAACCAAATATAAAAAACAAATATAGAAAAAAAACAAATATAGGAAAAAACAAATATAGAAAAAACCAAATATAGAAAAAACAAATATAGAAAAAAACAATATAGGGAAAAAATAAAGAAAAAAATGGAAAAATATGAAAAAATATGGAAAGAAATATGGAAAAAATATAGAAAATCCCTTTTTTAATGGAAGTGGCTACAAAGCACTTTTTCTAAATCTCAAGATCTCCCTTACCCACCGCAGTGCTGCTGAGCCCCCAAGCAGAGGCAGCCCTGCTGTGCCAGGACCAGCTGGGTGCTCAGGGCAGCCTGGAGAGGAGCTGGGGCTGCTCTGTGCCAGCCCTGCCCCTCCAGGACGTTCCCATGCACGGCTCAGGGCTGGCAGTCAGGCTGGATCACACAAACACACCTGGAATGCAGCTCTCCTCATGGCCTGGATTTGCTCCCTGCTCTGGGGGGCTCCATGGGCTCTTTTATCTCCACCAGTTTGTGACCAGGACAGAAACACTGCTCTGCCCAAGGTGGAACACCCAATTCCCCTCAAGCAGAGGGACACGAAGCCCAGGGAACAACTTCTGCCAGAGCTGCTCAACCAAAGCAAAGGGAACAGAAACTCTGCTGGCTCAAACCAGCCCAGCCATTCCTGCCTGCTCAAAAACAGCCAAGGCAAGCAAGTCTGCAATAATTTGTGCTTGTGCCTCTCTCCCTCTCAGCAGGGCCTGCCCTGCTCCTGGAGGCTGGGTCATGGCCAGGGCTGTGCTGCTCACAGCAATCTTTGTGACATGTTTGGTAACTGCCTTGCCCTGCACACAGCCCCACTTCCTCCTGCCCTGCCTGGGGTGAAGATTAAAGCTTATCCAATTAGCCACCCACTGCCTGCACAAGTTAATCAGGCAGATCTGGGGAGCCTCACAGAGCACTGCAGTGTGGGGATGGCTTTTGATGAGGGGAGCAGATTTAACTAATTACAGGGCTCAGCGATGTGCCCGAGCATAAAAAGGTGATGGGGCTTAAAATCAGGGAGCTCTGTCACTGCCTAACAAGGGAGGGCTTGTCTTTTGTTCCACTGATAATTCTCAGAACACCTCCCAAGGAACTTAGATTACTCAACCAGCACTTACTTCAGGCCACACATCGAGGCTTAGGGCTTTACAAGCCTGATCAGCAAGACTGAGTCCTAAACAAAACCTGGGTCATCTGACAGCTGGCTGGATGATCACTTGAACATTCCCTGAACTACAGAGGGGCTCTTTGAAGCACCCAGAGGGGCTCTTTGAAGCACCCAGAGGGGCTCTTTGAAGCACTCAGGGCGCCCAGCTGGGCTTCACAGGTCACTCCCCACAGGGCAGCTGCAGGACTGGGGCATTCTCTCACTTACAGTGCTCACTCTGTATTTTTAGGAAGCTCCAAGCTAATAAGTAAAACAATTTTCTATATAAACATAAAAATCTGAAAAAGAAAACTATACAGATTTTCAATACAAGTATAACAATTTTCTAATAAAAACCAATTTTCTGTATGAAATAGAAACCCCATGAGAGGCAGCAGGAGCACAGGCAGCCCCAAGTGCCCTCCAGGCACCATCCAGGTGGAGATTTCCTCACAGGAGCCCTTCCTGATGGGGAGCCTCCAGCAGCCCCTGCAGCTGGCAGAGGATTTCCAGCCCAGCAGCACAGGAGCTGCTGCTCCCTGTTCCAGGGAATCCCACGTGGCCCTGGACAGCATCTCCCTGGGGCTCTCTGCTGCCTGGGGAGGTGCTGGGCACCCCTGACCACAGAGCCACTCCAACCCTGGAAAGCCCCAGCCCACCCCAGGTCTGATCCTGGCACCTGGGGGCTCCCTGGGGGGACAACTCCCTCTGTGCCACCCACCTGAGCCATCCCCATCCCCATCCCCATCCCCATCCCCATCCCCATCCCAGGATGCTGCAGCTGCAGCCAGGAGGCTCCAGCACAACTGGGAGGAAAGGAGGACACCAGGAAGGGCTTTCAGGCACCTAAACAACTCCTCTGATCTCATTTCCTTCTTTGCTTCTTTGCCCCCCCCAAAACAAAAGCCAGATTCCCAAGGGCATCTGACACCTGAAGCTGGCATCAGGTGAAATTCCTGCTTGGATCCAGGCTGAAATCCCTTCCACCTGTCAGGAAAGGCTTCAGCTGGGAAAATGGTGACCCATGCTGAGGAGAAGAGAGATGATGGACTCTTCTGAAATGTACCTGGGGTAGCTCTTACTGAGGGGGCTCTGTGTCCCACAGGCACCAGAAGCTATCTCTGTTTTTGAGGAATTCCAAGAGACACCAAGGAAGGGCAGGTAATGAATGGATTCTCTGGTGACTGACATGGACTTCTCCAGCCTGGTCAGACAGGAGTGGGACTGTTCCCATCCCTCTGTCTCCACAAATGTTTCAATACTCTAAAGTCTGACCTGTGGCACCCAGAGTCCCATTCCTGGCTGCTTCCCCCACTCCTGCCTTGGGCATGGAGTGAGGCCCTGGGAATTCTGCCCCACTGCAGCCCCTGCTCTAACAGCCTGCACAGATCCTCCCAAGGAGAAAAAGGGGCAGAAGACACTGAAATTGTCATTAAATGCCCACTGAAGGAAATGGAGCTGGCCCTGCTCGAGGGGGGCACCCAAACAGCCCAGCCTTGCCCTGGGAATTCCAGTGGCTCCTTAATTAGGGCCGGAGGGGCAGGAATGCTGTCCCAGCCAGGGAGAGTCCTGCAGCAGCTGTCACTTGGGATCAGCCCCGAGAGCATTAAAGCCCAGCCCTGCAGCCCAGACACAGCTCCAGAGCAGCTTCCCCAGGATGTGGAGCTCACTGAGCTGAATTCCAGGGCAAAGCTGCAGCCCCAGGCCCCGGGCAGCACACATGGGATCAGTGGTGCAGGAAGGTTAATGAAAGGAAGGGCTGCTGGCAAGAGCAGGGCCTGGCACCCTGGGCTGTCACATCAGGGCTGGATTAGACCTGGAAAAGCAGCACAAGCCGGGCAATGTCAGTGCTCAGCTCCATCAAAGCCCAGGTGCTGATTGCTCTAATGCAGGGGAAAGCTGAGTGTCAGCCCCAGGCACATTCCAGGGGGGCTCTGCCACCTCCAGGACCCCAAAGCTGGGCCAGGATCTGCCGGGATTGCAGAGGGAGCCCGA
The DNA here is from genome assembly GCA_034509185.1 of Euphonia xanthogaster. Taxonomy (NCBI): domain Eukaryota; kingdom Metazoa; phylum Chordata; class Aves; order Passeriformes; family Fringillidae; genus Euphonia; species Euphonia xanthogaster. Next base: position 10,826,691 of record JAYDZK010000057.1, on the reverse strand, counting down.
GCTGGGAAGGGCAGCTGAGCCCTGCAGAGCCCGGGGGCTCCGTGCCTGGCACCAGCTCCTGCCAGGGCCTGCCAGGATCCTTCCAAGATCCTTCTGAGATCCAGCCAAGATCCCTCCAAATTCCATCCAAGCTCCTTCCCTACAGACCCACTCCCAGCCCAGGCTCAGGCAAGAGAGCAAAGTTGGATTTCCTGGCACAAGATCCAGGCCCTGAGGTGTCTCTGCCTGTACCCCTGAAAACCAGACCCCCAGGGACATTTGGGAAGGGGTGGGAATTCACCAGATGGAATATTTGGCATAGTTTTATCCATTTTTAATAAAAGAAGTTAAAAGAGAACTATAAAACATCGAGCCTTGCAGCACTAGCAAAAAAATACTCTCTGATGTTATCTTCTGCTGGAAAATACTGGAATCCCTGATCATTTCTAATGGGGCTTGAAATTATCAAGGGATTTTGGTATTTTCCTCTTGTTTGCCTTCAGTTTCATTTTCATGTTTCCCAGGCTGTGCACTGCACTGGTGAATAACTCTGAGCTCCACAGGAAGTGTCAGCAAGGGCTCCTCACAG
>JAYDZK010000057.1:10758979-10781902 GCA_034509185.1 Euphonia xanthogaster | reverse complement strand
CGCGACGGCGGCCCCGGGGCGCTGCTCGGGCCCGGGGCTGCCCCGCCGGCCCTGCCCCGCCGCCCCCCCCGCTTTGTTCACAACGTGTGTGAGGTTTTTTTGGAATTTTTTTTTTTTTTGGCTTTATTCGCACGTCGTCTGTTGGGAGCGCTGGATTCCTGCATGATAAATGTGCTCATTTGTGTGTTTCATTTGAATGCCATTGTTAGCGGAGCAGCCCTGGGTAGGGTGAGCTGCAGCTTGCCTCGCTTCTGCGGAGGGTCTTTGTGAGGGGCTTTGTGGGGCTGGGGGCCCGGGTGGGAGGGTGACCCTGGAGGTGCCGGTGCTCCCCCGAGGTTTGGGTTTAGCGCAGGAGCTGCTCTCAGCCAGTCCCACCGCTCGTGTGTGACCGGTGCGTGCCCTCGTGTATGAATGCTTTCATCTCCGCCTTCACCCTTTAATTCCGCTGGGCGCAATGATGGTTAATTTCGTTGTGTGAGCTTTATTTGACCTTCAGGTTCCAGTGCCCCTCGGTGTGTAAAAACGGAGTGCTGGCTGCCTCGGGCTGTGTCTCACCTGCCTGGCAGCGCTCAGGAGCTGACACCGGGGGCCATTGGCACGCCAGGCTGGCACTGGCGTTCCAGGGCTTTGTTGGAGCTCGGGCTGGAGCCTGGCACGGTGGGCACAGTCACCTTTCTCACGTGGGTTTCAAAGCTCGCTTATTTCATCTGCGGGCTTCTCCAGCCAAATGTGGCAGTCATTGACTAAACCTTCAATTTCCTGGCGGAGGAGTCCAGCTCTCACTTAGAGGTGCGCCCTTGACGATTCCATCTTTGTTCATGGAAATTTTCTCTGAGAGGCTCTTCTAAAATACTTTAAATGTTGAGTCATCATCTCTTGATTTGAATTGAGCCATCTGTGCTAAGGGATCTGCTCCTCGCACATCTAAAGGGTTCAGTGACTTCAGGCTTGCTTTGACACTAAAGTTGGACAATGTAACAAATCTCTCTGCCTTAGCTGGAGACACAATTCTCTGTTTAATTACAGGTTCTTCTCGGGAGGGTTGGGTTGCAGAACTTCCATCAGGGCGCGTGCCATAGTAGGAAAGGTGACAAATGCAGTTTGGGAACCTCCCTGGCTTCATTCCCAAGCTGGCCTTTGGGTTACCTGCTGGGAAAGGATTCCGTAGCCAATGTGAGATTCTTCAGCAGGGAAGGTGATGTGTGTTACAAAGGAAGATGTTTAAAGTCCTGAGGACCAGGGGTCAGGCTTTACCTTGGGCAGTTGCAGATGGATCTGCCAGCTCCAGGAATCCTGGCTGTGATGGCAGTGCCTATGGAAGCAGCAGGGGCCTCTCTTGGGTAGAGGCAGCCAGGTAAAATGAGTGTGCAGGGGCTCTTGTCAGTCAGTGGTTTTTCTCTCTGCTTCAAATTACCCGTGGAGCTGTTGGAAAATCCAGCATCATTCCTTGCAGTGTTTTGAGCCTGGAGGTAAACTTGAGATCTGGAGACATTTTTTGGAATATGGTGATGTCAGCACTCAGGACTGAGAACGGGAGCAGGCTGTAGAAATGCAAAGCTTTTCAGGGAGGATATGAGCAAGGTTTAGCTGCTGGCATGGCTTGCAGAAACCCCAAGTGTCCCAAGTCCGTGTCTGTAGTTGCAAATCCACATTTTTAAAACTCGTCCTTGCCGCCTTCTGGTTTTTGCAGCAGAATCCACTGAGCAGATGTCTGGGTTTGTATCTGTCAGTATTTTTGTTTTTCACTGTTCCATCACAGCTGAGTTTGCTGCCAAGCTCTTGCTCTGTTTGCTCCCGTTCCTTATCCAAGCCCAGCACACAGGTGTGCGTTTTCCCTGCCTGCAGCTCTTGCTGTGGTGGCTCTCCTGTGCTGCTGCACAGCTGGAACCCTGCTGGCTGTCCTGCACTGGGTTTGGGTGACACTGGACAGGGAACTGAGCTTTGTCCTGCACTGGGTTTGGGTGACCCTGGACAGGGAACTGAGCTTTGTCCTGCACTGGGTTTGACACTGGACAGGGAACTGAGCTTTGTCCTGCACTGGGTTTGGGTGACACTGGACAGGGAACTGAGCTTTTGTGTGGCACAGGTGTGTGAGCAGGGCCTCGGTTGTGCAGCAGCTTCTCCAGGCTGGCAGCGATGCCTGGTGCTGCTTCTCCCAGGGCAGGAGCTGCTGCTGGATCACTGGGTTGTGAGGCTAACGTGCTCCCTGCTTTTCCCTCTCTGCTGGCAGGGTGACTGGGAGCAGACCCTTCTCTTGCCGGGATGGCGCAGAGGTCGGGGCAGGAGGATCCGGAGCGCTACCTCTTCGTGGACAGGGCTGTCATCTACAACCCTGCCACCCAGGCCGACTGGACTGCCAAGAAGCTGGTGTGGATCCCCTCGGAGCGCCATGGCTTCGAGGCAGCCAGCATCAAGGAGGAGAAGGGCGACGAGGTGTTGGTTGAACTGGCGGAGAACGGCAAGAAGGCGCTCGTCAATAAAGATGATGTTCAGAAGATGAATCCTCCCAAGTTCTCCAAAGTGGAAGACATGGCAGAATTAACCTGTTTAAATGAAGCCTCTGTGTTGCACAATTTAAAGGATCGCTATTACTCTGGGCTCATCTATGTAAGTAGCAATTATGGGATCCATTCTGGGCGCTCATTCAGCTGACCTTACCTGATTGCCATCCCTGCTGTCAGAGTAGGTCTTGGCTTTGATTTTGGCAGCCTAAATACTTTGTATCCCCAGCATTTGCATGAGTCCAAAGTCTTTTTCTATGCTGTGTGCAGGTCAAGAGCTCTGTCATAAAACAAATAATGCACTTCTGTGAGCATCTTTTGGCCACAGAATGTGCCATGGCAGCCTGGGGGGCTCTGCTCTGCTGCTCCTTGGAGCACCTGCCTCCTGCTGAACTGATCCATGAGCAGTGGCAAGTGGCTTCCTTGAGCTGAGGGAGGGAACAGACCCTCACTTTGCTGGATTGCTGTGTTTAACTGCTCATGTGAATGAGCACATCTCTTGTTTTAACTTGCTGCGTGTTAAAAACGGCAATAAGAGGCTCTGATGGTATTTAAAATATGAAGTTTGGGAGTACTGGGAGTGCAAAATGTCTTTTTGGAACTGAATATCAGCCTAGTGGCCAGGAAGGGATGTGTTCAAGTGCTTAAAATAAACCAATAAGATAAAGCTTGTTTTTTTCCAGTGGTTTTGAAGCACTGATTGAACATCTGGCTTATCAGCATCTTGCTCTGGAGTTGGGAATCACAGTACCCTTGGTGCTGTGTCTGACCCTGCTCCTCCCTTGGGCTCTGTCCCAGCTCTGTGCCTGCAGTCAGGAGCAGCTCCTGCTCTCTTGGCAGGCTGGTTGCACAGTGACTTGTTGGGTCAGGGAGTCAGAACAGCTACAAGGAGACTTTCTGTCTCAAAAGACACTGGAACATCTGCTTAAATGCTTGCTTCACTTCTTATAAACACTTAAAGCTTCAATCCACTTTATTTAGTCCTGATAGCTGGCTCATTTTCCCCTCCATCTGGGGATTAGGGGGTACATTTTTAGCTTGACCCTTGATAGTATTTGGACATATTAAAAATTATGTACAGCTACAAAGTGGTTTTTTGTATTTTTGTGTCTTTGTCAGCTTCCTCCTCCAAGGCTTTACACCAAGGTGCTCATAGCAGAGCTGGGTGAAAAATACTTCTGGAATGATTCCTGCATAAGGAAACTAATTGCATAATTAATGGATTGAAAACAAAAAGTAAACAGGTTGATAGGTCAAAAGTTTCCAGTCTGTGTATCAATCCTAATTATGGCAGTTAGGAAATTCATTACAATTATTATAGCCCTATTTCGTGATGAAGGTTAAAAACCTGCAGGCCTTGAATGTCACAGCAAGCTCTGCAAACACAGGCCCAGGTGTCTCTGGGGGTGCTGTCAGAACCTCGCACACAGGGCACAGGACTGTCATTCTGGGTCTGAGTCCCCCTTTGTGGGAGCCTGGCTGCTCCTGCATGTGGAGCTGGTGAGGTCCTGCAGGGGCCTGACCTTGTTCTCTTGCCAAAGGGTTCATTCTGCTCTGCTGGGGCAGACTGGAGCTTGTTCCTTGTGTGTTGCTGCTGCCAGGCAGGGGGCTCAGTGCACGTGGCCTTTGTGACCTCCCTGCCCAAGCTGGGAGAGCTTGGCTGGGCTGAGAAACTCCAGATTTGTTGGGCTTTGCTGAGTTACAGGGACGTTGCTGAAGGATGCTGCTCTTCCCAAGAGCACTGCTTCAGTGCAGCTGTCAGGATTGGCTCCTGGGCTGAAGTGAAACCTGGCTGGCTTGGTGAAGGTGTGCAGAAGGGCAGTGTGGCATGGGTGGAGGACTGGAGAGGGACACTGCAGGAGCTCGAGCTGGTGGGGGTAAGGAAAAGCTTCCTGCTGTAAGGAGAAGAGCCCAGGTGAGCTGAGCTGGAGTGAGTTCTGGTGGTTTGGCCATGCTGACAGGAGCAGGTTCAAGCTCTGGTTGGATTTCCAGATTGTACTCCCATAATAACCAAGTGAAAATTCTGTGTTTCGGTGTTGGTCTCAAGCAGTTGAGGTGCAGGTGGTGAATCTGATCAGGTGTCCTGGAATTTCCCAAACAGGCAGGGTGCAGTGTTGCCTTTCTAGGAAGTGAAAGATGCAGGAATGTCAAGTGAAGTAGCCACGTTTCCTTTCAATCCCTAGAAAGGAAAGGAGCGAGCAGAGGGCTTTGGGTGGCTGCAGTCATCTGGCTGTGATCTGTGTCCAGGAACAGGAGGCTGACTAAGGCCCACAGTGACCTGGGCACTGATGCTCACTCCAAGAGTTTCATGTAACATCCAAGTAGGGGTGGCCAGCAGTTTCTGGAACTTGCAGTGTCTCTGCTGCCTGCCAAGCGTGGTGATCTCAGGCTCTGAGCAGCACTGCTGAGCTGGGGGAGGTGAACAACGTGAAGAACATGGAAGGTCAGGGCTTGTGAAGGCATGGTGTCACTGCTTGGTCCTGTCCCTCTGGGCTCTGCTCATGGCAGCACAGAACATGCAAAGGGGCAGGACTTGTGCAAGGATGGCTGGAGTGTCAGTTATGGTGATCCCAGTTTTGCTTTGGAGATGAAATAGCTTTAATTTCTTGCTCCACTTTTACATCACCTATTGCATGGCTTGCCACAAGGTTCACCTGGAGTGTTAGTGCTGGTTCTGTCAAGGTGCAGCCACCTACAGCAGGTAGTTTAATTGTTTTTTCATTGTTTCTGCCTTTGCTTGGAGTTTTCACTCTCTTTGTGTTTCATGGCTGAACTTCCCCAAATGCTGTGCTTTTCCAGGGATATCAATGTTTCTTACCTATCATTTGAGTCACTAATGCTCTGAATTGATCTTCATATCCTACTGGAGTGGGTTTTGCTTCCTGTGAGTGCTTGTGAACGCTGATTCTCCAGTTCAAAACTGAGCTGCTGGGGCTGCCCTGCTTTGGAGTGGCCAGCTTTAATCCTGGCTTCAGGCTGCATTAGTGACATCCTTCAGCTGCAGATCAGGAGCTGGAGGTGGTTCACTGGGAGGGCACCCAGGAGGAATACCCACAGGCTTAGGAGGTCCTTTGAAGATTTGGAATAAACATGATTTTGCTCAGACTGGTTTTATGGTGCTTCCTGAATATCCTTATCCCATGAACTGAGTTCCAGGTGACTTTCTGGGGGTGTTGCTTTAAGAAAGGAGTAGTTCTGGTCAAAGGTTTTGGCTCACTGAGGTCTGTACCCTGGCTGAGGAAACATCTTTATAAGACCTGCATGTAAAATGCCACTGTGGAGGCTTCTAGATATCAGCCCTAGAGCTTGGTTTGTGCTCAGGTTGTGTCTGCAGAATATGATTTCATGGAGGGAGAAGCCTTTGAATCAGAGAAGGAGATGGAGAAATGAAATCCACTGGGAAGGGTGGATGGTGGGAGTCCCTCAGGCCTGCATGCTGAGACCACACGTAATTCTTTGTCACGAGCTGTGATAGACATTAGGTGACACTTTACCCAGCAATTTAAACCTCTTTTGATGGCAAGAAAGACTCTTCAATCCCACTGTTAAAAATGTATTTTAAATTTAGAAACATCACCTTATGTGCCTCTTGTGGACAGAAATATCCTGTCCAAGCCAGTGGGTCTCTCATGGCTGTGCAGGTTTGCCACAAGGTTCTGATTTTGCAGGGACTCCAACACCTGAGCTGTTAATGGTCTGACTGGTGAGTGCAGGTGAGCATGGAGCAGTTCTGGAGTAAATGCACATTTCCCACTCAGTGGGGCTGTGCACTTTGGAGCCTGAGTGCCTTTTCTGATGCTCTGGCAGGGCCACAAGTCTGGCTTGTGCAGAGTTCCCACTGCAGTCGGGTGGGGTGAAGGAATTGCTCACTCAAACACAGGCTGTAATTAAGCTGCTGTAAAACCCAAGGTACCCCAAATTCCATCTGCTTTATAGTGATTTATTTTAAAACCATTGCTGTTGCCACATCTGTGGTAGGCCCAGCTTTCCTGGCTAAGGCCTTGCCCACAGGTGGTTGTGTGGCTTTGTGATACCCCAGAAATCATTGCAGCTTCTCCTCAACTGCTTCCTGCCCCCATTCAGCCAGGAGGATTGGAATGAACAGAATTTCTCACACAGAATTTCTCTGTGCCAGTATCCAGATGGTCCCTTGTGACTGGTGGGGGATGTGGGGAGCCCTGGGGGGCTCAGGTGGGGACAGGTACCTGCGGTGTGTGTGCTTGGGGTGAGTCAGGTTAGAGGGAGGAGTTTTGCTGTTCTTGAGGAAGCACAACAAAGCTTGAGGAAAGGTTTGGATTCAGCTTCAGAGCCCCCCAAACTCCAGTGAACTGTGCATTATCTTCCCTGCTCACTCCCCCATGGGTTTTTTTTTAAGCCAAGACTTTTGAAAAAGCGTTGGAAGCTGTTTATGTGAGGCTTTGAGTTCCTGGAAGCCTCCTGCTGGTTCTGCTCTCCTGGCACAGGGCTGCTGGGCTTTCTTTGCACCAGTGAAGTAGAAAACGTGCTCAGTGTTGTGCAAGTAAAACCCTGCAGCAGGTATTTGTTGATAATTGCAACTGTTACCTCTGTAATGGCTCTGCAGCCCTGTTATTTCACTTTTGAATGTACTTTCCATTTTATTGCAGTAGGAGAGGGAAAGAATGGGAGCTGTGGCACAGTCCCCAGTTCCAGAGCCTGCTGTGGGTGGCAGCTCTTACAGCCCTGCACTGGAGGAGCTGCCTTTAAGCTGTTCCTTCTGTTAAGCTGCTGCCTCCTGTGAGGCCTGAGTGTAACCTAGAACAATCTGTGGGATTATATAAGCATCTGTGTTCTAATTGCTTTAATTTTCCTGCTGGTCCAGTTGGGAATGTTTCACGTTACTGAGTGTCAAAGATTGGTATTAAAAGAAACCTGCAAGAAATGGAGTTTGTTACTTAATTCTTTTTCCTACCACAAGTCAGGCACTGGATCTGATAGCCAGCATGTGGCAGAAGAAATGCTGGGGTTCACTGGTGCAACTGCTTTGACTCAAGGACATTTTTTATGCTGACTCTGATTTTTGGAAGACTCATAAATGTGACGGAGTTGAGGGAGCTGTGTGCAGGGTTAGAAATGTCTGAGGGACTGCAAGGAAGTGAGTCAGGTAAGCAGAGGGATGAAAAAGGGCTTGTTCTTGTCCAACTGTGCTTCTGTAAAGAAGGGTGGGTTAAGAGAGGAGAAAGGAGCAGCAGTTTGCTCTGCTGTCTCCTGTGCTGAGGACACCCCTCCAGCCCTGTGCCTGTGTCACAGCTGCTGCAGGGCTGTCTGTGGAGCAGGCAGCCTCTGACCTGCAGCTCTCCAGGAGCCTGGTGGGAGGATTCTCATTCTCCTGTGGCCCTGCTGCAAGCTCAGCTCATGTTTTAGCTCCGAGCAGTTGCTGGGGCAGTTGGAGCCCAGGCTGTGACCCTGAGTGTGTCTGTGTGACAGCAGGAGCTGGCAGGGCAGGGCACGGCCCTGCTGGGCTGGGGGTTCTCTCTGAGCCCCTCACCTGAGGGCTGGCAGTGTGGAAACTCAGCCCTGCTCAGCCCCAGCTGTGCAGAGCATCCACAGACAAATCCACAGCGTGGGCTGAGCTTTTCCTTTCCTGCCTGATGGGTGTGTTGGGATCCTTCCCTTTCTCATTCTCCTCCCCTGAGTTGATCTGAGATCCCCAGGCTCTCTGAGCTGAGCTTCCCAGGCTGTTCCTTGCCTTTGTTGAGCACCCTTTGATTCCTGGGTTGTGCCCAGCCCAGGGCACAGCCTCACCCCCTCTGGGGCTGGGGACCTGCTTGTCCTTCTTCAAGGCTTGGCTTGGATAATTTCAGGGAGAAAAGGTGCTCTGAGAGAAAACCATGTTTAGCTCAGGGAACTCAGCTTGGGGTGTGAAAGGTGAGTCTGTAACCTCAGGAAGTGAAAACCAGGCAAAGAAAATGCTCTGTTGAGGCAATTTATCAACTGGAGAGTGACTCCACTCCCTTAGTTATGGGATGGTGCTTAGAGCATGCAGAGCTGGGCTGGGAATGGCTGGTTCCTGTTTCAGCTAATGATGGGAGCTGTCTAAATGCTTACTTCAGCTTCATTATTTATGTAGCAATAGAGTGGCCCTGTCACTTTTTATATTTGAAGAATTGCAGCTGAAGGTTGAGCCTGTGTTTGGGGGCATTGTTAGCTCACCAGGCTGGTGGTTCCAGTGCCCAGCTGTACCTGCCTGGTGCTGGTGTCTCCCAGTGGTGCTCTGGGGAGGCCTCTGCATGCCATGGCAGAGGAGAGCAGCCTGGCAGGAGTGTTCCTGCAAGGAACAGCACCAGCCTTCCTTTCCCTGAACACCCCCTGTGGCTGTGAGGGAGGCCAGGCCATGAGGCCACACTCCAGATGGAGCCTGAGCTCCCAGGTGGCTTCACCTGGGAATAACTCCCCCTGTGTGCCTGGGAATAACTCCCCCTGTGTGCCTGGGAATAACTCCCCCTGTGTGCCTGGGAATAACTCCCCCTGTGTGCCAGTCATTCACTCACAGCCACCTCCCTGCCAGGCTGCAGGGATGGAATGGGGCTTGAAGGAGGCCAGTGCCAGGACCCTGAGCTCTGCAGGCTGGGACAGCTTACCAGAACCCAAATTACTGCATGTCAAACTACTGGATGCAGGCTGGAAGCATCTGGAAACCTTCAAGTGCACATTTAGTGTCCTGGAGAGGAGGTTGTATAAGCAAGCTGTCAGTCAGAGCTCTCCTTTGCTGTTGGTGTCTGGAGCCCTGCCTGGAGAGTGCATTCCAGGGTGTCCTGTCCCGGGTTGGTGCTGTCTGTTCCCTGGAAGCAGGAATGTGTTCCAACAGCTGATCCATCAGCTCAAGGTGAATCAGCACCTCTGCTTGCCTTTCAATTCTTAATGTGCTCATCCACCTCTGTCAGCTGAAAAATGAGTGAAGGCTGGCTCTCCATGCAGCCTGGGCTGGCACTGGAGCTCACCCAGCTGATCCCAGCTCTCATTCCCCCCTGACAATTCCATCAGAGTCCACAGGACAGAGTTCATTCAATGGCTGTCCATTTGTGAAGCAGATGGGTGTGTGTTCCTGATAATTCCTCCTGGGGCTGCTCACCAAGAAGCTTTTCTGAGGGGTTTTAAACAGTCTCTCCTTTTCATGTGTTTGGTTTCCATGCACAAAGCCCTTTCCTGCTTTTTTAGGCACGGTGATTCACTGTGAGACTTGCAGTTATAAAACAGCTGTGGAAGATTTTGGTACCATTTGCTCCCTCCCAATTAAATTTGGCTCATTAAAAGCATCCTTTCTGTGTTTCTGTGCCTGCCAAGCCATGAAGCCAGCCCACCAATATGTTCATATATTGCTTGCTGCAATAGATGGCAGTCAGGAAGTTGGGAAAATGCAGTTCCATCTCCCTGTGGATAAATGAAGGCTGTGCAGGGTGGTGCTGGTTTGGGAAAGGTCTCATTTGGAGATTCTGCAGGGAAACAGCAGGAGAGGGAACTGGTAACACATTCAGCAAATCAGGGTGTTGGAGTTCAGGGTGCTGCATGCAAAGAGCTGCCATGGCACAGAGGGAATGGTCTGGGATAAAAACCCCTCCTTTAGATGAAGTTTTAAATAAATGAATCCCAGCACTGGCAAAATGTAGAATTTTGTGCTTCATGACTTCCAATTCAGCCCTGTTCAATATAGAGCTTCATCAATGAACCCTTTTCAGTTGCCCAGAGCGTTTGTTGGCCTTCTCTGGTTTGGTTATGTTGGGCTTTGCTAACTCCATTCCTTCCAGGTTCACAGGTCCATCAGCTACTGCTTCAGGAGATAGCTGGAAAGGCTTCCAGGTTGGGTGTTATCAAGAGAGGTTTGTTAAGTTTGTTTTTCTAGGTTATTAATTCTTTATGTAGCTAAAATAGTAACATTTACTCCATGTCTGTGCTGGGGCAGTAAACTAAAGATGCCAAAGCAACTGGGGGGAGGAGAGAAGGATAATCTTCAAAGAGCTGTTTCATCCCAGTACTTAAGATTTTATTTTTTTTGTTATTATTTACCAGATCAATTTATTTATGTCTGGGCAAGGGCAGTGATTCTGGGGAAAAACCAACAGCTTGCCTTTGGGAACATAAAATGCCAAAACAAAGTCAAAGTTCTGGATGAACCTGCAGAGCAGTCGAGGTGTTGTGTTGGGAGGGGTCACCAGTGCAGGTGGGATGGCAGGAATTCCCTTTGAGCTTGGCCAGCCCCTGCTTTGGGAGCTCTGTCCTTGCTCAGGTGAGGAGCAGCAGCCAGGAGGGCAGTGCCCATCTCTGAGGCTGAGTGGGTGAGGAGCAGCACCCAGGAGGGCAGTGCCCATCTCTGAGGCTCAGTGGGTGAGTGAGCCAGGAGCAGCAGCCAGGAGGGCAGTGCCCATCTCTGAGGCTCAGTGAGTGAGGAGCAGCAGCCAGGAGGGCAGTGCCCATCTCTGAGGCTCAGTGAATGAGCAGCACCCAGGAGGGCAGTGCCCATCTCTGAGGCTGAGTGAGTGAGGAGCAGCACCCAGGAGGGCAGTGCCCATCTCTGAGGCTCAGTGAATGAGGAGCAGCACCCAGGAGGGCAGTGCCCATCTCTGAGGCTGAGTGAGCCAGGAGCAGCAGCCAGGAGGGCAGTGCCCATCTCTGAGGCTCAGTGAGTGAGGAGCAGCACCCAGGAGGGCAGTGCCCATCTCTGAGGCTGAGTGAGCCAGGAGCAGCACCCAGGAGGGCAGTGCCCATCTCTGAGGCTCAGTGAATGAGCAGCACCCAGGAGGGCAGTGCCCATCTCTGAGGCTCAGTGGGTGAGAGGCAGAGCAGGGTGAGCATCCAGAGCTCTCCTGGAGGGCAGAGCCCTGCTGGCCTCAGCTCCTTGTGGTGCCTGGCACTGCTCAGAGCTGTGCTGGGACAGCTCTGGGGTGGACTCTGGCCCTGGGAATTCCTCCCCCAGCACTCAGCAGTGAGCAGCTCCCTCCTGAGCTGTGCCTGCCCTGGAGGAGCCCAGGGGAGGTGCTGCTCCCTGGCTCTGAGCTGGGATTCTGTGCTGGGCTTGGCAAACATCTTCCTTCTTCTGGTTACCCTCACTGGAAGGCTGGACTGGACCCAGGCTTGTGGCAGTTCTCAGAGCCTCTGTGTCACTGCTGGTGGTGGCAGAGGGGTGTGGGTGACCTCAGCTGGGCACAGGGAGGGTGCTGGCAAGGGGTGCCCACTGTTCAGCAGTTAATTGGCTCCTTGCATGGCTGCAGCAAGCTGTTAAAAGAGCTGTCCTGCCTTCCCTCCCTTCACCAGGGAGCAGGAGTGGGTTTGGGCAGGGAAGTGCTGCTGTTTCCAGCCAGCTCTGTGTGACATTTGTCTGCAGCACTATCCAGGTCAGTCGGGAAGGGCAGGAGCACTGGTGCTGGCAGGAGGGACAGTGGTAGGAAAGGAGCTGGGGAGGAGCTGCCTGCTTGCCAAGAGCCCCACATTATGTTGAGTTAATGACTGATAAGTTGTTCTTTATGCTTGGCTCGGTTGCCCTGATAAGATGTGTTCCCTTTCTCTTGAGAAAGAAATACCTTGTTGAGGTGGCAAGGCCCTGCAGTTATCACCTGGCAGATCTGACCAAAGCAGAGGGAGTATTTTCCTGCAAGGACATAAGATGTCCCTGTGGCAGGACATCTGGCTGAAAACCAAGTTCTTTCTCTTTGCTGATGGTGCTCCTGGACTCAGCTCAGAGAACACCTTCTTTCCAAAAGCTGGTGGAGGTGTAGAAAGGACAGAGGGGCACCTTTTCCTCCAGGTAAAATCTCTTATACTTACAAAAGAAAAAAGAGGCAGATTGGGACTATCAGCTACTGTGTTCATACCAATGTAGCAGAAATACTTTTGCAAATGGACAAATGTTATATCCTGGGTGACCTGCTCAGTACTCTGGGCTCTCAGCAGCTGTTGAAGCTTTCTGTTTGTTCTCCCCATTCTTTTTCTCCTCTCGACCTGCAGAGGTAAAAAATGTGGTTTTCCTGACATTCAGAGAGATGCTTCCTACTTCTGCTGCACCTGGTCTCTCTTGCTCCCTTCCTGAGCTGGTAAAGGTGGGAATTTCAGCAGTGACCAAAAGGAACGTGCTGCCCAAGCATGTGAGGAGACAGCAGTGAGTGGAGAGATGAGATGTTCTGCTTTCTGCAGAGCAGTCAGTGAATGGAGGGATGAGCTATTCTGCTTTCTGCAGAGCAGTCAGTGAGTGGAGGGATGAGCTATTCTGCTTTCTGCAGAGCAGTCAGGTGTGGTTGCTGCTGGAGGGGCTGGGGCCAAGCAGATTCCTTGGACAGGGAATGCCCAGGAGGGGAGCTGTGCTGTGTGCAGGGAGCAGTGTCTGTCAGAGCCCCTGATCCTGAGCCAGGCCAGGCTCCTCTGTCCTCCCTCCTGACCCAGTGTCCGTGGCTGCCTGGGCTCCTCCTTCTGCAGGGCTGTTCTGTCATGATTCCTCAGGAATAGCTGCAGGGAGCAGGGATGGAGCTCACTGCAGGACACTGCTTGGATCACAGGGCAGTGCAGCCCCGGGGCAGTGGGCTCAGTCCTGTGGCACTTGGGGCATTTGGGCTGAACAGAAATGGCTCAGTGAAATCAGCCATGGCCAGTTTGTGCTGGTTCCTTGCCACTCTGCTTGTCCTCCTCTGTGCAGTGTCAGCTCTGCAAGGAGGCTGTGAAACATCTGCCAGGCTGTCCCTCAGCTGGGCTGGGAAGGGAGGGATGACTCTGTGGGATGAAAAGGGCTGATGGGCAGGAAGGATGGACAGTTATGAGACTGTGACAGATGGCAGAAATGATGGTGGTTTGACATAGGCTCTTCCCTCATCTAGATTATTTACCAGAACAATGGATATTATCAGTTCCTTCAAAATGAAGTTAACTTGGAATGCACATTTTACTGAAGGAGTTGAACATCAAAAGGTGTCCATAGAGCTGGAGCTTGGCAAATGGAAGAGAGATTTAAATGTCTGTGGGAAAGAGATCAGATACTCCTCTTCAAATTTACCTAGCCTTATTATCTTTAAATTACTTTTTATGCAGGTAATTAAAGAGCCTTTTAAGAGAACTAGAAACCAATAATTTGAATATAGCATGTACTTTGAGTTGCTCTACAAAAAGCACCTCAATTTTGTTCTAAGATAAATATTCTAGAGCCTGTGAAAAGGCTTTCTGTTCTTTACAACTTTATTTCAGTACTGTTTACTAACAGAAATGTTTGTTATTTTTTCTTTTCCCAGACCTATTCAGGGCTGTTCTGTGTAGTCATAAATCCTTACAAGAACCTCCCAATTTATTCAGAGAACATCATTGAGATGTACAGAGGGAAGAAGCGCCACGAGATGCCGCCGCACATTTACGCCATCTCCGAGTCTGCCTACAGGTGCATGCTGCAAGGTAAGGAGCAGCCTGGGCTCTGACACTGCCTGGCCACTCCTCAGTGGCCCTGCAGCTGGGGCTTCCCCTCCCCGGCCACCTGCAGTCAGGGCTTTGAAGAGGGGGAGAGGAGCAGGTTTGTAACTCGCTGAGGAGCAGCAGTGAGGTGACACCAGCACAGCTGGGCTGGGAGTTGGGTCAGAAATACTTTGTTCTCCAAAAAAAGGAGCTAAGTTGCATGGCCAAAGATGTTGTGCACTGGCTCTGGATGCAGGAAGAGTGAAAGAGTGGGGGTGCAAAGGCAGTGCTGAAGAAGTGGTGGCATTTGGCAGCTGGCAAATAATCCGAGGTGACAATGGAGCAGTGGTGGGCTTGAGCTCAAAAAGAGGTCAGGGAAGTGCTCAGCCTGGAGGAGTTCCTGTCTTTTTCTCTTGACTGATGTGTGTCTGTAGCAGAATGGAGTGAGTTCACAGAGGGCTCCTGGTTTGAATTTTGGCTTTAAGGCTGTGCTGGACAAACATGAGAACTGAATTGGCTGTGGCAGAAATGAGCACGTGCTGTTGGACTCACACAGGTGCATTTCTGACACGGGGTTTTGGAAGCACAGCTCGTTCCAATACTGATTCATCTTTGGGGGGCTGTTGAAGATGGGGGGACAGCAGCGTTTTTCTGCAGCCAGGTCTGCACACCTTGCTGCGTGTTGTGCTGTAGCTGAGCTTGGGCTGGAAGGAGGGGAAGAGCTGTTTGACCTGCTTCACCCAAACTGAGGGAAAGCTGTTTCTGCTACCAGGTTAACCCATTTACATGTTAACTTTTGGGTTTTTAGACACTTCATCTTTAAATGCATCACACAGCTCTCTGTTTCTTGAATTGTGCCTTTGTCTTTAGGGCTGCTTAATCATCAACTGCAGGTTGCTGAGTGTCCTTTCACCCCAGGAGAGCTGTGCCAGCAGAGTGGGGTGATGCAGGGACAGGCAGGGGGACAGCAGCAAATTGGGGCCACCAAGAGTCATTCTGCTTCCCATGGGTACCTGGGGCTCTGTTTTCATGAGTTTTTGTGAAAGAAAGTGACTTCTTGACCAGAACAACAGCCCCTAGCAGCTCACATTGGAGCACCCCTAATAAGTGCATGTGGAATGATAGCAGAGCAAACCTTTGGATTTATTTTAAGGAGTTTACTGTAGCAGTCTCAAGTGGATTGTGATTAAGTGCTTCCCAGTCTGAAAGCACCTCTTGAAATGGTCTGAAGAATGCACTGAAATGTCCTTGAGCCAGATGTCCTCTAGTAAAGTAAGTCAATGTCAGCAGTCACCACGCTCTGGGTGCTCCATATATTTGCTCACAAACCCTGCTGGAACTCATTTGTACCTCTGGAGATCCTGCTACATGGACAAATGTTACTATTTTTGGAAGGTGGAATTAAAAAGAATGCACATGGTGGTATATGTTTGGTCACAGTGCTCTTTTCTTTCCTTCTGATGCACGGAGGTTTATATTTTGTATCAAATCTCTGTGCTTGCTTTCTTTTTGGTTTTGATAGCCCGAGTTCTCCTCTGAACTAATGGAGGCTTAGCTTGGAATAAGGGTAGGTGAAGCCCATGCAATGGGATCCATTGTTTAGGGGATAACTTGTTTAAGGGTAGCTAAATCTGTGTTTTTGGTGCCCCTCACCTGCACGGAGCCACTCCCTGTTCATTTTAGGAAGCATTTGCAGGAGTTAGTGAATTTCCCATTGATGATTTGTGTGCACAGCTGCATTGCAGGGATAAATAAAAACCCCAGCACGGGCCTGAGTGCTGGTGAGGGGGAGCAGTGTTTGTGCCAGGTGGAGTGGGGGGCTCTGGCACTGACCCTGCTGCTTCTGTGCTTCCAGGGCCCCTGGTGCAGAGAGGCACTTCAGGGAGCTCTGTCTCCATGTAAATAAAACTGGCAATTACAACAAGTGAGGTTCTGGAGTCATTAGAGCACCAAGTGATATTTGCCTCAACAGTAGCAGCTGATTACATTATTCTGTTTGTTTCTGGTTATCAGTGGCAACACAAGGTCAGCTACTGAGTGTGCCCAGGGCTTGGTGAGGATGGGTTTCCCCTATCAAGTATTTAACACAATGTGCAAAATGTCTCTCATTTATTCTGACTCTGCCCTGTGTTTTAGTCAGCTCTCAGTCTTCAGTGAAACACAAAATGTGTGTCAGGGAGTTTTGCCTGGCAGAAGTATGTCTGTAACCATTAGCTGGGTTAATCAAAACGCTGCAGATTAATCATCAGAGGTGTCTGCAAGCATTTATGTGCAGCAGAATCCCTGGCCAGGATGCTGTTGCTGATAAGTTCCTGCCACATGCTTGTAAAAGTGTTGCTGTGCAGTTCCTGTCTGTCTGTGCACGTAGCTGGGGTGGCACAGACGGCTGGGGTGGCACACACGGCTGGGGTGGCAGACACAGCTGGGGTGGCACACACGGCTGGGGTGGCACACACGGCTGGGGTGGCACACACGGCTGGGGTGGCAGACAGGGCTGGGGTGGCAGACAGGGCTGGGGTGGCAGACAGGGCTGGGGTGGCACACACAGCTGGGGTGGCACACACAGCTGGGGTGGCAGACAGGGCTGGGGTGGCACACACGGCTGGGGACTGGAGTTCTTCCAGTGTTGTTGAGGTCCTGCTTCTGCTGGTGCAGCACATCCACAGGTTCCTTTTGATAGGAATGGCTGCTGTGTTCCCAGTGTTTGATGTCTGAAGTTTAATTATTAGGATTCAGAGCTGAAATTGAAGCCATAGGAATGCAATTCCTTTGGAGAGTATGACCTTCCCCTAATAGAAATATGCTGGCCACTAATCTAGATTAATGAAAGTGGTTGGCTGGATTTTCCTGGCCTGTTCAGTGGTATTTTGTGCAGTATAATCATGTTTATTTTCCTTGCAGCTAATCACAAACTGCTCATTTCCAGGTGTTTGTGAGCTGTTTGCTGTGATTAACAGGATACCTGGACCTGAGCTGTGACTCTGAGCAAGCTGATTTCTGAAACCACAATTTTACTGTGCTGAGAATTGGGCACAGTGAGTAAAGTGTTACTCAGGTTCCCAGTGCTTTCATGCCTCTCATTCAGAGCATGGAGAGTCACAGCTCAGCTTCCAGTTTCTGCTTTGCTGAGGTTTTGTGTGTTTAATATTTGTGCTTAAATAAGAAAATGGAGATTTTTATTTAGGTTATGAAAGCAGAGGGTTTTCTGGCCAGCAGAACTGGTGCGTGTGCATCTCCATAGTTATTCCTTGTGTTAAACATTGCTGGAACACTCTGAATTTTCCTAAACTGGGGATATCAAGGAATCCCTGCAGTTCTCCATGTGTGCTGTGGTGGAAGAGTCTGTGTGGAAGCATTGCTGCCTGCCAGCCATCAAACCCTGCTCTGTTCTTGGCCCCCTGAAGAATTTCCTGTTTGGGGGGACCTCCTGCCCCCTGTCAGCCCTCCCTGTGCCCTCTGGGGAGGCAGGAATGGGCTGGAATGTGGGTCAGGGCTTGCCAAAGGCAGAGGGCAGAGTGTGACACACAGCCTGGCTCTGAGATGCCAGTTTGGAGGGGATGGGCTCCCCAGGCAGACTCCCCAGGAGGAGTTCTGGGAGTGCAGGATTGCTCTCCCTGGCTGAGTGCTGTGAGGGAGCAGGGCCCTGGGGCAGGGTCTGCAGGGAAAAGCCAACTCAGGCAGTGCTGGGGCTGCTGACAACCCAGAAACCACCCAGAGCACCCCAAAACTGGGGGACAGCACCCAAAAACCACCCACAGCACCCCAACAATGAGGGACAGCACCCAAAAACCACCCACAGCACCCCAACAATGAGGGGCAGCACCCAAAAACCACCCACAGCACCCCAAAACTGGGGGACAGCACCCAAAAACCACCCACAGCACCCCAACAATGAGGGGCAGCACCCAAAAACCACCCACAGCACCCCAACAATGAGGGGCAGCACCCAAAAATCACCCACAGCACCCCAAAACTGAGTTACAGCACCCAAAAACCACCCACAGCACCCCAACAATGAGGGACGGCACCCAAAAACCACCCACAGCGCCCCAAAACTGAGTTATAGCACCCAAAAATCACCCACAGCACCCCAAAACTGAGTTACAGCACCCAGAAACCACCCACAGCACCCCAAAACTGAGTTATAGCACCCAAAAATCACCCACAGCACCCCAAAACTGAGTTACAGCACCCAAAAACAGGGTCATGCTCCACCACCAAGAGCTGGGAGACAGCACCCAAAAAATGAGGGACAGCACCCCAAAGTCACCCACAGCACCCCAAAAACGAGATACAGCACCCCAAAATGAGAGACAGCAGCCCAAAAACCACCCACAGCACCCCAAAAACGAGATGCAGCACCCCAAAGTCACCCACAGCACCCCAAAACCAGCCACAGCACCCCAACTTTCTGCAGCAGTGGCATTAAAGATTGGGGTGCTCTTGTTGGAGGCAGGCAGGGCCTGGGCTGCCTTCTGGTTGTGCCAGGCAGGGTTTCTCTGCAGGAAAAGCCTCATTACCCAGTGCCTGACCACAGAAGAGAATAAGCTGCAATTCAGCTTTCCAGACTGGATTTCCCCTCTCTTTCCCCCAGTAATTGTTTCTCAAAGGGCTGTGGTGGTAGGGTGTTACTTGGCAGGTGGTTTGGTGGATTTCTCCTGCACTTTCCCTTGGTTTCCCTGAGGAGGAGGTGAAGCAGGGAGTGCCCCTGTCCAGGGCTGATGGGCTGGAAGGGAGCCCAGCACTGGGGCAGGGCTGGGCTGGCCCCACTCAGCATTGCTGACATGGTCATAAGGAATTGCTCTCCTAATCCCTGCCACAGTGTTGACCTTAATTCTGCTTGCTTATACAATTTGCAAGCCTTGCTGGTGTTCTTCAGTCCTGCTCAAAGTTATGGGCCATGAAAATTTGCCCCAGAGCAGGATTTCCTCTGAGAAAAGGAATTTTCTGGGGCTGATAGGGCTGTGACAATACTTTACCAACAAGGGAGATTTGACTGTGCAAAAGCAGCACTCACAACATTTTCTCTAGTGGTTTTTCCACAGTTTTCCCTTTCTGTTTTCCCTCTTCCCTTCCAGTTTTCCCCCTGGATTTCTGGAGGAAGCGTGGCTTTGTTTTCCTGTGCCTCTTTATTCAGTGACATACGAGTGCTTCGGAGGAAATATTAAGGAAAACTTGCTGACTTTTTGTTGCTAAAGCCCAGCTGGCCTGTGAATGTTACTCCTGTATAATTATGCTCAGTCTCTCCTTTTTATCCCGTTTCCCTGAGGACATCTTGATGAGCACCAAATTAGCACTGATATTTCAGGCCTGCCTTTAATCCTGTTGCAGAGAAGCTTTATTGGAAACAGCCTGAGAGGGGAAGGGAGCACTTGGTGTTGGAGAAGCCAGAACTGCCTACAGGTGCAATGCTTCTCTCTTCAAAACATCTTCTTGAGCTATATTTGTAGTTAAGCTTGATTTAAGCCCTCCCTTGGGGGCATATCCACCCCCAGATACGGAAGAAAAGAATTGAAACTAAAAGAAGACAAATTTTTTTCTTTTAAAGGTCTATTAAATCTTCAAATGGAAGAGGGAAAAATTGCTCTGAGACTGGAAAAGCTGGGAGTGATGGTTTTGTTCTCTGTTGTGAGGAGCAGATGGAACCTGATAAATGTGCCATTAATGTCCTTGGTATTTTCATTCCATCTTGACTTCCCCAAAGGGTCCCCAAGGCCTTTTAACGAGTTGCAAAGTGCAGGATGATGATCCCAGCAGAACTGGCTGCTTGGTAAATGCCATGTGGAGGATTTATAGGTCCCTTTATGGTTACAGGGAGAATTCTGGGCTTTCACTTGGTCCACTCAGGCAGGTGTGG
Source organism: Euphonia xanthogaster (assembly GCA_034509185.1). Classification (NCBI taxonomy): domain Eukaryota; kingdom Metazoa; phylum Chordata; class Aves; order Passeriformes; family Fringillidae; genus Euphonia; species Euphonia xanthogaster. The sequence continues at coordinate 10,762,165 of JAYDZK010000057.1, read as the reverse complement.
GATATAAATACTCAGGAGAGAGCACCATTAGCATCCAGATTGCTTGTACACCTCCAGGAGTGTCACATGCAGTGTCTGCATGGCTGAGTGCAGGCAGATTCCTGAAGCAAGAAACGAAGTAGAAAAAACTGAAATCCATCATGCTGGAAGTCTCCTGCCTCATTATTTTTGAATTTGAAGTAAAATGATAAATACTTCTGTCAGCTGAGCTTGTTTTGCAGTATTTCATCTCCTTCCCCTCACTTTTGTGTTCTCTCTTGGTGTTAAACCCGTGGGGTTCAGGGGCTGGGAGTTGTCCTGTTGGAATCACTGCACCTTGCTTGGCCAGCTGTGAATGGCACCAGTAGCAGGTACCTACTGAGCTTACACAATCTACTTCCAGAAACTGCATTTTAAACTTCTTTTGTTATTGTTGGAAAGGTTTTAGTGCTTTACTGTCCTTTGTCCTTCTCTGTGTCAAAATGTGCCTGGATCCCTGTTTATTGTTCAGCTCAAGGTTGGGCACTTAATTAGGAATGATGATACTTTCAGTGCACAGCTCTCTCTGAAGGCTGAATTGCTGAGGAGTTGACATCTTTTTTTACATCATTTCAGTAACTTTGTTGTATTTACAGTTGTCACAAGGGTGACAGTTGTTACATAAGGAATTTTTCGTTTCCTCAGTGCCTGGGTTTTCTTCCCCCTTCTGAAGGGCAGTGCTGCAGTAGATGAGCCACTTCCATGGGCTGTTTTGGTGGATATTCTGAGCAAGCAGAGATGACTTTAATTTTAAAACTTGCTATGCAAGCTGGCCTTATAATTGGATTGTGACTGTGCCTACAGACAGGAATTCAAGGCTAAGTGCACCCAACTTGGGAAATCATTCATGAGATGAATCATTTTGTGTGATCACTCACTCAGCACCTGCTCCTGCACTGAAGCTTCCCTTTAAATTAAACTCCTTTTATTTCTAGGTAGTTGTGAAATGGATCATTTGCTCCTGCTTGGCCCAAGCCTGGGATGACAGGCACAAGCAGCAATGCCTTGATGGAACAAAACCTCCAATGTGTTCCAGCCGAGCTGGGCACAGAGCTGGGCTCTGCCAGCCCTGCCAGCATTCCTGGGCTGCTGAGCTGAGAGTGCAGCTGTGCCACAGCTGCCACTGCCAGCACTTGCTGCAGCTCCTTCTTCCTCCCCCTTCCTCCTAAATTTGTTGTCCTTTGGCAAGGGGGCAGCAGAGCAGGGTTTATCCCTTGGCCAGTGGGGAGAGGTGGGGGCTGTCCTGCTGTCCTGCTGTCCTGCTGTCCTGCTGTCCTGCTGTCCTGCTCCTTGTCTGGGACCCCAGAGGTGGGGGCTGTCCTGCTGTCCTGCTGTCCTGCTGTCCTGCTCCTTGTCTGGGACCCCAGAGGTGGGGCTGTCCTGCTGTGGCCCTGCTGTGGCCCTGCTGTCACACCTGGCCCTGCTGTCACACCTGGCCCTGCTGTGGCCCTGCTCTCACACCTGGCCCTGCTGTCACACCTGGCCCTGCTGTCACACATGCCCTGCTGTGGCCCTGCTGTCACACCTGGCCCTGCTGTCACACCTGGCCCTGCTGTGGCCCTGCTGTCACACCTGGCCCTGCTGTCACACCTGGCCCTGCTGTCACACCTGGCCCTGCTGTCACACTTGCTGTCTCTCCAGACTGTGCAGCTCAGGCAGGATGGAGCAGCTTGGGAAGGAGCTCACTGCAGTGGGAGTTGCCAGCCCCTTCTGTTAAGTGGTTGGTGCTTGGTTGTTTGGAAAGGAGAGGAGCAGAAGTTAAATGAGTGAGCTTCCACGGCAGATCTTGAAACTGCAGGTTGAGTCATTGTCTCAGTGGACAGTGTAATCTTTGTCTAAACAAAATTGTTCTACGTGGGAAGTAGAACAACTGAAGCAGGGCTGATGGGGAATGGAAACTGCTGCTGTGCTGGGGCTCTGCAGCCCAAACAAACCTTCTCCAGCCTGTGGCCTGCCAGCTCCTACTAACCTTGGCTTCCTGCTAAGCAGAATGCAAATAAGGACTGAAATGCAAGAGTAGGGATGGCCTGTGTGGGTTTTTGTTTCTCCTGGGAGGGCTCCGTGGGTGAGTGAAGGGCTGGAGGGAGGCAGGGATCTGCTCCCCTGGGTGTTGGTGGCTCTGTGGGTGTCAGGCAGCAAGTCCTGGCAGCTCTGGCCAGGGCAGCTTTTCCCTCTGGGCTGTCACTGCCCTTCAGCTGAGCTGCTGGAACCCCCTGTGAGCCCCAGCCTTGGGCTGGGCACTGAGCTGGGCACTGTGGGCATCAGGGGCACTCACCCAGCCCAGGGAGCTTCCCCTGGCTGCCTCCAGACTGGAGCTGCCTCGTGTGCTCTGCTCACCTCCTGAATCACAGCAAATCAGCCTCCCCAGACCTGCTGGGGTTTGCTGGGTGAGCAGCACGTTGCCCATGAACTGCTGCTCACAAACACAGCAGCTCTGCTGCCATTTCTGAATTAATTCTACTAAGGCTTCTCTTAATGATTATTAACAAATGGAGTGAAAGACTGACAGGGAAAACTAAGCCATACTTGAGGCTCTTCCAACTTAATTAGGGCTAAAAAGTCAAATCAAGTGCCAGTTGTGGCTGCTGTGGTGGGGAGGCTGCTGCAGTGGGCAGGACAGAGTCCTGTTTGTTTTGTCCTGTGCTGCTGACTCAGCCCTGGCTGCCAGGCTGAGCACGTCACACTTTTCTCCTCAGGAATTTGGGGAATTTCGAGCTAATGTTGCAAATGCCTCCCTCGTGATTTCTAAACCAGTCTCAGTTCCCAGCTGGGCCAGGCTGGGGCTGTGCTGGGTGAGGGAATAAGGAGTGTGGCCACCTCGTGTGCTGGGACATGCAAAAAATCCCTGTCTGAGAGCTGTGGGTCACTGGAACAAGTGCAGGGCAAGCCAGGGCTGGGCTTTGGGTGACCTCTGCCATGTGTCACTGCTGATTATTAACCTGAGCAGCAAACCTGGAGCGTGGCTCTTGTGATTCATCTCAAACCTGGCACAGGAAGGGACAGAGCCACACACCCAGCACAGCAGCACAGCATGCAGAGGAAAATGCTTCTTATTTGCAGGTGATGATTGGGCCTTCCTCAAACCCAAGCACAAAATTTGTGTGCATCACTCACTCTGGCACAGCCTTTCCTTTTCCCTGTCCAGAGCACTGATCAAATGCCACCCCC
>JAYDZK010000057.1:10742314-10756513 GCA_034509185.1 Euphonia xanthogaster | reverse complement strand
GAGCCCCCTGCTCCCTGCACAGGGCTCTTTTTAGAGAGCCAATGAGTTGGATTTCTCCTCTTTGAGAAATGCCAAAGAACTCGCCTCCTCCAGCTGCCAAAGAAGCAGGAATTTGTTAATGTCTGCCCCAGAAATGGGGGTGGCATTTGATCAGTGCTCTGGACAGGGAAAAGGAAAGGCTGTGCCAGAGTGAGTGATGCACACAAATTTTGGGCTTGGGTTTGAGGAAGGCCCAATCATCACCTGCAAATAAGATGCCTTTTCCTCTGCATGCTGTCCTGCTGGCTGGCTGTGTGGCTGCCCATTGCTTTCCCTCCAGCCCGAGCTGGGAAAGCAGATTTAAGTTTTTTCACCCTGGCACCCTTGTTTCATTGAAGAAGAGGCTTGTGAGACAGTCAGTGTCTGTGTAAAAGTCACTGTTTGATAAGAATTGCAACCAGAGAGAGGTTAAAGCCCAGAGCAGGTAAGGCACCTGTGGAACTGTTTTCCTGGTCTGTGAATGAGTGCTAACTCCAAAAATGCCTTTCTGGCTGGGCACTTCACTCAGGGAAGCTCCAGATGCCTCCTCCCATTCATTCCCAGTCACAGGGTGGGGGGGATCTGGGCCTCTGCAATACTTGGAGTACCAGCAGAGTGAAGGGTGGCTGGAGCACAGCCAGCAGCCCGGGCTGGGTGTCTGTGTGCCTGGAGCTGTTGTGGGACAGAGCTCCTGTGCTGTCCCTGCAGCCAGGCTGAGGAGAGGCAGCTGCTCTGAAACCAGGGCTGCAGGCACACTGTGCTATCTGGGGGAGAAGGAGCTAAAGAAACCATGAACAACCCTTCCAGTTAGTCAGAGTGCCTCTGGGCAGATCAGCTCCTTCCTGGGCCAGAGGGCACCTGGCACTGCCTGGGGCATCACCCCAGCCTCCCTGGGTGGGGTTGGGGCTCAGCTCAGGGCTGGGGGCTGGAATGACCATCAGCACAAGGCAGAACTGAAGCTTGCTGTTGTCTTCCTGCCACTTTCCTGCTCTGTGAGGTTCAGAGTCCAGCTGGACACAGAGATGGGTTTGGAGGGTCCTACCTGAGTGCAGATAACTGACTTTGTAAGGGCTGTGTCAATTCAGGCTGGACAGAGAAAGTTAAAAAGCTTGGCTGCACTTGCTGGAGCTTCTGGCAGTGGCAAATAAATACAACTTTCTGGACTTGTAGATTTTCTTTAAATTTAATTGTGTAAGAAAATTCATTTATAGTGTGTATTCTGGCACAGTAGCATTGCATGGTAAATGCACAGGTAACAAATGTCACGACAGAGCATTGAGGAACTCACACTGCAGTTTAAATAAATTAAACTTCAAGGCAAATCTAGCTGTGTTAACTTTTCTGAAGTGCTAAACTGAAGAGGTCTAGTTTAGAGGAGGCTGTGCTTTTTGAGGTAATGGCCCAGCTACAGTGCCAAAATTAGGGTGAAGTTATTTCTGGGATGTAAGAAAGGGGAAAATCAACTTGTCACTTGAAAGAAATGCCTCAGGAAATCCTAAAGCTAAGTGCTGACTTTCAGCTCCACTCACAGTACCAGCCTGGCTTTCATTCAGCTGTTTCTTCTGCAAGAACAAATGGTCTGTGCTGTCCTGTGTCACCTGGAGCCTGTGCTGGCCAGAGCTGCTTCAGGGTCCCTGCTGGGAGCAGCCCAGGCTCAGAGCTGCACTCCTGGCTCTGCAGGACCCCCAGCTGCACCTGAGCCCTGCCCTGCTCCTGCCTCCAGAAGCTCCTTTTGGACAGGACTTGCAGGACCTGCTGCCTGATAGCACACCCAGAAGAACACAAAGAAGTGTTTTCTTAATGTTTCTCTTGTCATACTCCCACTGCTTTTGTCCCCTCTCATCTTGCCTTTCTTGCAGTCCCAGGCTTCCCATTCCTGTTTTTGGTCTGCAGCTGTAGGGAATGATCCAGGAGCGTCGCTGCAGCCTTGTCAGGAGGGTCTGCAACACCTGCAGTTTTTCTCTCCCCCTTTTAATAGTCTGAACTAACATTCTCCAGTTCTCCTGCACCCATTCTGCTGTTGTTACCCTTGGATGGGTGTTGGGAGCTCTCAGCTGCTTGCAGGGCACAGCCACGGCTGCAGGGCTCACCTGGTGAGGCACAGCCCAGTGCAGCTGCTGTGCACAGAGGCCAGGCCAGCACTCTGCTCCTTGGTGGTTTTGACCAGCAGGCTCCAAGTACAACTGACTGCATGTTTTTAACATTTTTCAGTCAGAAAGCAGCTCCATTTTTTGTCATCCTTGGTGTTAATGCAGTTAATGCCAGGGGTGGCATCTGTGGCTCAGCCTGTGCTGGCAGCACCTGCCTGCTCTGAAAGCCTTTCCTGAAATGGTCTCTTGCTGCAGGTGTAGGCCCATGTTTTGATGATAGAATTTTTAATATGGTGCTGAAACACATTCTGTGGAGCTCTTGGCGTGATGAAACAGCCCTTGCAGGCTGCACCTGACCTTCAGGAGTTCCTCCCAAAGGTCGTGAGTGCAGCACAAAGGGCTGAGCAAGTGCTGCAGCATTTTGCTTTCCCTGTTGTCCTCTAGACAAGGCTTTCATGAATAAGCTGAATTGTGGGAGCTCTTCAGGCCTGCATGCTCATTTGAAAACAGAGAACAAAATGCTGGGGAGGAAAGCACTTGTTTGCTGGAGATGGCAGTGTTCTTTCCAAGTGTGTGGTTGTCAGTGTTGTGTGCTTGAAACTGCTTTTCTCCTCATGTAAGGTTTGATATTCTTTATGCATTCAGAATAAGAAGTGTTAGGGCCACTTTATCTGAAAATATGGTTAAAAGCCTTGCTGTGGGTGATTATTAAATTTAACCAGAATTTTGACTTCATTATCTGAAATGTCAGGACCTTGAGGAACTTCCAAGCTGTTGTTTGAGGGGTGTGTGCATGTGAAATGGGGACATTATTAACATTGCTTCAGAGTGTCCTTCAAACTGTTAAACTGAAAAGATGGACATTAGAAATACTCAATTAAAACAAACTGTTTTGCAGATGACAGAGCAGTGGAAGCAAACCCTATAACCATGTTTGTTCTTGTTTTGCAGACCGTGAGGACCAATCAATTCTCTGCACGTGAGTGATCATTTCTCTTTGGGGAAAAATTTGGCACTTTGGGGAATCTGTATTGTGAGAGGGGCTTTGATGCAGCTGTGGGAGGCAAGGCTTGGTCTTCAGTCTTGACAGGCAGTGGGAGAAGATGTAGCATGAAGCAACATGGGGATGTAGTCAGTGATGTTTAATCTGGGGATGTAGTCTGTTAATACTGTAATTCGTGTTACTGAGTTTCCAGGGCATGTTCTGCTAGAAATGGGATTGGAAAACGTCAGTGAGGAGCTCTGCATCCAGCCCAAAGGCTTTAGGAAGTTCATCCCTGCACTGCTGTGCTGTAACTGCTCAGGGGGAAGGGCCTGGGGAAGACAAGATCCAAAAGTGGGTCGGGAGACCCTGAGCAGCAGCTCAGCTCTGGCTCTGCCTCCAGGGCATCTCTGAGGAGGGGCACACCAAGGTTCCCTTTTCACCTGAGCAAAGCTGTGGCTGTAGCTGAGGCTTCCCTGGGCTCTGCTTGGGAAGGCAGAGCCCAAGTGGGCTGTGAGGCTCTGTGTGCTTGGAGTGCAGCTGGCAGGGCTGCCCCAGCTTCCTGCCCTCTCCCCCGTGCACTGTGTGTTCCTGCAGCTTCCTGTGCTGCTGCAGGGAGTGCCAGCAGGGAGATAAGGATTCCCTGGGCTCAGGGAGCCAGGCTGGCCCAGCCCCAGCTGCCCTGGGCTGCTCCTGCTCAGTTCCCTGGGCCAGCACTCCCTGTGCCAGCCTGGCGTGCAGGGGGAAGTTGTCCCTGCTGGGAGCAGCCTGGGGGTCAGGGTGGCTCATCTGGGCTGGAAGCCTCACCGTGGCTCTGTCTGCAGCGTGGCACACCACAAATGCAGGGCTCTGAGGCCCAGGGGCAGCTCCAGAGCTTGGTGCCCTGGTGCTGGGGATGTGCTCTGGGGGGACCCTGCTGCCTGGAGCAGCTCAGGGCAGACTGACTGCTGCAAGCAGGCCTGGGCTCAGTTCCCTTCCTGACATAAGGGAGTTCAATCTCCATCTTGTGCTCCCTACAGAAGCCTTGACTCCCAGGGTCTGTACACGACTGAGGTTGGATCCTTTCAAGCCTTGCCTTTTCCAGCCATGCATACCATGAATGCAGGATTCCCAGGGCCTAAGGACACAGAAGCAGAAAGAGCTCTGTGCTTCAGATAAAAGTTGATCTGGTTAACTCAGGCGTGTCTGGGTCTGTGGCTCCTGCTCCTAGCAGGACTTCTGTTTTGTGTGCTGCCTGTTCCATGTGCCATGCACAAAGCAGCCCTCAGAGCAGGGGTGGGAGCCCAGGGTGAGAAGAAAGCCTTTGTTCCCCTGTGTTTGTGGATGCCTTGGCAGTGTGTGCTTGCCCCAGGTGAATGTTTTGAAGTAGCTTCATGTTCTGTGTCTGCCCATGAACTTTCCTCTCCTCTGCATGGTCAGCCAAGCCCACAAGGTTGGAATGGCAGTGCTGCAGGATTTGGTGGATGTCCAATCTGATCATTTACAGATTGGAAAGCCTCTAAGCTCTCCTGCCTTCAGCTTTGTCATTACCTCCCCTCTGAGGTTCCTGTGAGCTTTTGATCCACTGGCACTGAGTGGACAATTGATCCCTGTTTGTGTCCAGAGTGTGGAGTTTGTGCATCTCGTGCTGGCTCCCCTTGGCTGGGCTTGGCTCTGCCTTGGCTGGGCTTGGCTCTGCCTTGGCTGGGCTTGGCTCTGCCTTGCAGAGTTGGCTCCCCTTGGCTGGGTTTGGCTCTGCCTTGGCTGGGCTTGGCTCTGCCTTGGCTGGGCTTGGCTCTGCCTTGCAGAGTTGGTTCCCCCTTGGCTGGGTTTGGCTCTGCCTTGCAGAGTTGGCTCTCCCTTGGCTGGGTTTGGCTCTGCCTTGCAGAGTTGGCTCTCCCTTGGCTGGGCTTGGCTCTGCCTTGCAGAGTTGGTTCCCTCTTGGCTGGGCTTGGCTCTCCCTTGGCTGGGCTTGGCTCTGCCTTGCAGAGCAGCTGGAGCTCAGGTGATGAGGGTCAGGAGGAACACACATCCTCACCGCCAGACCTTGGGAGAACGCCACCATACTTCTTGGGAGAGCCTTACTCTTTTCCAAGTCTGCATTATAAACTGGGATCCTGGGGGATTAAATCCTCCTTGGGAGTGGGACAGGGCCATGGGGAGCTCCCTTGGCTGGGAAGAGATCCCATGGTTTGGTCAGGAGGGGGAAAGGGTCCAGGACTCCCCTTGCACTGCTGGTTCTGGTGATGAGGTGAATTTCAATTGTGAGTTCCCCTTCATGGCACTGGTTTTGCAGGTCCTGGACTAAGGCAGGAGTAAATAAAGTGCAAGCAGAGTGCTAACCACACCGGAGGTGGTTTCAGAAACTCCTGTGGCACTTCATAAGACTCATCTTCTCATCCCAAACTTGCTGTCTCAGGACCTGGATCACCTGATTGACCCTGGTGTTTAGTAAGGCTGGGAGCCCTCAGAACAATTTCTCATTTCTCCAGTAGGAGTGGTTCAGGGTAGCTAATGGGGAAAAACCACCTGGTGAGTGGTGCCCTGAGCTGAGTGGACAGTTGTGGTGTGCTGTCATTTCCCTGTCTCCAGCTGCCTGGGCAGCAATTGTCTGGGGCAGAGCTGTGCCACTGCTTGCTGAGGGTCTGCCTGCTTTTCACCTTCCCCTCCCACCCCTGCCTCTGTTGCTGAAGTTTCCTGGGTTTTCAGCTTCCCCTCCCACCCCTGCCTCTGTTGGTGAAGTTTCCTGGGTTTTCACCTTCACTTCCCACCCCTGCCTCTGTTGAAATTTCCTGGGTTTTCACCTTCACTTCCCACCCCTGCCTCTGTTGGTGAAGTTTCCTGGGTTTTCACCTTCCCCTCCCACCCCTGCCTCTGTTGGTGAAGTTTCCTGGGTTTTCAGCTTCCATGGCCTTTAGAGGAGGGGCAGTCACCTCTCCAGCAATGGTGTTTGAAGGACACTTTAGCAGGTCTCTGGATCCAGCCCCTTTTCTTCTGGCAGCCAGGAGTGCTGCTTTTGGGGCAGTTCCTGGGTTTAGGGCTGCTGCTGTGACAAGCCCTTGGCTTCTTGTTCTTCATGGATTGTCTCTGCAGTTTTCCAGGTGCCTTCCTTGGGTTCTGGCCTCGTGAGGGTCTGAGCCCTTTGTACTTACCTGAACACTCTGGCCTTCAGTTCTGTTGTCACCTCACCTGCAAGGTGACCATAAGCTTTTGATCTTCTGAGCTCAGCAGACAGCTGAATGGTGGCTTGAATGTGGCACACGTGGCATTTCTGTCCTTGCCATGGGAGTGTGCCATCCATCTGGGGCAGAGGCAGTTTCCTTGTGCTCCCCTGTGTGGATCTTTAGGAAGCACCAGTCTGTTTCCCCAGAAGGGCCTGCACTCCTGCAGTCTCTGTTCTGGTAAATAACCAGCTGAGTGCAGGTGCATCTTCTTGAGGAACTCACTTTGCTGAAAGTTCTCTTTTTTATTTTTATTTTTTTTTTGAGACCTGTGCTGAAGAAAAACTTCATTTCACTGAGCTGCTGCAGGAGCAGGGATTTGTCTCAGTGCATGCCTGCAGTGGGACAGCCTGCATGGCTGCTTCTCCAAGCATGTCTCTCCTAACATCTCATTGTTTTGAAGGCAGTGGGGTCACCTGGGGGTTTCCTTCTGGGCTTCCTCACCTGCTGCTGTTCATCAGGAGTGCTGCACAAACTGCTGTCTTTAAAGTCAGCAGCATTTTCCCAAAGGAGGTAAAACAAACTCCACCAAGCTGTGCTGCCACGGTGTCTGTGTGCAGGGCACCTTGTGCTGCCATGGAGTCTGGTTCCCAGCAGGGATTGCTGGCCCTGGCAGCTGCTGTGCCTGTGCTGTCCTTCTCCAAGCCACACTTAGTGCCAGATGCAGCAGGAGCTGTTCCTGCTGCTCCTGCTGGAGCAGGAGGTGTCTCTGAGCAGGAGCTGCTGTGCTGTCTTGCTCTCTCTGTTCCCTTCTTTGCTCTTCCCTCTCCACTCCTCACCTTTAGGCCCCCAAATTAGACAGTGTTGTTGTTGCAGGGTCTGTCTGCAGGGCCTGACTGGGAGTTACTGGTGTGGAACATGCACTGCTGGTTCATGGTGGTACCTCCCCATCTGCTTCTGTCAGCTGGGGACTGCTGAGGCCAGGGATGAAATCTGTAGAAGGAACTTCTGGATGAAATTGCTTATTATGGTTGGGCTTTTCTCACAGTGAACCAAAAGTCCTTGTCCCATGTCCAGCAGCCTCTGCTGCTCCATGGCATCCCCCTGGTTTCCTCAGGAGCAGTGATGGGATTTCTTCTGTGCCCTTTGGCCTTTCACCAACTGAAAAACCCAAATATGGCTTTTTAGAGACAGGAGCAGCTGCAGCTCCCAGATCCATTGGACAATCCATGGGTGAAAGCCAGATTATTGCCTGGCTGGAGAGGAGATGGGAGGGGCTGAACAAACAGTAATGGTGAGAATTTCTTTTTAGCTTTGAAGTTGGATGGTTTAATCTTGGGCTGCTAACCACGAGCAGATGGTGAGAAAGGCTGCTCTGGAGTTTAGCATGCAGCTCTGCAATGGAAAGCAAAGGAGCAGCCCTCACAAGCAGCACTTTTCTGGACTCAACCAACTTCCATCTCATCATTCCCCCTTGATGGGACTGCAAATGAGAGTTTATTTTGGACCTTCTCTCTGTAAATTCTTAGTTTGCTGAAAAGAAAGGAAAATATGCGTAGTTCCACAACCTTCATGTTCTTTCTAGCTTATAAGTCATATATATATAATATAAGTGATGTATTTGTGTCTAAAAGCAGTGGCTTTCAGCCTGGGTTGACTCAGCATCCATCAGTGGTTTGTGCAGAGCTGTGATGCCAACACTGCAGCATTCCCAGACCTTCCTGCACATTTTCCTCTTGCTGTGGGATGTGAAGTTGGGCTGAAGAGCTTCTCAGGGTATTGGGTTTTTTAATATTTTTCCCTCGGAGAAGCTGCAGCTGCTATTTAGTGAAGTTTTGGTGTTTCTCTGCTCACTGAGCGTGCCAGGCTGATGACCAGGATGAAGAAATTTGTGTTGTGGTGATTGGGAATTTGGGAAACACTGGAGAAAGTCGGCTCTGGAAATGTGCTGCACTGCACTTTCCAAGGCTGAGTGTTCTGGAGACTCTTAGCACAGAGCTCTGGCATTCCCAGAGCTGGGCCTGGCTGATAAAGAGGTGTTCAGCAGATGCTTGCAGCCCTACAAGGATATCTAATCTGAGCTGCCTTCCGTGGGAGTGATGGGCTGTGCAGGGAATAGAGGCTGCTTATTAAAGGCCAACAGCAGCAAATACCAAACATTTCTGTATACAGCCCCTGGCTGGGCTCCAGCTGGTAACATTCCCATGGCAAGTGCTGTGGAGATGATGGGGAGCATCAGGAGGGAAGGGAAGCAGCTCCGGAGCAGCCACGTAAATAGCAAATCCAATGAATGACTCTTTCCCAAACCATCAGTTATACCTCTTGCAGAAAATGAGGCAGGTGATTAAGGCACCCTTTAATTACAGGCCTTGTCTGTAAATATCTGTTAATTTGTAACTGGCAGATGATCTGCTCAGTTGTGCCTGAGAATAAGTGTCTCCTCTGTTCTTTGCAACTGCTGTTGTGGCAAGGACAAAAGGCCATTGTTGGGCTCTTACATAGGCAGTTACTTTCTCCTCCAAACAATTGAAGTGCATGTTTCCATGTTTCCATGGTTTGGGGCCTTCTGTGAGTGGCTGCTTCCATGGCAGGAGGTGTTGCTGGCAGGGGAGCTGTGAGCAGCAGGTTCTGTGTGCTGGGACCTTGTCCAGGGGTCACTTCTTCACAGGAGGACCCAGTGCTGCCACATCAACTTCTCATCCCAGGGCTTTTCCTGACTGAAATTCCTGGGGCAGAGGAAGGGTTTGAGTGAGCCAGCCATCCAAAATACAAAATCCCAACTTTGTTTGGGTTAGTTTTTCAGGAATTTAAATCACAGAGATGATCTCCAGCTGCATCTGGCCATCCTAACACATTCCACCTCTTCAGGAACATTGTTAGTCTGGAGAGTGTGCCCAGGCAGGAGGATAAAGCACAGCCTGCCTTGGAACTGCAAGGCTTTGGCTGAGTGGGTTTGTGTCCCTGTGTGCTGGGCTGCTCTGGCACCTCGTGGGATGGAGTTCATGGCTCTTTGGGGAGGGCAGCTGGAGAGGGGCCAGTGGCCTTCAGCAAACAGCTTTAACCTCATCTGATTTCCCTGCAGCCCACAAGGCATTTCCCAGGTCAGGGAGGGGTGGTGGCCCTGCCCTGCTGGCTGCTGTCACTGTCACAAGGTGTGTGAATGCTTCACACCTGCCTGGCAGTGAGGAAAGCAGCTGTTCCACTCCTCTTTTCCTGCAGAAATGGTGTTTCCTCCTGGAACAGACCCCTTGGAAGGGCCACTGGCCTGATTCTGGGATAAGACCTGCCACTGGGAGCTGTTCCCTGGGAAGGGCAGCTCCATCCCTGCTCTTTGCTGTGGGTCCTCCCCTCTCTGACCTGCCTGTTCTCCAGTGAGAACCCAGCCAGTGGTGGAAGTGCTTCCCGTGCAAGGTTTGGGCTCAGGCTGCTCAGGGAAAGAGCTGCAGCTGGTTGAGTCAGTGCCTGCATTTTCCTAACCAAATTGGAGCTGGGATGAATTTGCCTGGAGAGTTCTGGGCTTTGCTGGAAATGGCACTCCAGCTTTACATGCAATGAATTCAAAACCATGTTCAACTTTCAAGTGTTCATGCTGGCTAAACTTTTCCTCTTTGAAATATGCATGAAGCTGCTTCAAAGCAGGAGCTTTGCTGCTCCAGGGAAGAGCACTTGGACATGGGATCCTGCATGAATTCACCAGGCACTGGCAGACTGTTTGACCTGTCCCTGAAGGTGGCTTCCAAGGGAGAGATCCCTCAGTTAGTGGGTGGAATAACCTTGTGCTGCCAGCTGGAGCCAAGGAGGATTTGCTTCCTTGGGAGCACAGTTTGGCACAGCCCATGGCTGGAGCTGAGTTTGTGATTCTGCCAGCCTGGAATGAAGGAGGTGAAATCCTTTAGCAGAGCTGCCACTGACTGAGGTGAGGCTGCTTCTCAGCCCAGGGCTTTAGTTGTTTAATTTATGGCAACAGATTGAGTTGTATTAAAACCAGGTTTAGAAAAAGTTAAGCTTTAGCTTTGTGATTCCATCCCCATTCCATAAATACTGTACATGGTGTTATTCAGGGTTTACCTTTTTTGGGCAGGTTGATAGAGGTAAAAGATTTTAATTTATTTTTGTAATCCATCTGTTTGCACTCCTGGGAAAGAACCAAAGTATGCAGATGTCATTATTCCTGTAAATGCAAAGGACTTTATCCTAAATCTTCTAATTCTTTCATAGTATGTGGCAGCAGAGCTATTTGCCACGATGCTGCAGGAAATATTTGGCATTCTTGTAAGCTCCAGGGAGAGCAGGACTGGGATGATAACATCCTCTGCTGCTGCTTTTCAATGAGGTCTTGCACAAAGACTCTCTCTAAAATACCCCTCTGATAGATTTAGAGGGTTTTTAACACAAGGAATGTGTTTCAAGCTGCTGCCTTTCCTGTGCTTGTGCTGACTCCTCCAGCCCTGTGCTGCCCTTTTCCAGAGCTGACATCTGAGCTGCATTTGTTGTAGCAGCTTCTCTGCACTGCATGTGTTACAGGAGATTTTCCTCCTCTAAAATGTAATCAACTTTCTTCTTGTGGTTTGACAGAAAAGATTATTTCTGTAGCTTTACAGGCCCAGCTAATAGTGCATTCCCAAGCTCTGCTGACAATAAGAACAAATTGTATTGTTTTAAAATGTAAATGTATATTTTGCTGTGCTTCTTACTTCTCTTACCTGCTGGAATAGTTTTAGCATTAGCATTTTTTAATACCCATCCAGAAACAGGCAAAGCTGCTTTTATTATTGCTCATGGTCATGAATTATGTTAATGTAAACACTGCAGTGGAAGGGAAATGAGAAATACAGACTTGAGAAGCAAGAATTGGCACCTGATGGTTTGGGGTTGTTTTTTTTTCTGCATATCAGCATTCACATTTGCCTTGCTTGTGGGGACTCTGGGCTGGGTGGAAATGGGATTTTTCATTAAGTCAGAGGGTGTTGTTCCACTTGTCCACTTGTCCCAAAGTGCACCCACTTTCTGGGTTTCACAGTGATGGTATCTTGGCAAAAAGGAAAGCCAGTTATCCATTAGCCAATTCTCAGAGTAATCTCCTTTGCAACCAGCTTTTCAGGTAGCACCTTCCAGGTTTTTCCAGGCACTGAGCAAAGCCAGCCCAGTCAACAAGTGTGCAGGGACCTCCCCTGGCTCCCTGAAGCTTTGGGGATGGAGGGCAGTGCTTCCTCATCTTCATGTTCTGTGCTATTTTCCAGTGAGGAAGGATGGAGCCCAGGTGGTTTTAGGCAGACTGCTGGAGCTGTTTCCAAGGAGCAGATGCCATCAGTAATCCAGGGATCCTTGGTGAGGTTCCACCTCTGGAGCTGAGGCCACAGCTGGGTCCCTGGGGCTGCACAGTGTCCCACAGCTCATCTGCAGGACCATTTTGCCAGGGGTTTTCCAGCCAAACCTGGCCCTGCTGCTGTTCTGTCAGGTCACACAGAAGCTGTTTCACCTGGAACTCCTGTGAGGAGTCCCCCGAGCTGCAGTGAATGCAGCCTCTTGCTCCTGGGTGCAGAAATGCCCATCCTGCCATCCTTCAGCAGGGGTTCCCCTCTCTTAGGGCCATTCCCCGTGGGATTTCTGGGATTTTACAGTGCTGGAAGGTGAGGAAGAAAGGAGAGTGTTGGAGTCTTGGAAATCTGGGCCAGTGTCAGTATCCCTCCTGCATCTGCAGCATTAAAATTCCAGGTGCTTTCTCAGCTCCCCTCTGCAGCTGCTGAGTGCAGGGTGAGGGCAGGGATGCTCCTCAGCTCTTATCTGATCAACAAGTGCAGCTCTGGAGGTGCTGAGTCCCTAAGCAAATGCAGATGAGCTGCAAAACTGGGGTGTATGATGAAAAAGGCTGCACCAGAACGTGCTTCAATTCCCCTGCTAAATGAACATTTCCATCACAAGTAGCTTAGAGGAGAAAATGTGTGCTTGTCATTCTCACAATGAGCTGGCTTCCAAACTGTTAATTTTTGAGCAACTGTTGAATGGCAGGAGTGCTTCCACTCTTTCCATGCAAATCCCCACCATGAAACCCTTTTTAGCTTCCCACACTTCAGAGCTGCTCAGGGCAGTCTCTGTCTCCCTGGAAATCTTCCTTCAGTGCCTTGCGCTGCTTGAGCCCTGCCTAAGGCACCCCTGGATCCCTCTGGGGCTGGATTTGTCTGAAGATCAGACCTAGGTGAGGGGGAAAAAACCCCAAACTGTCATTTTTAGAGCTGTAGTAACCTCCTTTGTGATTGCAGGGACATGAACCTGGTCACATTTCCTGCTTTGAATATCTCCTGCAAACCTCTCCAGAAATTCTGTCTAAACATGGTCTGCTTTAAATCCACCTCTGGCTTAAAAATGAAATGTGCATTTGCTATCTTTATTGATCTGTGAACTCTGCACTGATAAATTCATTTCTTCATGGTTTCATGTAGCCCTGTGGCCTTAAATATGTTTTAACCTAGCAAAGACTCCGAGGTGAGCAGTGGAAAGGGAAGAATCTCTTGTTTAAGGTGTGTTTTACTGCACTCTGTTTCTGGCTCCTAAAGGTACTGAGTGTTTCCCTTAACTTGGCAATTCCCATAACCAAACCCCTGGAGTATTAAAATGGTGCTAAGTGTAAAAGTGTGTGTGGATATCTCATGCTTTAAAGAGAAAAATGTTTCTGCAGCCTGAAAGCTTCTGTCTGCAGTGATCCAGGCAGGGCACAAGTGTTTCATGTCACCGTGGCTAGCAAAGGGCTTCAGGCACAAAGCCAAAAAAGCTCTTGGTCAAACTGATGTCACACCTTGTATCAACATCCTAAAGCTCAGGAGATCTTTAGGATGAAGGAGGGATTTTAAACAAACACCTTGTGGTTCCCTGCAGCATCCCTGCTTTTGGCTTTTGGTCTGTGCACAGCCAGAGCCATAAATGGGATGGGTGAGGGGCTGTAAACAAAGGGTTCCTGTTGTTGAAGGTGAGTTTTGAAGGAAGTGTCTGCCCTGTTTTGCAGGGGTGAATCTGGTGCTGGGAAGACTGAGAACACCAAGAAGGTCATTCAGTACCTTGCTCATGTTGCTTCCTCCCATAAAGGAAGAAAGGACCATAATATTCCTGTAAGTTGGGGTATTTTCTCATTTCTTCATTGCTCTTTGTGAAAATTACCATCTTTGCATTTGAAAAAGTGACTTTTTAAAAATGAAACTGTAATATAATCTGTGTAATTTTGTCTCAACCATTATTTTCTCTTTAGCAGTGGCTGAAACCAGCAGTTATATCAAAAGTTCTAGTCCATGTCAGCTGCCTAATTTCTGTTGTGAAATTAAAGGCTTTATACAAATAAAAGCAGAGCTTTCTTATGCAATAAACCCCATTTTCCAAAAAGATTCAATAAACACAGGCAATTCTGACTGAGTTTAGTTCCCACTGGATGCAGTTTCCAGTGCTATATTTGTGAACAAGCTTTCTGTGCTTTCAAAAATTAAATGTAGATGGGAAAAATCATCCAGCTTAAAAACTGCTGTAGAGTTGCTATATCTAGAAGCCAGCATCTAATTAAAAGCTCAGATTTTATTACACTATAAACAAGTGAGTATATACTTTTATATCAGAGAATATTGGGTTTTTTTGGTAGCTTGAAACCAACTCTGATTTTTTCTTCAGATTTCCTGCCAGGCTTCAACATTTGCACTGAATTTTGAGTGATTCTTTGCTTTTAGAAACCAGGAATGGGTTTGAACATTCACTGTTAGGAGCATTTGGATATGTTTGCAGTGAAGTTTTAATTCAGCTTTGCTCCAGACATGTCTTACTGTAATCACAAATGGTTTTCCAGTAGTAATCCTGGTGTCTGTGGTGGCTGGAACCTTCAAGCTGCATTACCTTATGGAATTACAGAGTCAGAGACTGTCTTAGTTTGGAAAGACAGGTGCCTGCTAAGGAGGGCAGGAGCCTCCCCTGAAATGGAGAATGCAAACCCTCC
>JAYDZK010000057.1:10729222-10742214 GCA_034509185.1 Euphonia xanthogaster | reverse complement strand
TGCCCAGGGAGGAGTGATTGTGGTCACTCAGGGAGAGAGATGAGGAGAATTGCCCACTTGACACAAGACAGCTGCCACACAGATGGGAATAGAATCCATCCTGCCTTGCAATCTAGAACAGAGACTTACAGAATGACAGCAGAGAGCTCTGAGATCAGCCCAGCCTTTGCCCAGCCCCCCGTTCCCACTGAAGCATCCCACGAGGTGTCACTTCCCTCATGTTCTGAGCCCTGCAGGGGTGCTGGTGGCTCCAGCTCCCTGGCCCAGTGTTTCCCCCCTGGTCAGGGCAGAAGCCTCTCCTGGTGTCCAGCCTGAGCCCCTGTGCCCAGCTGGAGGCTGTGTCCCCCTGCAGCAGCTGCACTTGGTCAGTTCAGAGCAGGGCACCTCTCACTGAGACATCCCTGCCCGTGCCAGGGCTCAGAGCCTGCAGGGCCACCAGCTGGCTTTGGACCAGGCTGGCAAGGAAAGAAAGGTGAGGATTGAAGTGGGAGAGAAGGAGAGGCTGCAGGCAGGTTTGGAGAAGTCTCCTGAAGTGTGTGGGGAAACGTGGCTCTGTGCTTTGGTCAGGAGGAAATACTGTGAGCCTGTGCACTGGGACTTAGCCAGGCTGGTGCTGGTTTTTCACACAGAAAAGATGAGAATGAGTTTTTGTCAGTGTTTACTGAGCAGCCTGAGAGTGCTGCAGGCCCCAGGAGGAGGATTCTGTCCTCTTCCTGGCACAGCAGTGCCAGGGCCGTGCTCAGGGCCCTGCCCCATGTTGTGACTCTGGTGACAGTGGCACATCATCCAGCACAAGTGATTTTCTGGGAGCTTTGGAGTTATGCCTGTCCTTGGCTTTACCACTGTGCAGCCTTGGACAAACCCAGGGTTTCTTCAATTTCTACACAAGCAAAATTGCCAAGAGGCTTTTGGAGAGAAGGGAGCTGTGCAGGGTTTGCACCAAGTATTTCTAAATACACTGTTGACAACTTGTAATACCTCAGACACTTTTGGAAGCCTCTTGTCCAGACACCTTTCAAAATGTGCCTCCCTTCAAAGTGAGATTGCATTGCCCAATCCCACAAAAGCTGAGTTTTCAAAATCTTGAGGCATGGAGATGATGCAACTTCTCAGGGAGCCTGTGAAGGCACAGGAAAGAAAGGGGAAAGCTGGGATGTGAACAAAAAGAACAGGGAGTGTCCTGAATAAAACTCTTGGGTTGTGCCCTTTATTCAGTGCAGTACCACAGTGGGCCCTGGATGTGCCCTGTATCCCTGAAAAATGCAGAGTGTTTGTCACCAAACTCATTTTGAAAATACAAATGAGTCTCCCTTGTGGTGCAACAATTAGCTTGTGTTTATATACTGGGAACAAAGAATGTCTGAGCCTCACAGGTGCCACTGGAAAGGTAGAAGGGTCAGAATGGGGGTACAGAAGCAGCCCTCATTTACCCTGTGTGCATATTCAGTGGAAAGCTGTGGAGGGCTGGTGGTGATGCACAGTCTGTGCAACCTGTGTTACCCTGTGCACAGGGAGATGCTAGATAGGCTTGTTAAATCAATGCATGGCTTGCAGCCTGTCTGTAGCCATCCTGCTAGAGATGGTTATCAGTGACATGTGTGTTTCTGAGCCTGCTTGAATGCCTCATTGATTATTGTTTTAAACAAAGCAGTTGGTATGCTGAGCCTAGGGTTAGCTGCCATTTGCCTGACCCAGTGCTGTGAAAACAGAACAAAGCAGAGGAGCCCCAGAGTGACACCTCAGAGCAGCACTGGTGTCACAGGGGCTCAGCAGGTGCCTCCTCCAGCCTCTGTGAGGGCTCTGCCCGTGCCCTGCACAGCCTGGCATGGCTGGATCCAGCTGCTTCTCCAGGAGGCTTTTCTGACCCAAATCCCTCTTTCCTTAGAGCTGGCAGAGTCCTGCACAGCCCTGAGCACAGGGGCCTTGGAAATGGAGTCAGTGACACAGGGCTGGAGTTTCAGCCTGAATTCCAGTGAGGATTCCTGGGTTGTGAGTGTGGGAATCTCATTTCCTGGGTGGCCCCAGTGTCTCATTTCCTGGGGGACCCCAAGGTGGCACCCTGGGCACTGCACTCAAAGTGTGGGGAGGAGCAGAGGTGCCAGAGGAGCCTCAGTACCTGTTGGGGTTTGGCAGAGCAGCCCTAAAAGTGGGAATAGAGGCTGGGGAGGGAGAGCTGCTGGGCAGGGCTGGAGCAGGAGCTGCTCTGGGGGCTGAAAGCAAGGCAGGGTGTCCAGTGTGCATCAGGGGAAACCTTTACATCAAATGCAGGTCACAGAATCCCAGAATGGTTTGGGTTGGAGAGGATGCTAAGGATTGTCCAGTGCCACCCCTGCCGTGGCAGGGACGCCTCCCAGCAAGGTTGTGCTGCTGCTTGAAAGAAAGAAGCAAAGGTCCTGTCTTGTGGGGGTTTGCATTTTTAAATATTTGTAGTGGGGTGCAAATCCAGCCCCCTGACTGCTTTGTGTGGCTCCCCTCGAGCTGTTCCAGCCCTCTGGGAGTGCTCAGGGACAGGGATTGTGGTGTCGTGAGGTCCCCAGGCCAAGGTGGGAGATGAGAACCTGACTCCATGTTCTCAGAAGGCTGATATATTATTTTATGATATGATATTGAAAGAAATGATTTGCTAACACTATACTAAACTATAGAGAAAGGATACATCAGAAGGCTGAACAAAAATGACAGTGAAAGCTCCTGACTGACTCCTGAGTCTGACACAGCTGGCTGGGATTGGTCATTAATTAAAACAATTCACATGGAACCAATCAAACATGCACCTGTTGGTAAATGGTCTCCAGACCACATTCCCAAGCAATCAGATAATTATTGTTTTCATTCTTTTCTGAGGCCTCTCAGCTTCCCAGGAGGAAATCCTGGGCAAAGGGGATTTTTCAGCAAGTGTCATGGTGGCAAGTGACCACCTCTCAGCCCAGCCAGCCCACAGTGCCAGGGCTGGGCACAGAGGGACTCTGGGCTGTGCCCAAATAAGCAGCTCCTGCCTTTCCCTGGCTCTCAAGGGCCATGTGCCACCCTGGGTTTCATTAACCCTTGCATAAACACAGCGTGCAGCGTGGGGCACGTGCCAATGACTCTGTTCTGAAATCTGGGCAGTTGCTGTGGAGCTCTCTGTGAAGGGAGTGTGGTTGAAGGTGCTGACAGTGCTAATGTGGGATGTGACATGCAGCTGGAATGCCTGCTTGCTAACTTATCATTTGTTTGTTTGCAATGAACAGCCCGAATCTCCCAAACCCGTCAAACACCAGGCAAG
Source organism: Euphonia xanthogaster (assembly GCA_034509185.1). NCBI lineage: Eukaryota > Metazoa > Chordata > Aves > Passeriformes > Fringillidae > Euphonia > Euphonia xanthogaster. The sequence continues at coordinate 10,738,949 of JAYDZK010000057.1, read as the reverse complement.
TGGTTTTTTTTAATGCTTTTCAAGTTATGTAGGAGAACTGATGTATATTCTTCTCTTTGTGCTGATAATGTGGGCAACCTTGAAGGAACACACAGCTAATAGAGGATTTTGGAAATATTTAACTGGCTTTCAGAGAGGGAACAGTGAGCAGCTCATGAGTTTCTCAGCATTGTAAAGGATTTTAACACTTTTGAGCCCTGAAATGAAAGGTTTGCCCTCTCTCCAAATTACTTTGTGTGTATTGGGTAACATGCTGCTGAGAGAGTGCAGAACACTTTTTAAATATTAAACAAAGCACTAAGTAAAAGATTTGATTAATGGAAGCTACGAAATTCTTTTGATTAAGTGCTTTGTCTGAATATTTTTATAGCTTTGCAAATCCCCAGTGAAGACTTTGATCTCAAGTGTGAAAGGCCTGGCATAACCAAGAGCCTTGAGAGAAGAATTTCCCCAGACTTTCCAGGACAAGTGGTGTGAGCAGGGTGGGATCTGCTGCCTGAATGAATGTTTGCTCCTTTGAGCTCCTGCTGGGCACAGCCCCCTGCCCACACCACGCTCCTGACCCCCTGGCCCTGCTCTGTCTGATCCCAGTTTCTGGGGGAGGGAAGGAATTGCAGGGCTCCAGGTGGAGCTCACCTGAAGGAGGCTTAGGGGGAAGTTGAGGGCAGGACTGTGGGGAGGGATAAACAATTGCTGCCAGAGGAGCAATGCCCCAGTCTAACCCGAGCTGCTAAGTGATGCCTTTGAGCTTTTAAATAAAGCAAAGCTTTGCCCCAGCTCCCCAGGGTGTGACCAGCCACGGACACTGAAGGGTTAATTCAGCTGGGTGGACTCCCCCTTTGCATTTCTCTGGAGCTGATGAGTGCAGTGTAAGTGTAGTGCAAAGGGAGATAGCAAAGGAACCTTCAGGTGTGATCTGTTGGGAGCAAAAAGCAATCCCTGGGCAGCCGTGGTGCCTCTGGGGGTGTGTGGTGCCTTGCAGCCCAGCTGTGTGGCTCTGCTCTCCTTTTCACAAGCTGCAGACATTCCTGGTGAGCAGCTGAATCCTCCCTCCTTGCACACATCAGTCACTTCTAAGGGTTTTCACTCAAATGTTTGTCAAGTCTGAAAACAGACAGAGTGGTGTTTGGTGGAGCCCTCCTCTTGCTTGGAGCTGGGTGCCAGGGTTGCCATGAAACATTTCTTGGTGAACATTTTACCTGTGGCCGTGGAAAATGCTAATCCCAAGCTGTTGATAAGGCATGGAATCATTAACCTCTGTGTTTCCATGTCATTGGAAGTGCAGAGTGGATCCCTGCTGTATGTGAGTAGCATGGAGCTTCCCTGCCTGCCCTAGGCCTCCCCAGAGCCAGGCACTGGGCTGCTGCTTTTTCTGGACCTGAGCCAGTCCCCTGGCCGTGTGTTCGTGGTGCTGCATGAGCTATTGCATGCCCTCACTTCTCCCAGTTCCCATTCTGCTTTTTCCAAGGAGTTCTGGGGAGATGCTGTGCAGGAGCTGTGCCCAGAGGCCAAGCTGACACTCTGGAGTTGTGTCTGTGTAAAACCCTGAGCCCTTCCCCTGGAGGGTTTTGGCTGAAAGCAGCCCCTGGAGAGAGGAGACCCCCCAAATCAAGAGCCTTTTTGCAGAGTGAGGTTTGTGCTTTCCCTGGGGACAGCTGTGACAGGTCTGTGTGTGCAGCAGTGAGCTCTGCTGGATCCCGTGGTGTTCACCCACAGCTGAGCATCCCCTGCTCCCTCAGCTGCTCAGGGCTGATGGCAGCAAGGAGCTGCCAGCCCTTCCTGCCTCCAGCCAGAGCATTTCATGGGTAAAGGTGTTTATCCCCATTCTCTGCTGCTTTATCCCAGGTTTATCCCAGCCCTGGCAGTGCTGGTGGCACACGGCTGTGCCATCAGCACTCACTGGGCACTCAGGGCATTTCTCTTCCAAATTAAAAGAAATTTGATGTGCCAGCTGTGCCACACTCCCTGCCCTGGCTGGGCACTCCGGGTTTATCCCAGGAGCAGTGCTGAGGGAATGCTCCCCTGGATCTGGGTGTGCCCACAGGAGCTGGGAGAGGGGAGGTGGGAACCTTCCTGGGTCTGAGGCTTTTGCTTGGGAAATTTGGAGAATATCAGCAGCACAGAGTGGCTATAAGAGGCATCCAGTTTCTCTCCAAGTGCAGGTTTTTGTCAGTTTAAAAGTGCTTTTAAGCTGTCACCTCGGCAGCCCTGCCATGGCACTGCTGGCTCTGCTCTGGGCTAGGACTCACATTTATTCCTTCTGCATTTATTCCTTCTTTCCCCACCCCAGCATTTAGGGAATGTGTAGTCCCAAAGGGAGCACGTTTGGAAGTAAGCAGCTTCTGAGCAGATAACTTGAGGTCACATAAAAGAAGGAGCAGCCATTTATTTCCAGGAGAGCTTGAAATATATTTCAATACGGAAATAAAACCCTTTTAGGTGTTAAGTAATGAATTTTAAAAATTCCTGTCTAAGAATTGACCCCATGTGGAAGCCTTAAGAGACTTAATGCTTCCTGTTCTTTGATGCTTGGTCTGGGCCTTTATTCACCAGGACTATAAATAATTGGAAAAAGCAGGTTCATGAACACAGATGTCAGATTGGAGACTACATTCCAATTTAATTTTTTTCCCCAACCATCCTTCAGAGCAAGAAGACAATATATTTTCCTGTGTACATTTGTGCCTCCTGGGCTCTTGGAAGCAGCACAGACTTTTTTTGTTACCAGACCTCCTCAGGGACAGAACTTGTAAAAGCTGTTGTGCAATTTCCTTGAGATAAGTACTTCAAATTCTAAACTCATTGGCCAGAGCTGACAGAAACGTTTAACAAATGCACTGAGCACCCTGAGCAAGGCTGGCTGGATTGAGCAATTTGAAGCAGCGTTTGTAATTGGTGTGGCTCAGTTCTGCTTCAATGGTGTGGCCAGGTCAGAGGTGATGCAATGAGATGAGTTTCAGTCTGGCTGACTGAAGGGCAGTTTCACTCACCTGAGAGTAAGTTTGAAAGTAGGTATTTCTGAGTTAGGAAATAGATGTTCTGAGATAGCTCTATTGTCAGCACAAAGTTTAACCTGAAACCTTAAATCAGTTAAATTGCTTTCTTCCCTTAAGCACTCAAAGGTCTGTGCCTGATTTCATTAGCCCTAAATGTGACTTTTCTTTCCCATATTCAGTGATTTTCAGCATCCATCAAGTCCTGCCTGGTCCCTGCTCTGTCTGTGTGTGTTTTGATAAACAAACCCCACCCAGAGCACCACCACCCAAAATCCAGCCACGTTCACCCCTTGGGAGTGAGGGGAAGATGAGAATCCCCTGTGGAGGTGGTGGCACTGCCACAGCCAGGGGAGGTGACAGTCAGGAGAGGCAGAGCACTGAGCCCTGTGCTCTGGATGAATCCGTTGTGTTTCTGTCTCTGTGGTTTGCAGGGGGAGCTGGAGAGGCAGCTGCTGCAGGCCAACCCCATCCTGGAGTCCTTTGGCAACGCCAAGACGGTGAAGAACGACAACTCCTCCCGCTTTGTGAGTGCCCCTGATCCCTGCAGGGCCTGGGAATGTGATCCCAGAGCCTGTGCCCCTGATCCCTGCAGGGCCTGGGAACGTGATCCCAGAGCCTGTGCCCCTGATCCCTGCAGAGCCTGTGCCCCTGATCCCTGCAGGGCCTGGGAACGTGATCCCAGAGCCTGGGAATGTGATCCCTACAGAGCCTGTGCCCCTGATCCCAGAGCGTGTGCCCCTGATCCCTGCAGAGCCTGTGCCCCTGATCCCTGCAGGGCCTGGGAATGTGATCCCTGCAGGGCCTGTGCCCCTGATCCCTGCAGAGCCTGTGCCCCTGATCCCAGAGCCTGTGCCCCTGATCCCTGCAGAGCCTGTGCCCCTGATCCCTGCTGCTGCTGCTGCTGCAGAGATCCCTGTGCTAGGTGTTCTGTAATTGTATCAGGAGATTTTTCTCTCCTCTCCCTCCATGAATCCAGGTTTCCTTATAATGCCTTCTGCTCTTTGGGCTCACTGGAGCCACCTCCTCGCTGGCTCTTGGCAAAGTGATTTTATTCCAACTCCAGCCATCCCTGAGCTGGCAGCAGCTCCTAAGCTAACAGATGAGCTGTGCTGGGAGCTGGGCTGGGCTTGTGTGCATGAGTGCTGCTGGCTTGCTGTCAGGGGCCAAGGACTGGCACCCATGGGACTGGCAAGCCTGCAGCCCTCCTGTGCAGAGCTGTGACTTTATCCAGTGGTTGGGTTGGAGAGAACATCCTGAATTCCTGCAAAAACACACATGGAACCCCATCTAAATGCACTGATTTACTGCAGGGGAGTCAAAAGGCCCCTGTGGGACCTAGCCCAGGTGTCAGGCACTGCTGTAGCTGCTCCATGTTTTTGTTGGGTCCCTGCCTGCTGTTCACGGTGTTTTGGTGGCTGATAACCACTTCTGATGGGTTCCATTGTTTTAAAAATTGTGGTGGAACTCAGGATGAATAAATAGCTTTTTACCACTTCTTAGAACTTCCTTTCCTTTGAAGGAAAAAAAAAGCCATCTCTTATTTCAGGGGGAAGATGTTTTTAGTACAACTTCAGAAGTGTTCAGGAGGTATTAAATCTTTTTGCTTGCGAGAACAGCACTAAAATTTACAGAACAAATGAAAGACTTCTTGTCCGCCTTTGACATTTCAACAGTTGCTTGGATTTATAATGCATGAAGTCAACTCCATGATAAGAACTCTGGAAAACTGTATGACTAAATCCATCAGCCCCTTCAGCTGAGAAGGGAGAGCACAGCTTTGTGGAAATCCAGCTTTTTTAATTTTACAGCCCTGTTATTTGTAATGGTTCCTGATGCTTCTAGAAGCTGGGTACAGGATTTATAACATCAGCAGGTTTCACTGCACAGTCATTCCACTTTGTTACCTGTCTTGGATCCATCAGAGGCTGTACTAATTTAATGAGAATACTTCTTTCCCTAAAAGATGTTAGCATCTGCTTTGTGTTATTTTGAGCTCTGCATTTCCATCATGAACATAATCACTCTGATGGCTCCAGCTCTGTTTTCATAAGGGAGCAAGTATAATTCACTCCAGATGGTCTCATCTCATGCAGAAAAAAATCATCTTTAACAGCCATTTTCAAACCTGGCTTAAAAATCTCTGTGCTCCCACGAGGTGAGGTGGTTCAGCCTGCAGGTCTGACAGCCTTGCCCTGCTCCTGGTAACCCAGGCAGGACTCAGAGGAGCCCAGTGGCCAATGGATTTCATTTTCCCCCTTTTTTCTTCTACCAAAGGCAGTTCTCTTGTGTTCCAGGGGATGGCCTTGCTGGATTGATATGGCAGCCCTGAATGCTGCCCTCTGATACGGCTTTTCCAAAGCCCTGGGCTCAGTGCTGTGATGGTGTCAGCAGAACTGAGCCCTTAGATGAGCTGAAGAGAGGCTGTGGAAGCCTTTTGGAAAAGGAGGGAGAAATCTTTTGGGCCAGGCAGCACCTGAGATGGAGGAGCTGAGGCCCCTCCAGGCAGCAGGAAATGCCCCAGAAATGTGCACACCTGGAACCTCAGCATTGCTCCCCACCTCAGAGGGTTTGCTCAGGGAGAATGGAGCCTCACCTTCAGAGGAGTTGGGATCCCTGATAAATCCACCCTAGGAGTTCCTGGAGTGTGTTTGTGTGCAGTGTGCTCCCTTGGAGTGCTGGCTGAGCCCATGGAAGGGGAAAGGTTCCCTCGGAACCTGGGAAATCCTTGAGCCATGAGTGCAGTTGGGTTGTCTTTGGTATGGACAGCATTGTCTTAGGTAAAAAAAAGAAAAGTAATTGTGAAAAAATCTTCTTTTCAGGGCAAATTCATCAGGATTAACTTTGATGTCACTGGTTACATTGTTGGGGCCAACATTGAGACCTGTATCCTTTTTCCTGCCACATCCTTGCAAAATGCAGCTGCCCTGCTTTGTTTTGCTTTGAACCCTGGAATTCTCTGGAATGCAGTGAGAGGTTGCCACACTTGGACATTCCTTTGACAGCATCCATCTCTCCCTTTGTTTCAAAATAACTGCTCAAATATCACAGATTCAGCAGCTTCTGTGTGCTCAGAAATCCTAAACCCCCAAATTCCACCCCCTGGAACCTGCAGGGTTTGCAGGCTGGCCTTAAACCCAGGCCGTGTTAGAAAGGGAAACCATGTGAAATGTGCTTGTTCTGGGAACATTTCTGAAAATCCCCAACTCCTTCCTGAGGAGCAGCTGAGCCTCTGTGTGGTGCCAGGAGCAGCCCCTGCCTGGAGGGGAGCTCCTGATCCAGGACACAGCTCAGCTCTTCTGGCTACCATCAAGGTTCAGTAACACAAGGCCTTCTATTATGCTTAATTAATTGCAATTAATACCAAAGTGAATTTGGTTTTAGCTCTAAGAGTTGGTCTTGTTTCTGGGTGTAAAACCAAGTAAAAATACTGGCACTGGAAGCCCTTCCCTGAAGTTGTTTTCTCTGTGCTAAAAATGTGTTGTGTAATTTTGAGTTTTCTGGGAGAATAGCAGCAGAGTGGTCATAAAAGGATGGAGTTGGGAGTCTTGCTAAACAACATTGAGTGGATATTGGCCATAAACAATGCTGTAGTTAAGTTTCCATTTGGTTCCTGTGTTTTGAAACTGCCTGATCTGAACCTTAAATGTTTGGAATTGTCAGAAAATGTGATTTCCCAATAAGGCTGGGAAAGATCTATAGTTATTCCAAATATGCTGCAATGATAAGTGTTTTTTTCATTCACCGTAGCACAGGAGTGAAGGCAGCTTTTAGGAAAGTCCAGATGAATTGTTTTGCCCAGAACTTTGTGAAAACAGGAGGATTTAACTCTTGGGGAATTTCTTCTTCATCACAGGAACCCATCCTTGGCACTGTCATTTCAAATCCCTGTCCTGCATTTCCTTTACAACATGGGATATCAAGAAATGAAAAAAATGAAATAAGATTGCAGCTCATGGCAGCTAATCAGGCACTACCTGCTGCAGAAATGGAATGTGGGAGCTGTGTAAAGGCAGTGAGGATTGTTATGGAAAAAGGCAATGCTTGGAAGGAATGACAAATGCACTCTGAGTTCAGCAGCTGCTGCTTTTTGGGATTAGGAGTTCAGCTAGGACCTCAGTAGAAGTGATGATGGAGAAGGATGGGAGCTCCCCCTCACCAAAAGTGCAGCTGATCCGTGGCAGACAGTGGTGGCTGCAGGGGGATGCAGGGGATGCAGGGACGGGAGTGTAGAAGAGTCAGGAGTTGGCTGAGATGAACAATGGGTTTCTGCCAGCTGGAAATCTCTTACTCAGTCACTAAAAGTCCATGTTGGACCTAGTCCAGTCACAGAGTCCAGCCTGGTTTGGGGTGGAAGGGACCTCAGTGCCCATCCTGCCATGGCAGGGACAGCTCCACTGCCCCAGGGACACCTCCCACTGCCCCAGGGACAGCTCCACTGCTCCAGGGACACCTCCCCCTGCCCCAGGGACACCTCCCACTGCCCCAGGGACACCTTCACTGCCCCAGGGACACCTCCCACTGCTCCAGGGACACCTTCACTGCCCCAGGGACACCTCCTCTGCCCCAGGGACACCTTCCCCTGCCCCAGGGACACCTCCTCTGCCCCAGGGACAGCTCCCCCTGTGCCAGGTGCTCCCAGCCCCAGTGTCCAGCCTGGCCTTGGGCATTGCCAGGGATCCAGGGGCAGCCCCAGCTGCTCTGGGCACCCTGCTCAGGGAAGAATTCCTTCCTAATACCAAGTCTAACCCTCCCCTCCTTCAGCTGAAAGCCATTATTCCTTGTCCTGTCACTCCCAGCCCTTGGGAAATGTCTCCATCTTTGCCGTGGGCTCCTTCCAGGCACTGCAAGGGGCTCCAGGAGCAGAGCCTGCCCTTCTCCAGGCTGTTTTCCCAGCAGATCCCTCTCTCTGATCATCTCCATGGCCCTCTGGAATTCCTCCAGCAGCTCCGGGTCCATCTCCTGCTGCAGCTCTGCAGCAGAAGGGGGAATCACCTCCCTCAGGGCAGCCCAGGGTGTGTTTGGCTTCCTGGACTGGGTCATGTTAAGGTTCAGCAAACAGGATTTCTGTGATAGATAAACAAGGAATTTTTTAAAAATTCAGCACTTTTTACCATGGCAAGTTTTATTTCCATCAAGCACCTGAGAGAAAACCCAGCAAATTATCCCATACAGAAAAAAAAAGGGCATGAAACAGCTCTAAAACCTCCTCTGGGGCCTCCAGCAGCTGCAGGTGGAGTTCTTCAGCAAACACTGGAGGTGTCTCAGTCAGAGTACTCTGCAATTTACCCCAAATTTTTGCTTTTTGGGGCGAGAGCAGCAGCCCTGCAGAGCCACCAATGACCTGGCTGTACATCTCCAGTTTTACTTGGGAAGAAAACCCCACTTGAAGGCGTTTGAGAGGCTGGATTAGAGCAGCAGGCTCTGCTGGCACTGCCCTGTACCTGACAGCAGCCAGAAATTCACAGGAAGTTCTCCAGACCCTGGGGTTATTTCTGGCATTCTCTGCATGGATGGGAACTTCCTTCCCACCCCTGGCAGCTGGGCAGTGCTCAGATGGATATGGAGCTGATGAAGTTCCCCCTCCAAATTCACACTTTTTTTTTTTTTTAATTAATCCCCTTTTAGCAGTGTAAGAGCTCCATGATTTTTCAAGGTGAGAACCCTTTTTTAACCCAATAATTCCAGGAATGGAAACAATTTGTTCTTTTTTTTAATATTTATTTTTATTTTTGGGGTTTGCTGATTAATTCTTAGTTTTAGGTGTAACTTTCAGGGCAGGAGGTGGAAAAACAGCTCATCCTCTTCTGAAACCCCTCAGTTTCCTTCGGCCACTCTTTCCTTCATGGAAAAACTCAGGTAAATCATCATTTTTGCTGTCTGAGGCAGATATTTCACCCTGAATTCACTGGTGAAGAAAAATCTTCCCTTTGGTGTCTTTATTACCCTGAGTTGAGACATTGACAACCCCAAGGCAGCCAGACCCAGCTTTTATTCTTGGGATTCACCTTTTGAACACACAAAAAGACATTTTTATGTTGGATTTATTATTTAAGACTTTCATTTGCTTGCTCTCTTCCCCCCTCCCTCAACTCATTCCTCTCATTTCCACCTTCAGAACTTACCTGTGCTTGTTTCTGCTGCTTCTTCCAGCTCCACTGGACACAAATTCCCATTTTCTGGTGCATTCTGGCAAAGTTTCAACAACCTTTAAAAACCTCCCAACTCTGCTATTTAATCCCAGGTGTGTTGTTCCATTTTTTGTCCATTTCTTCTGTTCCCACACATTCTGCAGCTCCTCTCTGGGGTGTGCAGGGCTGGTCTCATTCCTCCTGCTGACTCTAAGGAATTGAATTTCCCTTTTTTTTCCTTTTTTTTTGACATTTTTCTCAACCACTTCCTCCATTTTCAGGAATCCCCTTGTCTGAGTTCAGTGTCCCCACACAGTTCAGGGTGTGACTCTTAGAAGGGAATTCTATTGGAATTACTGCTGGGTTTTGTGCTGTTTGATTCCCCACACCACAAAATTCCTGAGGGAAAACAGCCCAGGTTTTCCACACCTGCCTTAACAACACATTAAATCAGGCAGAAAATGGTTTGAGTGTCAGCTGCTGACACAAGAAAACAAAACAGAATCACCAGGGTGGGGTGAGACCTCCAGCAGCACCCCAATCCCTGTCCCCAAGGCCACATCCAGACTGCTCTGGGACAATTCCAGGGGCTCCAAACCTCCC
>JAYDZK010000057.1:10713468-10729122 GCA_034509185.1 Euphonia xanthogaster | reverse complement strand
CCAGGTGCTCCCAGCCCCAGTGTCCAGCCTGGCCTTGGGCATTGCCAGGGATCCAGGGGCAGCCCCAGCTGCTCTGGATGTTACTCCTGCAGTTCTCTTTGGTGTCAGGCTGATTGCCTGGCCTGCTTTGGAGCTCTCTGTAGGATTTGAAGCAGGGTGAAGCAGGGATTGCAGGTGGCCCTTGACTCCAGGTGACCCCAGACCTGCTGGAGAAGTCTCGAGCCGTGCGTCAGGCCAAGGACGAGCGCACGTTCCACATCTTCTACCAGCTCCTGGCTGGGGCAGGGGAGCACCTCAAGTGTAAGCTGGGAATGTCCCTTTGGCACCCACTGGGTGCTGCATGGGTTGTTGCAGGGGTACAGGGTGGGTTTGGGTGATTCTGTGGTCGTGAGTGGTGAGCTCTAAAAGGAGAGGCCGGGTAGCTTTGCCCTGAAGTCACTGCTGGGTGTTATCTGATGTGCTGGGGAGCCACTCTGCCCTTCCAAGCCAGTGTCTCCTCCCTGCCAAAGCCCAGTTTGGGAATCCCTGGACTTGGGCTGCAAAGTTCCCAGCTGGAAACAACCAGCCCCATCTCCTCCAGCCTACAGAGCAATTGAGCCCAAGCCTAATGAAACCCTGGGCTTCCTTCAAGCCATGGCAGTGCTGGGGTGGTTGTCTCAACTCTGTCTGGGGTTTTTTCCCTCCTTGGGAATTCCTGGTGGGTTGTGATAAGTGAAGCTCATAAGGATACAGACTTCAGAGAGCTGGTGCCCTCCTCCTGTAGGAGATAAGCTGGTGCTCACATCCTTGATGGGATCATCAATCCCAGCTCCATTGCTGCCTGAGTCTGTTACCTTTCAGTAGATTTCCTTTTAGGATATTCCAGATGAGGATTTGAGTGGATCTGGGTCATGTTCTGGGGCTGGTTTCATGCATTAAGGAGCTCGTGGAGGTTGCTGCAGGGAGAGTCTGAGTCTGGCCTCAGCTTGGGAGGTGCACTTGTATTTTTAGGGTTTCAGAAGCTGCTCCCCTGGCTTGTAGCCACTTCTGAGGGACTGGTTTCCTAAAGCAGAGCTGGGAATTGAGTGAGAACAGAGCACGGGTGGGTGTGAACAGCATTGCTGAGCTTATTTTTCTGTCTCTTCCCCTTCCCCCAACACAGCTGACCTGCTGCTCGAGGGATTTAACAATTACAGATTTTTATCTAATGGCTACATCCCCATCCCTGGGCAACAGGACAAGGACAACTTCCAGGAGACAATGGAAGCCATGCATATCATGGGCTTTTCACACGATGAGATCTTGTGTAAGTTATGGAGCCTCTGGAATTTCCAGGGTCCTTTTCCCTCTCTCTCTCACACACACACTCTGCTGATTTAGTGTCACCAAATTTAATGTTGCTTCAGTGTCTCTGACAGCCTGAAGAAAACGTTTGCTTAACTCCAACTGGAGCTGAATTCAAGCCATTTGCCCAAATAGCACAGTACAAACTGTATGTCCTCCCTGAACTTCTCCTTGCAATCTGGAAGGAGAGTGACACCAGAAACAGGAGGCAAATGTGACAGCTGAGCCCTCTGCCCTGGAACTGATGCATGTCTCTTGTTATCACAGCAATGCTGAAAGTGGTGTCCTCGGTGCTGCAGTTTGGAAACATTTCCTTTAAGAAGGAGAGGAACACAGACCAGGCCTCCATGCCAGAGAACACTGGTGAGTTCCACGTCTGGGGGGTGTCCTTGGGCTTGTGCTGAGCTCTCTGCCTGCCTGTCCAGGGCCATCTTGGCAAGCACAGAGCACTGCTGAGCATCCTTGGGAGGGCTCTGGGCCAGAAGGAGGCCAGGCCTGGGCTGATGGCACCGACAGACAATTCCTAAACCTCTCCCTTCCATCTCCTGCTGCAGACAAATGCAAGTGTCCATCAGGGGAATTTATGCTGTTTGCATTGCTGCTAAGCTTGGAACAAGTATTTTGGTTGTGATCTTGTTTATTGCTCTCTCCAAAGATTTAAGCCCTCGGAGAAGTTCATGCTTAAATCAGTTTGTTTGCTTTGGTTGCTCAGGGCAGTTTTGTTGCCAATGATAAGAGCCCTGGAGCCAAGCACAACTTCCCTGGTGCAGTGGCTGAAGACAGGAATGCTGCATTTAGAGCAGGCTCGTTTCTGGAGTGTCCTGGCAGTGTGGCTGACACTGAATTTATCAGTGCCTGCAATGCAATCAGCATTTGGAAGGATAGAGTTCTTCCCCCACCCAAAAAAGAAAAAAAAGCTGCTGAGAGGCACATTTGAGGGTTTTATTGAAGGCTGCAGTGCCAGCCTTTGAAATGTTCTCATGAGAGGCACTTGGGAGAGCTGGCATCAGGGGAACCCCCGTTCCCAGGAGCTGCTGCACATGGACAGCTCAGCTTCTTGTCTGCTCTCCTTCTGTGGCTGCCCCAAGTTCCCGAGCACCTGGCTCACTTGCAAAGCCCAAAATTGTCCTTCCTGAGGGCAGTGGTGCTGCCCAGGTTAAAGGTCAGGAGTTACTGACCTGGCTTGTGGCACTTTCTGTGTTGCAATGGGGAGAAAAGATGGGTGAGGGGTAAAATTTTTTGGGCTTTTCCTGCTGGTTTAGAGAACCCACCCAGGTCATGGTCCATGTGGAAGGTGTGATGTGAAAGACAGAGATGCTTCTTGGCTGTCTTGACTTTAGTTGCATTACCATTGGTTTTTAGACATCAATTCTGAATTACAGCACTGGCTATATATATATTGATATTCTCGGATATTTATACAAAGCTCTGACTTCTAAAGCCAAAAAGATGAAAAGCTCAGATCACAATTAAAGCATATTTTTGTCCTCCTGTATTTAACAATTTGGTATATGGTCTAAGTTATTGCATCTTTGTGAAGAAACTGGGGGTAACTGATCTCTCTTTTCTTGTCACATCCCATAGTGAGGGTTTCCCTGCATCCTCTGCAGAAATCAGGGTGTCCCTGCAGGGTCTCCCCTTGCTCAGGGGAGGGTGTGACAGCCAGGCACTGCCTCTGTGGGTGGCAGCAGTTTGTGTGGGCACTGAGATGGGAACCCATTCACAGCACCTGGGAAGCAAATTCTCCCCTGGAGATGGTAAATGGAGATAAACAAATCCTGGGCTCGAGTGCAGCTGTCAGAGCAGCCACAGAGCCCTTGTGGCTCAGGAGGATGGAGAAGCTGAGCTTGGAGAGTCATTTCATGCTCACCAGCTTGGCAAGGGACCTCACAGCTGGGAGGGCAGAAGTTCAAAGCAGCCTCATAAAGTTCATGTTCACCTCTGACAGGAGCTCCTCAGAATCTTGGCTTCGGAATTCATGCAGAACTTTCTGTCCAAACCCCAGCAGTAATAAAGCATGGGTCAGGACATGATTGGGATCACTGGCTGGGATCTCCCCTGCTCTGGGTTATTGGGATCACTGGCTGGGATCTCACCTGCTCTGGGTTATTGGGGTCACTGGCTGGGATCACTGGCTGGGATCTCACCTGCTGTGGATTATTGGGATCACTGGCTGGGATCTCACCTGCTCTGGGTTATTGGGGTCACTGGCTGGGATCTCACCTGCTCTGGGTTATTGGGATCACTGGCTGGGATCTCACCTGCTCTGGGTTATTGGGATCACTGGCTGGGATCTCACCTGCTGTGGGTTATTGGGATTATTCTCACCTGAAGTCAGTTTATGACTGGAAAGGCTGGGACAGTAAACTCCACGTCCCTGGGTTATGCAGGGAGCTGAGTGGGGTATTTGGGGTGCTCTGGGACCCTCCTTCCTTGCACTGCAATATCCTTTACAGCATCCCCTGGCTGCTTAATATTTTCAAGTTCTTGTTTTATTTGTTTGTTTTAAAGATCCTGAGAGCATTTCTTGCTTGGCCCCTGAGGTTGTTTTATCTGATGTGCTGCTGCATATTTGTATGCTCAGAGCCCAGAAATGCTCCTGGTTGTGGCTCAAGTGAAGAGTGCTCAGTTTGTGACACTCCCCTGATTTCACTGGTTGTGTGTCAGGTCATGAACCCTTCTAGTGAACATATGGCCAGACAGAGAATCTCAACATTAAAGAGCAATAATAGTTTTCTTAATACTAAAGAAAAAAATAATGCAGCAGAAACTCTCCTACATTAGTTTGAACATCTGTTTCCCAATGCTGATTTGAAAAAACAGCTTTTTATTTTCATTTTGACAGTAAAAGAAGCAATCAGATGATAAAGATAAGGGGCCAAGTTCTTACTGGGTGCTGTGGAGAGCTTCCTGCTAAAGGGCAACACTTCCCTGGACCTAAAAATACCTTCAGTGTCACTGTCATTTTTAGATGTGTGGAATCACAGCCACCCAAGCTCCTGGGCCTCGTGTTCAGGGGAGGGACTGATGCAGCAGGAGCCTGCAGGGCTGGCGTGGGGAATGCACATTGAAATAATGAAGTGACATCAGGAGGCTCCTGCTGTTGAAGTGCACTGATGCCTGTGGTGTGTTCTGTGTGAAATATTGGAATCCCAGGCTGGTTTGGGTTAAAGGTTATCCCATTCCAGCCCCCTGCCATGGCAGGGACCCCTCCCACTGTGCCAGGCTGCTCCAGCCCTGCCCAGCCTGGCCTGGGGAGTGCTCAGCTCCCTGGACAAGGTGGCACAGCCCTGCTTTGGGCTGGCACAGCTGCCTACCCTGAGCCAGGCTTTCAGGCACCTTTAGGATGATGGATTTGATGTGTGATGTCCCCATGCTCTCCTTTTCTCCTGGGATCACAAAAGGGATGTGTTCCCTTTCAAAGCAGCTAAATGAGCCCTTGTACCTGAGCTGTTAATGAGCTGGCACCTGATGGATTCCAGCCTTTCCCTGCTCCCCAGGGACATCCAGCTGTGTCCCTCTGGAGAGCTCTGCCAGCCTTGGGGACACAGCCCCCGAGGCTGGGCACTGGCCTGGGCACCTGTGCTGGCTCCTGAGATGCCAGCTGCCAGTGAGGAGCTGCTGCAGGTGTCAGGGCAGGGTCTCAGTGCTCCCTTTGTCCCTCTGTCCCCCTGTCCCTGTGTCTCTCCCAGTTGCACAGAAGCTCTGCCACCTGCTGGGAATGAACGTCATGGAATTCACCCGCGCCATCCTCACCCCCCGCATCAAGGTGGGCAGGGACTACGTGCAGAAAGCCCAGACCAAAGAACAGGTGAGCTCTGAAAGGGCCAGAACAGGTGAGCCCTGAAAGGGCCAGAGAGCCCAGACCAAAGAACAGGTGAGCCCTGAAAGGGCCAGAGAGCCCAGACCAAAGAACAGGTGAGCTCTGAAAGGCCCAGAGAGCCCAGACCAAAGAACAGGTGAGCTCTGAAAGGTGCTTTAAAGACCTTTAAAGGCCGAGGGAAGCTGCCTCGGCTTCACTAGCTCCTGACAAATACAACTGGCTTTGAGCGTTTGCTGCTCTGTTAAAGCTTTACTGTCTTTGTGAAATGTTCTTATATGGTAAAAATCATTTGTAGAATAGAAGAAACCTTTTCCTTTCCTTGATTTTCTCCTGGTTTCATCCTTTCGTGTTGTGACATTATCAAATACTTGGAGACCTTTTGTTTTTATGGAACAGTTTAGAAAGAAAGAAATTTTTCTTAACATTGATCAAACTCCAAGCTGTTCCTACTGCTTGTTTTCATTCCTCACTGGTATTAACTCCATCCAACTTCCTCCTTTACCGAGTTATTTGTGATAACATCCACGCCTGTGTCCTTTTGATGGCTTTCCCAGGGTGAATAAATGTCCCTGTTTGGGTTTGCAGGCGGACTTTGCAGTGGAAGCCTTGGCAAAGGCCACCTACGAGCGCCTGTTCCGCTGGCTCGTGCACCGCATCAACAAAGCCCTGGACAGGACCAAGCGCCAGGGCGCCTCCTTCATTGGCATCCTGGACATTGCTGGCTTCGAGATCTTCGAGGTACAGGGAGGTCTCCCCGCTCAGGCTTTTCCTTTTCCTGTTCCTGTGGGGTCAGGACAGCTGCAGAGGCACCGAAAGCAGCGTGGTCCGAGGTTACACGAGGGGTTGGTTTGGGGTGTAAAGGCTTGGACAGCCCAAAATTGTGTCAGAATTGTGTCAGAACAGTGCCAGAAAATAACAATTTAGTCTTTAATCCTTCTTTATGTGTGGTAGTTGTTCCTACTATAATTTATGTCATGGAGATTGGTAGAATTGCTTTTTAGTTTTCTTTACATTACATTTGAACTTCGCAAAGTTTTGGAGAACTTCCTTATAAAGTCAAATTTTTGCCTCCCGGATCTGTGGTGTCTTGTCACTGACTCATTCTTGGGCACTGATGTTATTTTGTAGCTGAACTCCTTTGAGCAGCTCTGCATTAACTACACCAACGAGAAGCTGCAGCAGTTATTCAACCACACCATGTTTATCCTGGAGCAAGAGGAATATCAGCGGGAGGGCATCGAGTGGAACTTCATCGACTTTGGCCTGGATCTGCAGCCTTGCATTGACTTAATTGAAAGACCTGTAAGTTTGCACATGAATAATGCTCTGAGGAGGAGAGCTCGGAGGGCTGGCTGTGTCTTTTGCTGCCTGCAAATGAGACATTTCTTTGTGGAGCTGTCATTAAAAGGGAATTAACTGGAATGCTGAAGTTCAAGTCTAGAATACCGTGTATTGTTAATAAAAGGATTTATCCAGAGGGGATTTTGCCCTTATGTCAGTGTAAAACACTGAGCTCAAGATATGAAGCTGCTGTTTTTATACCTTTTTCCCTGGTACTGATAGAGTCATTGATCCCATCAGTGTCATTAAACTGTGCCATTGTGGTGTAGGAGCTTTGGCACTCAGGTACAAAATTTTTCCAAGACTTGTGGTAGACTTCCTTCATTGGAAATCAATAGCACAATTCCTGAAACCTTGTGCAGAGTAGAGTTTCCCCTCAGAAAATTGCCTTGCAAATAGGAAAACAGGATCTTAAAAGTGGTTTTAGTCTCTGTGGTTTTTAACATCCTCCTCTGGCTGCTGAATCCATGGAAGCTGAGGAGCAGATGGGGAGAACAGAGACTCCTGAAAGTTTGTTCTTTCCATCTCAGAACCTTTTAAATGAAACCTGGGCCACTGCAGGTACTCCTCCCTACCTGTCTGTGTGTATCCTGGGGTGCAGGTGAGCTCCCAGTGCTCCTGTGCATCCTGACCAGCAGAAAAGCTGCATTCCTGTTTTCTTGTGGGAAAAGGCAAATCTTGTTTCAGTTATCGAAGGTCTGCACTTTGTGTGTGGAACTGAGAAAGTTCTGCCTCCTTAGAAGGTAAAATCTCCTCCAAAAGCCTCAGGGGACAAGTGTGGCTGCCCTCAGTGTGCACATGTTTAGGTGAATATCCTAAAATTCCTCAAGTTATTTATTAATTTCAAAGCAAACCTCAGTACCCTCCCCGTTGTTCTGTAGGTGTGATGCCAGGTACATTCAACCATCTATCACCAAAAGGGTGAACTTTGCATTCCCTCAGAACCTTTTAGGGCTAAACCCTTGCAAAGCAAGGTTTGTAGCTGAGCTCCTTGCAAAGCAAGGCTCTGGTCAGCACTGGACCAGCTCAGTGGTGTCCCCAGGGATATTGGAATGAGTTTGTTTGACTCAGCCATAACATCTTTCTTGACCTGGACTCCCCCACAGCTTGTTTTAGCTGAAATGAGGCTTGGAGCATTTTGGACTACCCTTATTGTGATGTTCAGTGGTGCACTGGAAATATTAAACTTTGAAAAAAAAAATTAAAAATTATATATATACATATATAAAGCATGAACACATTCTCAACTTGCTTTTCAGGCAAATCCTCCTGGTGTGCTGGCATTGCTGGATGAAGAATGCTGGTTCCCTAAAGCTACTGACAAGACATTTGTGGAGAAATTAGTCCAAGAGCAAGGAACTCATTCCAAGTTCCAAAAGCCAAGACAACTAAAGGACAAAGCAGACTTCTGCATTATTCACTATGCAGGGAAGGTAAGGGCTCACCATTAAATTCTAGTTTGGAAAGGTTGGTTTGGGGAAAGTTCTCTGCTTTCCTTCCAATGCCTGCATGCAAAAATAGACAATTTTTGCCTTGGTTGAAGCAGAACCATGCTGGTCTACAGATTTTAGGGAATCTCTGTGGGGAATTAGGGAATTTTAGGGCTCCCTGGGCTGATGAAACCCAAGCTGGTATCGGTGATTTTTTAGCTGCTGAGCTGGAGTTTATTTGGAAACCACAGGTTTGGCCCTTTAAAGATGAGAACTTTGTTTTCTGTATAGAATCAAGTGTTTAAATGTAAGAACTGTAGAGAAATTCTAAAAAATCATGCTGCAGCACATCCTTAATTTACTCCCCAGTAATTTAGATAAAGTAATTGGTGTCTATGCTAGAGCTGGTTTGACATCTTCACAGCAAAACTTATTTTGGCAATAAAGTGGGCAGCAAACAAACACCCAGCTGTCAGGAAGAGAGCAGTCAGATGGCTGAATTTTAAAGAAAAGCCCCATTTGCTCTTTCAAAAGCATACCAAACCTGTGGTGCTCTGAGCTGTCCTGAGCACCCAGGCTGGGCTGGCTCTGAGCCTGGAGGTCTTTGCCAGCCTTGGTGATTCTGAGCATGGGCACTGAGAGGAAAACACCTCTGATGCTTGATGCTGAGAAATGGAAACTGGAGCTGCTTTTGCTCTGAGCCTGAGCCCTTGGCTGCCCTGCAGGTGGACTACAAGGCAGATGAGTGGCTGATGAAGAACATGGACCCCCTGAACGACAACGTGGCCACTCTCCTGCACCAGTCCTCTGACAAATTCGTGGCTGAGCTTTGGAAGGATGGTAAGAGAGCTCTGAGCACAGATTGTTGGTGATCTCACCTTGCTGGATGAGTTGTTTTGGGGATTTTTTTTTAATGCCTGTTCCTTCCTCACCCTCCACTTCTCCATTGTAAATCCCTGCAGCATTTTCTCTCTTAGTGCCCAAAGTCCACCAAGGAAGCTGAGTTGCACCTCTGGTCCCTTGCACATGCACCATTCCTGAGTAGCTGCTTCTCATGTTCATTACTGGAACTGATACCCACTTATTACTTGTTTCTCTGTGTCCAATTTCATGTGGAATCTTGTCCAAAACTCTTGGTTGGGACTTGCTGCAGTGGAGTCCTGAGTGTGAGCAGCTGGGGTGGTTCTTGTAAACGTTGTAAGCATTGTCTCTGTGAGCACCAGCACAGTTATTTCCTGTGCAGTGGTGGGTGGTACTCTGGAAATTCCACATCTCCTAAAATTCATTGGGATAGCAGCTGTAGGAGTGCTGAGATTAAAGTCAAATCCTGTTCTAACTGCACACTGCTGCTCAGCCAGGTTACCTGCCCATCACCTGGAAGTATTTATCAGTACCTGCACCAAATGACTCCAAAAAGCAGAAATAGCCCATAAATACTCAGCAGGGACTTTTCTGTTCTGCTTTTTAGCATCACAATCTACTGATTAGAGCATATTCACACGTCACAGGATAGAAACCCTGCAGTTTGTGACTTGAGCAGGAAATGAAGCTTGTGATTTAGGTGGTGCTGGAGGTTAGTGCTGAGTGTCCCTCCTTGGGCAGCCACAGATAGCAGCTTTAATGAATCTGTAAAGAACTTTTGGGTTGGGGATCTGCCCCTTTCCCTTGGAGGACACCCACACAGAGCAATCCTGTTTCAGTCCAACTCCTCACCCCCTGTTCCCACAGACCATTGAAATGTGCATGGGCTATGTTGTGGCACAGTGAAGTGTGTTTGCATTTGATGATCCTGTTGTTTTTACTAACTCAAGTGTCTTGTGTATCTGCTCTTCTGTCTTTGTGTTTCTGCTGTTTCTCTGCCTTAGAGATTCAGAATATTCAGAGAGCCTGTTTCTATGACAATATTTCTGGTCTTCATGAGCCACCAGGTGAATGGATATAAAACACTAGGCCTACTGAAGGCAGGGCTGTTGTACCTCCAGCAGAACCATTTTTGCTCGTAGGCTTGCATGAACTTCTCATTTCATGCTGAATTTAGGTAAAACCCCCCCCAGCCCCCCTGGGGCCCCCAGTGCATTCCTGTCCAGCTGCTGCTGCACACACACAAAGCATCTCCAGTTTTGCATTGCAGATGAAAAGGTTTGTTGCTTCCTGGTTCCATGAGGAGATGTAGAATTGCCTCTAAGGGACAATTCTGGTAGCTGCAAGCATTTGAGAGAATGCAAAAGCTTTGGAACACTATCAAGCTTCTTTCTGCAGTCCAACATTGACAAAACTCTGGGATGTTTTAGGACGTGGCCGTGTCCTTTTGGGAGGAGAGCTCAAGAATGTTTCGAAGTATCAGGATGAGTGCTGCAGTTTTAGTAGGGGTAGAAAGTGAAATAAACTTCTTCCAGCCTTGTTGGAATTGTTCTTTTATTTAAAAGCCGAATAATTTTAATATTTGTATGAGCTGCAGATTGGGGTATTGAGAAATCAAGAAGTGCACTTGGAATGTCTTTGAAGACACTTTAGATATTTAATTGAACGTCCTCATCCTTCTTGGGTTCCTCTCCCCAAGTTTAGAAACACATGGATGTGAAGGTTGTGCCTTCAGATTTTGGGTTTACCTCTCACCACTCCTGACAGATCCCATCCCTGAGGAAACAGGGGTGTTCCTAAAGGAATTCCTGCAGAGCTTTGATCCAGGGGCTCCAGCCAGGGGTGATGGCCCAGTCCTGCAGTTCATGCTTTAAATCTTTAGGCAGAGCTCACATTTAACTCCAGTCATCCTGTTGGGAATGTAAATGACCCTCCTGGAGCTGGGGCACAGAGGGGAGCAGCACAAAACTGGGCAGGATCAGATCTGTTTGCCAGATTGTAGGAAGTACAAGGTGAAAAAAGCTGAGTGGTGCAGTCCTTAGTGGGGCCTGGTGGGTGCAGGTTTCTAATAAGCATTTAATTCTCTAGAACACTGACTCCTGTAGTCTCTATCCCATGTCTGATTTGGGACTGAATTCTGCTTCAAAACAAATCTTTGGGATGTGACCTTCTAAACACCTTACCACCTACTTATTTCTCCAACTTCAATTTAATTCTTGTGTTCAAAACCCTGTGGAGGATCCAGGCTCTGCTCTACATGCAAGACTTACAACTGATTATTCAAATTTGCTGCCCTGTTTTTCTCTGCTTTGAATTTTCCTTTTTTTTTTTTTTAATAGACCTTTGACCAGTTGAATATGAGGAAGAAGTTAAATAGTGTCCCTCATTTGTCAGATAATCCTGGTAGCAAAGCACAATTCCCTCTGTTTTGGTTTAAATTAATTTGAAGATAACGTGACAAAATTGAAGCTGTAGCCTACTAATGGTTTCCTGTTTCTGGCTGCCCAGCTTGGATTTCATGGAGATCCCACAAATGTTGGGGTTTGCTGAGTCCTGAGAAGCACCAGCTGTAATTACTGAGGTGTTAAACCACCCGTGTATCTTCTAGTGAGCTGTTTAACAATCCTTGTCATGCACATGGAATCCCCCTCAAGGTTTTAATAATGGCCCTCACATTTCTAATTGTGCTTCTGAAAAACAAACCCTCGAGATCCTTACCCAAAATGTTCCAAAAAGTCAAAGGCAGATCTCCATTGTGGTGCTCTGTGGCAGCTTGGAAGTGCTTTGGTGTGGAGTTTTCCTGGTTTGAAACTTGTCTTTTGGGCAGGGAGATCTTTGCAGATGTATTTAAAAAATGGGAAGAACTCTTCCACATAGCAGCTGAGCACAAGTCTGGCAGATACTTCTTCCCCTCTTGTCACTGAAATAACTCTATTTCCAACTCTTCTGTAAATTTCTGTTGGAAGATGAACTAAACTCAGGTTTAACCTGTTCTATTTAACCTATTCTATTGTCATAAGTGACTTTTCATGCACAGATGTGTAATTCCACATGTTCAACCCATAAATGCTATGCACTGTAAGAACTCAGACAGGGAGCTGCCTGCAAGCTGGCATTTACCTCTCTAGAGAGTGATGTAAAGGCAGAAATCAGCTCTCCTGGTCATGTAGAACTGCAGGTAAAGAGCTGGATGTTTCAGCCTGTACCTCGTGAAGCTGCACTCCTGTGCTGGATGAGTCTGTGGCTGTTGGTCCCCGAGCTTGTGCCCGGTGTCGCGGTCCCGCTGCGCCGCCTCCCCGCCAGCGCTGTCCCCAGCTTCTGCTGCTGCTCCCGTGCCACCAGGGCCACCAGGGCCACCAGGGCCACCCTGCCAGCCCCTCAGGGGGGCCCCTCAGCCCGTGCCTCTTGTCACCCGCAGTGGATCGCATCGTGGGGCTGGACCAGGTGACGGGCATCACGGAGACGGCCTTTGGCTCTGCCTACAAGACCAAGAAGGGCATGTTCCGCACCGTGGGCCAGCTCTACAAGGAGTCCCTGACCAAGCTGATGGCCACGCTGCGCAACACCAACCCCAACTTCGTGCGCTGCATCATCCCCAACCACGAGAAGAGGGTAGGGGCTGCAGGCTGCTGCTCCTGCTGCTTGCTTCTCCTTGGTGTCACCCGCACCGAGCCCTGCGTCCTGCCCGGGCCTTCCTTCTCCACTCAGGGCTGCCACGCTGGGCAGTGGCTGCTCAGGGTTCCCTGCCCGTCCCCTGACTCACCCAGCTGGCTTCTGGCCTGACAAACTGAAAGTTTGCCACTATAATAATTAATTTAATAATATAATTTAATTTATAATCTATTTAATTTATGATTTAATTTATAATTCAATAATATAAATGTATTTTGTAATTAATTTAATAATTACTTTAATAGCAATTAAAAGAATCTGTGTTTTGTTTTGTCCAGGCTGGAAAACTGGACCCACACCTGGTTCTAGATCAGCTCCGGTGCAACGGGGTTTTGGAAGGAATAAGGATTTGTCGGCAGGGATTCCCAAACAGGATCGTGTTCCAGGAATTCAGGCAGAGGTAACAGCAGCAGCAACAGCCTTGGGAGCTCTTAGGAACCTTTGGAGTTCCTTATTAAATAATTGAAGACTCCACATTCCTCCCTTCTCCCCCAGCACAGCTCAAAGAAAATCAAAACCTGATTGTGAGGCCTTGGATTTCATGTGTTGAACTGTTGCAGTTTATTCTGAAGGCAGTAGGCAAAGGAAACAGTCCAAAACTGGCTGCTGGAAAAGCTTCCTGGAGGAATTCCCTAACTGTGCTTTTTTTTATGTTTATGCTGTAAATTTTTAATTACTTAAGATTAATTATTTATGCTATAAATCAGTAAGTTTATACTAGAAATCACATTGCTTACTGCTGAGTGTAAAGGTGTTTTTTTCATTTATGCCATAAGTTTATACTAGAAATCACATTGCTTATTGCTCAGTGCAAAGGTGTTTTGTCATTTGCCTTCCAGGTATGAGATCCTCACTCCCAATGCAATTCCCAAGGGTTTCATGGATGGTAAGCAAGCCTGTGAGCGTATGGTAAGTGTTCATAGCTAAATATTGTCCAAACACTGAAAAATTCCCCTAAATTGTCCTTTTCTTGGTGTAACAACAGCACCCTTGCCTGTCTGTCCAGATCAGGGCCTTGGAGCTGGACCCCAACTTGTACAGAATTGGGCAGAGCAAGATCTTCTTCCGAGCTGGAGTCCTGGCACACCTGGAGGAGGAGAGGGACCTGAAGATCACAGACATCATCATCTTCTTCCAGGCAGTGTGCAGGGGCTACCTGGCCAGGAAGTGAGTGTGCTTTGGGACTGGATCTTCCCTTGGCTCTCTCAAGCCCCTCTGACAGGGAGCTGTGCTTTGAAACTTGAATTTCAGGAGAGATTTTCTGAGTGTGTTGCCTGAGGAACTGGAATTGTACCCTGGGTATTAAGAGGATTTTTGCCTGGGGAGAATTTGCATGTTCATTCCTTAACAAGATCTCCTTTCCCTGCTCTTGCCTTTGTGGCACACACGGCCCTTTACTGTGGCTGCAAATTCCTTTGGCTCTCCTCCTGTCCCACTGGAGGTTCCTGGAAGTACTTTGGAAAGCTGCTTTTTCAAAATTAAAGTAGCTAATCCATCCTGATTTTGTCTTTTTAAGAAAAAAACCTGTTGAGAGTGAGGGCAAACAGCATTTTAATTATTGGAAATGGTGAATGCAGCTCTTGCTCTGACTCTGTAGGAGCAAGAACTCATAAATTCAGTGTAGTTACTGAAACTTATAAATAAGCCTATTTATGGTCTGTAAGTGTTGTAGGCTTGGGTAACCTAAAAATTAAATGATGGGCAGCAGTATTTAACACATTTATTTATTTAACTTCTTGCTGTCTTCAGGGCCTTTGCAAAGAAGCAGCAGCAGCTGAGTGCACTGAAAATCCTGCAGAGGAATTGTGCTGCATATTTGAAGCTGAGGCACTGGCAGTGGTGGAGAGTCTTCACCAAGGTTCCTTCTGTTCTGTTCTTTCCTATTTCATTCACCTATAAATAGCTGAGGGCAGGCTCTCACGTCTCCATTTCACACCTGTGCAGGTGAAGCCTCTTCTGCAGGTCACTCGTCAGGAGGAAGAGCTCCAGGCCAAGGATGAGGAGCTGATGAAGGTGAAAGAAAAACAGACAAAAGTCGAGGCAGAGCTTGAGGAAATGGAAAGGAAACATCAACAGGTTTGTGTGCAAGATCAGCTTTTGATATGCAGGACATGGATTGTGCTCTGTCCCGTGTGAGGGAGCCAAGGAGGGTCAGGGGAGCTGATTCCCACTCTGCTGGAGTGTGGAATGGGAAGATACAGCACTGGAATGTGGAATAGGGATGCAGAAACGTGTTACCAAAACAAAACCTGATTTTGTGGCCTTCCCTGGTTTACAGGAGAAATTCAGTGCAGTGTCATTCTGTGCCCGGGCTGGGCAGGCTGTGGGCAAACCCTTGGGACAGCTCTGCAGATCTGGTGCCTTTCTGTGCTGGCAGAAATCTGGTGCATAAAGGAAGAGCAGTTCCAGTGCCAGTGTCCCATGTGGCAGCCTGGTCTCGAAGCTGGAGAGACAAGGAGCCCATGGATGGACCCTCAGGGGGTGGGGGCACTCCAGGGCTGGCAGGCAGTGCCTCCATGTCCAAGTGGCATCCTCAGGGATGGGGACTGGGACTGGCCAGAAGTGCCAGGACCAGCCCATGGCACTGCTCTGCCACTCTGCAGGGAGCAGTGCAGGAAATGCTGCTGGAGGCAGAGCTGCTTCCTCTGGGCTGCTGCTAAAGCCTCTCCTGGAAGCCCCTGCTTTGGGATGTGGACATGGGAGGCAGGAACTGGAGCACAACGTGGCCCTGAAGGACCTTTGTGGCTGTCACAGGTGGAATCTCTCACCAGAGTCTCTGAAGTGTCATTTGTAAAGCTTCACTGCCTTTTGTATTTGCAGGTGCTGGAGGAGAAGAACATCCTTGCAGAGCAGCTCCAGGCTGAGACAGAGCTCTTTGCAGAGGCTGAGGAGATGAGGGCTCGCTTGGCAGCCAAGAAGCAAGAGCTGGAAGAAATTCTCCATGATTTGGAGTCCAGGGTTGAAGAGGAGGAGGAAAGAAACCAAATATTGCAGAATGAGAAGAAGAAGATGCAGGGCCATATCCAGGTATGGCTCTCAGTGACTGGAGGTGGGGGAGCAGGATGGGGAAGCTCCCTCAGCTTCTCTGCAGGACAGAGGAATTTGGCTCCTGAGTGAAATAAAATTATTTCTCTTCTCTTCTCTTCTCTTCTCTTCTCTTCTCTTCTCTTCTCTTCTCTTCTCTTCTCTTCTCTTCTCTTCTCT
>JAYDZK010000057.1:10694579-10708278 GCA_034509185.1 Euphonia xanthogaster | reverse complement strand
ATTATATTATATATATTACATTATATTATATATATTACATTATATTACATTACATTATATTACATTACATTATATTACATTACATTATATTACATTACATTATATTACATTACATTATATTATATTATATTAATAAAAGAATGCTATACTAAAACTATACTAAAGTAAGAGAAAGGACACAGACAGAAGGCTGACCAAGAATGAATAATAAAAACTCATGACTGACTCCTGAGTCCAACACAGCTGGATGGAGATTGGTCATTAATTAAAAACAATTTTCAGGAAACCAATCAAACATGCACGTCCAACCACATTCCAAAGCAGCAAGCACAGGAGAAGCAAGCAGATAATTGTTGTTTTCATTTTTCTCTGGGGCTTCTCAGCTTCCCAGGAGAAGAAGTCCTGGGGAAGGGATTTTTCAGCAAATGTGACCGTGGCAGCTGAGGTTGCTGTGGCCCTGCTGGAGGGTGCCTGTCCCAAAGAGCTCCTCAGGGCTGGCCAGCCCAGCTGCACCATCCAGCACTGGGAGGAGCTCTCAGGGCTGCAGGGTTTTGCTAAATCTTGATGGGATGTGATTAAACAGCACAGACTCTTGTGAAATGGTTTATTCAGGTTTACTTTAAGCTGTGCCCTTTTCCAGGAGATGTTTGGAGTCTGGCCTAGCCCTTCCAAAGCCATGCAGTTGTTCCAGCCCACAGTTTATCTTCTGTTTTGGGTGTTGATGTCTGTGATTATCTGGCCTAACAGCTCAAGCTGCTCTGTCAGATCCCACTCCATCTTTTCTACCAAGATGTTTCTGTTGCCTCATCTCAAACTCTTCACAGTTGTCAGAGACTCTCCCCTGACTTTCTGGCTAAGTCATGCAGTTCTCCTTTGCCATTTCATTTTTCTGCAGGCTGGAGAAAGAATCCAGGCAGCATAAATTAAACTTCCCACCCTTCCTGCCACCCCAGAGTCCCTGAGGGTGACAAGAGGGACAATTCCACAGGAATTTAATTCTGTGCTTCCTTTAGAACGCCTGAAAAAGGAGGAGAAGACCCGCCAAGAGTTAGAAAAAGCAAAAAGAAAACTGGATGGGGAAACTACAGACCTGCAGGACCAAATAGCTGAGCTGCAAGCCCAGATTGAGGAGCTGAAGATCCAGCTGGCCAAGAAGGAGGAGGAGCTGCAGGCTGCTGTGGCCAGGTCAGAGTGGGGCAAAGCTGCTCCCCCAAAGGGAATTTCCCCTGGGGTTGGGGAAATTGCAGTAGCAGCCAGCTCTGGAGCCCTGTGCTGAGCACAGAAATGGCAAATTTACAGCAATTCAGGCATCCCTCAGCATCCTGGCTCTGCAGACCTGCACAAAGGAGAAGTTTCACATGGTATAGCAGTGTTTGGGCTCTGGAAGCTTTTTTAATCTTCCAAAATTTGGCCTCAGGAGGGAAAAATGTGTATTTCCAGTGGGTCTTAACAAAGTGCTGGGCAGGACAGACTTGGTCTGGGTTTGTGTGGTGCTCCTGCAGTCCCACGTTATGCTGAGCACCACCTCTATGTTTGAAGTGCAATTTTACAGGAAGAGAAATCTCTACAGATGGAACATTTCTGGAGATCTACAGAACTGGAATACCTGACTGTCAAGTAAAGCTTGATAATTCTGATAGTGCACCTTGGATTTCTCTGTGGTACCTTTCATCCATGCCTGGAGGTGTCCAAGCTGCACAGGGCTTGGAGCAAGCTGGGATAGTGGAAGGTGTCCCAGCCCATGGCAGGGTGGGACTTGGAGATGTTCAAGGTTCCAGCCCAACCATTCTGTAAATGTTGATATTTATTTTATTCCAGTGGAAGAGTTCAGCTGTGTTTGTAGCCAATTTAAGCAGGAGGCTCTGAGAGGAGGTGCAGTCCCAGTAACTGTGGTGCCTGTTTGACAGGGGGGATGAGGAAGCAGTGCAGAAGAACAATGCCCTGAAGGTGATCAGGGAGCTGCAGGCTCAGATTGCAGAGCTCCAGGAGGATCTGGAGTCTGAGAAGGCATCGAGGAACAAGGCAGAAAAGCAGAAAAGGGATCTGAGTGAAGAGCTGGAGGCGCTGAAAACTGAACTGGAAGATACTTTGGACACCACTGCAGCACAGCAAGAGCTGAGGTAGGGTCATGGTGTGTGTAAGAAAGCAGCACTGAAATTCACCTGTGATTCCTAAAAACTGGAATGTTGATTTTTGGGTGACCCTTTGTGCTTCCCCCAGGACGAAGCGAGAGCAGGAGGTGGCTGAACTGAAGAAAGCAATTGAGGAGGAAACCAAAAACCACGAAGCCCAGATCCAGGAGATCAGGCAGAGGCATGCAACTGCCCTGGAGGAGCTCTCTGAGCAGCTTGAACAGGCCAAAAGGGTGAGAGGAAAATGAGCTCTCTGCTCCAGGGGTTGTTATAAGTGCCATAGGCAGCATGGTTCCTTCCAGGAGGCCTGAGCTGGGGCTTGCCATCATCACAGAGCTAAGCTGGCCTCCAAAATCCATCCCAGCTGTTGGGATTTCTCATGTTGGTCTGACGGTGCTGCAGCTATTCAGCAGCACATCTGTGCTGTGTGCTCTGGTGACCAGCAGCAGGAGGCACACCTGGATCCCACAGCTCCTGCTCTTGTTCAGAAGGAGAATTATTCAAAAAAAAAGAAGTGCCTAGTTTTTTGAAATTACACCTGGGGTCATCCACAGATGAGTGTGTGGACAGTTCCTGTCCTGTGGTGATGTTTTCATGTGTTGTGAATACTGCACAAGCTTCCTTAGCATTCTAAATTCAGTGAGAAATGTAGCAGTTAAACTATGATTTTCACCAGCTTTACTCACCTGAAAATCTTCTGCATGTCTTCTGCTCCCTATTCAGTCAATATTCTCAATAAGAGCATGAAAAGATGGAAAAACACCCTGCAGTCTGAAACCAAGCTCCTGTGACAAGGTGGCAGCCCTGGTGATGTGGCAGAAGTGGCACTTAAACATCCCTGGGGCCAGTGATTGCTTCTGACAAATGTCAGTGCAGTGCTGGGAGCTGCTTTGCTCTGCACTTCAGGCTGCTCTGCCTACTCAAACCAGGGCAGCCCTGCTCCCTATCTTCCCTTTATTTCTGTGAGATGAGCCATGCTGATCCCTTAATGGGCACATTCCTTCCTCCTTGCAGTGCTACCCAAACAGTCATTGCCAGGGCTGCCATCCCAGATCCGGCCCTGCTGCTGCTCACCCTCACCTGGGGGAGAGCAGCCTGGGTTCCTCAGCCTTTACTGACACCCAGAACATTCCACAGCAGCATTTCACACACTGCTGAGCCCCTGGCTTCTCTCTGAGCATGGAAACCTGATCTGCACCATCATCTGTAGCAGGAAACATTCACCTGCAGCACAGAGCTGAACTTCTTCCCTTTTGTCTTCCCTAGTTCAAAGCAAACCTGGAAAAGAACAAGCAAGGCTTGGAGTCTGACAACAAGGAGCTGGCCTGTGAGGTGAAGGTGCTGCAGCAGGTCAAGGCAGAGTCTGAGCACAAGAGGAAGAAACTCGATGCTCAGGTGCAGGAGCTGACTGCAAAGGTGTCAGAAGGGGAGAGGCTGAGGGTGGAGCTGGCTGAGAAGGCAAACAAGCTGCAGGTAAGGCTCTGGAAATCCCAAAATCCTGGAAAATCATGTGCAGAGACGGCCTGGTGTGGGAGGTGACCTCAGCAAGGGCTCTCGTGGACCTGGGAGGCCTCAAAGTGGAGCTGTGAAATCAGCCCTGAGCTGTGTGCCATCAGCCCTGAGCTGTGTGCCATCAGTCCTGAGCTGTGTGCCATCTCCTGAGCTGTGTGCCATCTCCTGAGCTGTGTGCCATCTCCTGAGCTGTGTGCCATCAGCCCTGGGCTGTGTGCCATCTCCTGAGCTGTGTGCCATCTCCTGAGCTGTGTGCCATCAGCCCTGGGCTGTGTGAGAGCTGCAGTGGCTTTGAAGGATGTGCTTCCATCCTGGAGAGCAGATCCTGCAGGGAGCTCTGCCCAGGCCAGCTGAACTCAGGGTTTGCCTTGGCTGGGAACTGAGCAGATTGGGCTGAGCTTTTCCATAGGGATGAGCAAAAATTGGTGGTGGCCACAGTTTGGTTTGGTGCTCCAGGCTGGGAGCCTGGCAGGGAGGGGGTGCAAGCACAGCCCCATTTTTCTGGGAAATGGAGCAAAGAGGCAAAATGCAGCCATGGCTGAGTTCTGAACCCCAGCAACGAGGGCTCCAGGTAAATCCAGGTGAAGCACTTCCAGCAGGGAATGGCCCTGCTCTCTGGGGTGAGGCTTTCAGGCTGTCTCTCAGGTCTATAAAAGCAGCATAGCCCAAAATAATGAACTGGCACCTGGCAGTGACCTCTCCTCTTGCAGGGATGCTTTGGACCCAGCTGCCACCCTGATGATCCCTGAATTAGTGCTTGCATGAAATAGATGGTCCTGGAATTAAAAATAGCATTGGAGAGGGAATGCAGGGATCAGAGCAGAGTGCTGAATATCAGAGCTCAACAGCCTGGCTCTGGTTTTGTTACTGCACTTCAGGACTGACATTCAGTTTCCTTTTTTGTGGCCAAACTTGCGTGGTTTCAGCTTGCTGCCTCCCTCTGTGGGGCTCTGTAGCTGCAGTTTGCTGAGGTTTTGTGCTGTGCAGTTCCAGCCCCAGTGGGATGTGGGCTGTGCTCTCACCTTTGGGCTGCTTGCCTTGCAGAATGAGCTGGACAATGTCTCCAGTCTGCTGGAGGAGGCAGAGAAGAAAGGCATCAAGTTTGCCAAGGATGCAGCCAGTCTGGAATCCCAGCTTCAGGATACACAGGTGTGTGTGCAGCAGAGCTGAGCTGGGCATGAGCTCTGCTCCTCAGGGAGGTGCTGGCTGCTCACAGAAAACACATTTCATTTGTGCTTTGGAAAGTCCCCTGGGCAGCAGCTGAATTTCCTGTCCAGCCCAGTGAAGTGGGATGGATTGGGATGGCTCAGCCATGTGGGGAACCAAGCTTTCATTACCTGAGCTTCACTTCCTGAGAGCTGGTAGTTCTGCTTTATGTCTTTGTCTCTGAGGGATAAAAATCAAATTTAAAAAAAGCCCTTTCCAGCCAGAATTTAACATCAATATCATTGGGATATATGAGGAACAATACCCTGTCTTCTGACAGCTTCAAATTCTTACAGCTGAAGCTCAAACTGTCAGAATTTCTTCTTAATTAAGAAAATGCAGCTTTCTGCAGATATTTATCACTTCAATATATTTTCTCTTGCCTGTATTAAAGTCCTAACGATGGCCACTTAACTCTGAATAATGTTAATCACAACTGGAGGGGTTTGTAGGGAGCAGGATGGGGGTTACACCTTCCATCACTTTGTTATGACAGAGGTTTCCACCTTTAAAGTGACCTTGATATTGAAACAATGCAGAAAACCTGGAAGCATGCTGCCTTTGCAGGGTTTGCTGCTCCATGTTCTTCCCAGGTGGTTTTTAATAGGTGCTCTGTGCTTATCTGAAAAAAAGAAAAAATACATTTTGAAGGTGACTTCTGGGCTAGTCATGGGAAAGTATCATCCCTTAATTTCTAGAACAGACTCTGGCAGGGGTTCCCTGACCAGAAATCTGCTTTATGAAGGTTTAAGTGTGCCCAAAATGAATGGTCAGTGGCTTTTTGAGACCCCAAATAACAGATGTCTTCATAAAGCACGTCCTTGTCCCCAAATCTGAGGGAAAATAAACCTGGGAGTCCCCACGTGGAGCTGTGGGGGTTTGGGAGCACACTCAGCCCTGCCCATGCTGTGTCCCAGGAGCTGCTCCAGGAGGAGACCCGCCAGAAGCTCAACCTCAGCAGCAGGATAAGGCAGCTGGAAGAGGAGAAGAACAACCTGCAGGAGCAGCAGGAGGAGGAGGAGGAGGCCAGGAAGAACCTGGAGAAGCAGATGCTGGCCCTGCAGGCCCAGGTAGGCTGCTGGGAGTGGCAGCCCTTGGGTGAGGAGCTGTCCCCAGGTGGTGTCCCAGAGCCCTGGGGAACACGTGATGGCACTTCCACGGGTGCTGGGGCAGATTTTGGAGGCAGGTTTCCACTGCAGTAATAATTCTGTGTCCCCTGAGCTGTGGTGGGGCCTCTGAGAGCTGCCAGGTTTTGTGCTCCCTTAGCTTGCAGGAGCTGCTCCTGCTGCTGCACTTTGCCCCTGTGCCTTTCCTCCTTTTGGGGGGCTCTGAGGGACCCCACGTGCTCTTGTTGAATTTCAGTTGGCCGAGGCCAAGAAGAAGGTGGATGATGACTTGGGAACCATCGAAGGGCTGGAGGAGACCAAGAAGAAGTTGTTGAAGGACATGGAGTCCCTCAGCCAGCGCCTGGAGGAGAAGGCTCTGGCCTATGACAAACTGGAGAAGACCAAGAACCGCCTGCAGCAGGAGCTGGATGACCTGATGGTGGACCTGGACCACCAGCGCCAGATCGTCTCCAACCTGGAGAAAAAGCAGAAGAAGTTTGATCAGGTACTGCAGCCTGCTGTCACCTTCCTGGCTTTTTAGGGTTTTTAATTGGCAGCTTGTTATTGCTGCTGAGCCTCGTGGGAAGAGGGGTCTGGCTGGTGTGCTGTGGCTCTTGGTAGATCTGTGAGCAGCTGTGAGCTGGTGTGCTGTGGCTCTTGGTAGATCTGTGAGCAGCTGTCACTCCCTGTTCTGTGAGCCAAGTGCCATCTCTGAGGCTTGGTGGAGTGATCAGCTCTTCATACAGGAAAGGGGAATTATGCTGGAACAAAACCTTTAGAGCTTTATTGTAATCCCTCAAGATAGACTAAAAAGGGATCTGAGGAGTGAAAGATGGGCATCATATGAAACTCGAGTCTTGATGAGTGGCTTGCTTTCCTCCTCTCATCCCAGAGGAGCTGTAGCTGTTCCCTTACTGGCACTTTGATCACAGCTGAGGGACCAGGCAGCTCCTGAAGGCCAAATAAGCTTAGAGCATGAACCACATCCTGAGTAAAGCACCTGGGGCAGGAAGGGCCTGCTTGTGGAGCTGAGGAGATGGATTCCTTGTTTCTCATGTCCAGATGCTGGCAGAAGAAAAGAACATTTCTGCCAGGTACGCAGAGGAGCGAGACCGTGCTGAGGCAGAGGCCAGGGAGAAGGAAACCAAAGCCCTGTCCCTGGCCCGGGCCCTGGAGGAGGCCCTGGAAGCCAAGGAGGAGTTTGAGAGGCAGAACAAGCAGCTGCGTGCTGATATGGAAGACTTGATGAGCTCCAAAGATGACGTGGGCAAAAACGTGAGTACGGTTCCACAGGCTGCTTGTTCCAGACTGGGAATGGCAGGGAAAGCTCCCTGCCTGCAGGAGGGGCTGTGCACCAGA
This sequence comes from Euphonia xanthogaster, assembly GCA_034509185.1. NCBI lineage: Eukaryota > Metazoa > Chordata > Aves > Passeriformes > Fringillidae > Euphonia > Euphonia xanthogaster. Next base: position 10,700,963 of record JAYDZK010000057.1, on the reverse strand, counting down.
GCAGGACTTCCCGGAGCTGACTCAGAAAGCTGCCTGAGCTATGCCCAGCATAGCTGACACCTTCCAGAGCGGTGCTGTCACCCTCATGGAGAGCCCAGACTCCAGTCCTGTACTTTGGGTCAGTGGAAGTGGGCTGCAGTCAGGCAGAGCTGGTTTTGTGTTGCAGCTGTGACGGGTCAGGGCAGCCTCCTCCCCAGGTCTGTGTTGCTGGGTGTGTTTATTGTGTGTAAATGGGGGATGAGGAGGATTTCTGTTACCTCTGGTCAAGCTGAGTTGCAGGACGTGGTTGGACCAAAGGCAGAGCAGAACTGGGACCCTTCAGTGCCCTCCCTCCTGCACCCAGCTGGGCAGCAGCAAAGGCTCCCTGCCCTTCCCTGCTGGCCCTTGCTGTGTCACTGTGCCCCTGCCCCACATCTTTCCCCAGAACCAAATTCCCCTTGGGGCAGGGTAAGGGGGTGGGTGTGCCCTGGCACGGGGGGGCTCTGCTTCAGCCTCAGGCTGTGCCTCAGTGCCCAGCTCAGAGGGACCAGGGGCAGCCACTGCCCTCCCTGCTCCCAGAGCTGCTGCTGGCAGAGCCCTGAGCACAGCTCTGAGCAGAGTTTGTGCTCCAGGTCCACGAGCTGGAGAAGTCCAAGAGAACCCTGGAGCAGCAGGTGGAGGAGATGAGGACTCAGCTGGAGGAGCTGGAGGATGAACTGCAGGCCACAGAAGATGCCAAGCTCCGTCTGGAGGTGAACATGCAGGCCATGAAGGCCCAGTTTGACAGAGATCTGCAAGCCAGAGATGAGCAGAACGAGGAGAAGAAGAGGATGCTGGTGAAACAAGTACGTGTGATTTACTCTGTGTTGTAGGCAGGAAGGGAGGAAGGGCTTTGGCCACAATGCTGGACCTCTGTGCTTCCAGAAAAATAAACCCCTTTGCTTAAAGATTCCATCCAGTAGAAACCCCAAACCATAAATAGTTCTGGCTGCTGTGCCCAGGCAGGGTCAGCTGGTGCTGGTGGCCCCCAGAGCCACTCCCTGAGTTTGGCTGTTGCTGCCTGGGTGTGTTCCCAACACAGGGATACCTCAGCTGCATTTTCAAGCCCATCCTGTTTGATGTCCAGGAGCAAATCCGTGGATGCTGAGATAGACTTCTAAACGAAGTGAACAGTTTCTTAAATGCAAATCATGGCAGAGCTTCCAGGTTTCCAGACTTGTGAATTCTGGGAACACAGAGATCAGAAGAGCCTCAAGAAATGCCTTTAGAGGATCATGCTTGGTTCTAAATCAACATTAAGTGTTCAGGAACAAACCAGCCAATATTTCAATATTTGTCCCAAGAAAACAAAAACTGACAATCACCAGTGTAGAGATATCCCAGGAATAAACCTGGCCTGCAGGGTTTGGAAGGTCACTGCAGGACAAAGTTGCTGTTATCTGAACTGGACAAGAGCTCCTGACCTTGCACTGGGAGGGAGATTTGCTTCCAAACCAAATATTCCTTCATGTTGGTAACCTGTGGCATTTCTGGCTCAGTTTGTTTTTGCACAGGTTTGGCTCAGCCCACGTTGCCTGGCTGTTCACACACTCTTGTTTTGTTTTATTTTGGGAAAAGAAGTGTTGGTGTGTGAGTGCCAGTAACAGGCTGTTCAAAGGGAATGGTTCCATTGTTTTCTTGAGACAATGAGCTGATTCTGCTTCTTATTTCCCATCAGAGTTAGCTCCATCTGCCCTGGAGCCATCCCCTGGGGTGGGTGGCAGTGGTGGGCAGGAGGCTGAAATGGAAATGCTCCAGAAGCTGAGTCCTTTCCTGGCCTTTCCCTTGAGCTCAGTGCAGAGATCTCTGATCCATCTGGGACCTGGCCTTGCCCTGTGCCTTCCCCTGGGCTGCCATTGCACAGCCTGTGCCATGGGGAGGGGGCCCTGCCTGCCAGCCTGGCCCTGGCTGGTGCTGCCCCATGCCCAGGGTGCCAGCCTGGCCCTGCCCTGCCCTGCCCAGCCTGGCAGGGGCTGGTGCTGGTGCTGATGCTGGTGCTGCCCCCGTGCCCAGGTGCGGGAGCTGGAGGCCGAGCTGGAGGATGAGCGCAAGCAGCGCGCTCTGGCCGTGGCAGCCAAGAAGAAACTGGAGATGGACCTGAAGGACCTGGAGGGGCAGATTGAGGCTGCAAACAAGGCTCGGGATGAAGCCATCAAACAGCTCAGGAAGCTCCAGGTAGGCACAGCTGGGCAGGGGGCTGGGTCTGTCCTGGGGGCTGCCCAGGGGCTGCTTCCATTCCCAGAGCTGCAGCTGAGGGCAGGAGGAGAGTCAGACTCCACTGATGGGTCTGAGAGTGTCCAACCTGGATTTATCCTCGAGGCAAAACTCATCCCTTTATAGAATCACAGGATGGTTTGGGTTGGAAAGGACCCTGAAGTTAATCTCGTTCCAAACTCCCCTGCCACAAAACCACCGTCCACATTGCTGGCAGTGTCCAAGGGCAGGTTGGGCAGGACTTGGAGCAGCCTGAGACACTGGAAGGTCTCCCTGCCATGGCAGGGGTGGCACTTGATGATAATTAAGGACCATTCCAGCTCAGGTCATTCCAAGATTCCACTCTATCATTTTGTGGAATGCTTGAAGTCTTGGAGTGTGATATTTCTGACCAGGCATTGAGGGGTGGAAGGATGAGAAAATGAAATTTTAGAATACAGAAGAACTGGAAATGCCTTTAAGTGGAATGAAGCCACTTTGGGAGAACAGCCTTATCTCTTAGGGGCTGAAATGCTTCAGAGCTGGAATGGGTCATTGTCCTGATGCAGCCTGGCTGTGCCTCACCCTGCTCTGCACCTGCAGGCTCAGATGAAGGATTACCAGCGGGAGCTGGAAGAGGCCCGAGCATCCAGGGATGAGATCTTTGCCCAGTCCAAAGAGAGTGAGAAGAAGCTCAAAAGTCTTGAAGCAGAAATACTCCAGCTCCAAGAGGTGAGATGGAAATCCAAGAGATTTGTTTTTCTGGTCCCTGTGCCTCTCCTGTCTGCTTCAGCTGCAGGGCAAGGCTTGCAGCAGTTGCCCAGACTCACCACGCTTCCCTTGGAGCCTGCACAGATAACCTGGCACTGCCTGGGCCTTCTCCAGGTGCACTTGGGTGGCCCTCAGACCTCAGTGTGGCCCTTGCAGAGCATTTCATTGTCCTTAGGAAATGCTTGAGTGCTTCTGCCACGTAATGCAGATGTATAATCTGAGGTTCAGTGCTGTGTGTGCTGTTGGGCTGAAGCTTTTTAATTTTTATTCTCTTGTCTTCATGCTGAGAACTCTGTGAGAACCTAAAGCATTTGCTTAATTTAGCACCTGCTTTACACTGTGTCTGTCAGAGCATGGGGCACAGTGGTTTCTGCTGCTGCTGAGGGCTTGGGGGTTACTGATCTCCACAGATTTTTTTCCCTTTGCTTTGTGTGGGGAAGGCTTTGGGGACAGGGAGAAGTAACTGCACCTCAGTCCCAGGGCAGTGGGGGAACATCCAGCTGAGTGTCCTGCGGCCTTATCCATAAATCCCCAGGCACATCCCAGTTCACAGCATCTCCCAGAGGCTGTTGAGGCTGTGTGCCACAGGGTCTGGGGTTCCTGGGGCTGCCCTGACTCTCTCCCCCCCTGGCAGGAGTTTGCGGCGTCGGAGCGCGCGCGGCGGCACGCGGAGCAGGAGCGCGACGAGCTGGCAGACGAGATCGCCAACAGCGCCTCTGGGAAGTGAGTCAGGCTGTGCCTGGGCAGGGAACGGCCTCAGCTGGGCCAGGGAGGGCAGGATGGAGCTCAGGGGAAGCTCCTTCCCCCAGAGGGTGCTGGGCACTGCCCAGGCTCCCCAGGGAGCGGCGCCGAGGCTGCCAGAGCTCCAGGAGCGTTTGTGCTGCCAGGGCGGGAGTGCTGGGGGGTCTGTGCGGGGACAGGAGCTGGATCCTTGTGGGTCCCTTCCAGCTCAGGAGTCTCCCTGATGCTAAGTGACCTCGCCAGGAGCTCTGCTGGCTCTGGACACCCCTGACCCCTTCCCCTGTGCAGGTCAGCACTGCTGGACGAGAAGCGCCGGCTGGAGGCTCGGATTGCCCAGCTGGAGGAGGAGCTGGAGGAGGAGCAGAGCAACATGGAGCTGCTCAACGAGCGCTTCCGAAAGACCACGCTGCAGGTGAGCCCTGGGCAGCTGCTGCTGGCTGGGAGGTGCACAGAGGCTCTGGTGGCACCGAGTGACCCCTGTCCCTCCCTGCCAGGTGGACACGCTCAACTCGGAGCTGGCCGGCGAGCGCAGCGCGGCCCAGAAGAGCGAGAACGCTCGGCAGCAGCTGGAGAGGCAGAACAAGGAGCTCAAGGCCAAGCTGCAGGAGCTGGAGGGCTCTGTCAAGTCCAAATTCAAGGCAACAATTTCTACTCTAGAAGCCAAGATTGCACAGCTTGAAGAACAGCTTGAGCAGGAAGCCAAGTAAGGGGAAAAGCCCTGCTTGCCCGTGGGGGTTGAGGGGCTGGAAGTTCCACGCTGGACGTTTCTGAAGGGCCTTGGGTGTATTGTCTGGAGACTCCTGCTCAGGGGATAAACTTTAACAAGGCAGCTGTAGAGTAACTGGGGCTGAGAGTTCCAGCATGGATTTGCTTCCTACCCAGCTGCATGATGTCCCAGAGCCACAGGATGGTGCAGGAGTTTCCCGGGACAAGGTGAAATGTGCCCTGGGTGCTTGGTTAGAAGAACAGGTTATGTGGGACAGCTTGAGATGAATCCTGTGCTCTCCAGAAGTCTTTTTGCAGTGAATTTTCCATCTGTCCTTGCAATCCTATTCTTAAAATTCACTTTTTTAGCTGGTTCCTCCCCCCATTGGCAGGTGGGCTTCTTCCACCACCTCTGTCCTTTCTGTGCTCTGGGCTCTGCAGCAGGATTGTGTTACTGGTCAAGCAGCAGCTTTAAAGCTGCTCTGTCCAATCTCCTTGTGAATGCACCCTCTGAGTCCTCTTTGTGCCATGCTCACATTGCCCCAGGGCTAAGGCTGTGTGCTCTGAGAGCTGCATCCCTGCATCATCCTTGCATCCCTGCATCCCTGCATCCCTGTATCCCTTCATCCCTGCATCCCTGCATCTTTGCATCCCTTCATCCCTGCATCCCTGCATCATCTCTGCATCCCTTCATCCTTGCATCCCTGCATCATCCCTGCATCCCTGCATCATCTCTGCATCCCTGCGTCATCCCTGCATCCCTGTATCTCTGCATCATCTCTGCATCCCTGCATCCCTGCATCATCTCTGCATCCCTGTATCCCTGCATCCCTGCATCATCCCTGCATCCCTGCATCATCCCTGCATCCCTGCATCCTTTCATCCCTGCATCCCTGTATCCCTGCATCATCCCTGTATCTCTGCATCCCTGCATCCCTGTATCCCTGCATCCCTGCATCCCCGTATCCCTACATCCCTGCATCCCAGCCAGCCTGTGGCACATGCATCAGTTGCACTGCTGTGCCTGGCATGTTCAGAGAGCTGCACCAGGGGGGCAGATCTGGTGTTCCCAGGCCTCAGGCAGGGGCACCAACGCTGGCTGTGGCTGTTGCAGGGAAAGAGCAGCTGCCAACAAGCTGGTGAGGCGCACGGAGAAGAAGCTGAAGGAGGTGTTCATGCAGGTGGAGGACGAGCGGCGCCACGCAGACCAGTACAAGGAGCAGGTGGGTGGGGGCTCAGTGAAACCTGCTTGGGGTGGGAAGGGCTTGTGAAGAGGAACTGTGATGGAAAGGGAATTAGAGGGGTGATTAAACCAGCAGGGAAAGCCCGGCAGGGATTCTGTGTGTGCGGGTGAGCTCTGCTGGGACGGGCTGTCCCCACCCTGCTCTCCCAGGCTCCACGGTGTTCCGGGGTCCAGGCTGGAGCCTGCCCGAGGCTGTGCTGCATCCCCAGTCAGGCTGCAGCTCTGGGGTGACCCCGAGTGCTGGCTTGGTTGCAGATGGAGAAGGCCAACGCCAGGATGAAGCAGCTGAAGCGGCAGCTGGAGGAGGCGGAGGAGGAGGCGACGCGCGCCAACGCCTCGCGGCGCAAGCTGCAGCGCGAGCTGGACGATGCCACGGAGGCCAACGAGGGGCTGAGCAGGGAGGTCAGCACCCTCAAAAACAGGCTAAGGTCAGTGCCCCTGGGACAGCAGGACTGGGACAGAGCTGAGCCCTTCCCAGCCCACAGACCCCGCTGGGGCACATCCAGCTGGGCAGCTGCTGGGGTTGGGGGATGGCTCAAACTGGAGCCTGGTGGTGAGAGCAGGGAAGCTGCCAGATACTCCACAGGGATATTCCTGACAGCTGCAGGGATGGATGGATGGGATATTGGGAAGGAGTCCTTCCCTGGGAGGGTGGGCAGGCCCTGGCACAGGGTGCCCAGAGCAGCTGGGGCTGCCCCTGGATCCCTGGCAGT
>JAYDZK010000057.1:10667737-10691992 GCA_034509185.1 Euphonia xanthogaster | reverse complement strand
CGGACACAGCCCCAGGGATGGACACGGGCACAGCCCCAGGAGAGGGGCAGGACACGGGCACAGCCCCAGGAGAGGGGCAGGACACGGGCACAGCCCCAGGAGCCCCAGGACAGGGGCAGGACACGGGCACAGCCCCAGGACAGGGGCACAGCCCCAGGACAGGGGCAGGACACGGGCACAGCCCCAGGAGCCCCAGGAGAGGGGCAGGACACGGGCACAGCCCCAGGACAGGGGCAGGACACGGGCACAGCCCCAGGAGCCCCAGGACAGGGGCAGAACACGGGCACAGCCCCGGGCATGGACATGGGCACAACCCCAGGAGCCCCAGGACAGGGGCACAGCCCCGGGCATGGACATGGGCACAGCCCCAGGAGCCCCAGGACACGGGCACAGCCCCAGGACAGGGGCAGGACACGGGCACAGCCCCGGGGATGGACAGCGGGACCCGGGACGGAGCCGAGCTCGGCCGGAGAGCGGCAGCAGCGGCACAGGCACAGCCCCGGGCACGGAGGGGATGGAGCGGCCCGGGAAGGGATGGAGCGGCCCGGGAAGGGATGGAGCGGCCCGGGAAGGGATGGAGCAGCCCGGGAAGGGCCCCAGCCCGGCTCCAGTGCACAGGAAACTCCTTCCAGCTGCTCTAAGGAAGCAAAAATCCCCCGGAAGGCTCAGCTGGAGGCTTCCAACGTCTCCCCCTCAGTGCCAGCAGCAGAGGCTGGGATGGCCCCAGCAGTGCCCGTTCCCCTGTGCCCAAACTGAGCACCGTTCCCAAGGGAAGGGGTGTGGGATAATGTGGCACTGCCTGAACACTGCCCCCCACCCCGGGGCTTGGCAGAAAACCCTGCTGGACAAAGTAAGAGCCACGGCCACTGGTTCTGCAAAATCCACGGATTCCACATTAAAAGAACTTTATTTTTGGAAGATTACTCTCATTTGTTTTCATTCTTTTGAAACCACATCATGTCAGTGGCACCAGGGTGGAACGGTACATCCTATGGAAACATGCCAGAGAGAGGCTGAATAAATAAAGCTACAAAGCCCAAGTTATGTACAAAGACCTCAGGCAAAGGTATTATGTTTACAAATCTATGTACAATAAAACAAATGTAAACAGTCAAATGCAGCAGAGGATGCACAGGAAGGAAGGACCATACAAACCCTAATGGCAAAGGGACAATCCCACCTCCACTGCTGGGCCAGTGGGGTTTTTTTCTCAGCATTTGTAACTCAACCACCTGGGAGCTGCAGAGCCCCTGACTGACGACTGCTGAACCCTCAGCTCCAACCCTGGCTCCACTTGCTGGTTCAGAATAAAAATCCACTGACTCTGAGGCACATGGACAGAGAAACCACACAAATGTGTTGCTTGAAAGACCCACAAGGTGCAGTTGCCCCCAAGTGTCAGAGCAGCCCGCAGGTGAGGCTGCACAGTCCAGTCCTACAGCACAGGGGGTGATGGGCAGGGGGCTCCTGGGGCCGGGGGGCTCCTGGGCCAGGGGGAGCAGCAGCTTCCTAAAGCTCCCATGGGGTCTCTGTGAGTGAGGTGAGGGACAGAGGCCGAGTCCAGCAGGGCCAGGGAGCTGGGGGGCAGCCCTGGGGACACCTGAGGGCACAGCCCTGCCCTGGGGACACCTGAGGGCACAGCCCCTGGCCACAGCACTGCCCCCCTGCTCCAGGGCAGGAGCCCCAGGGAGAACAGCCCAGCTGGGGGGGCTGGGATGGTCACAGAGCCTGGCTCTGCCTGTGTGTCCAGCTGTCCAGCAGGGATGGACCCGGCCTGGCCAGGCTGGAGCTGCTCACCCAGCCCTGCTCCGACTGCCCCGGGTGCAGCTGGCCCTGAGACAGGACCTGGGGCTGGCCCCAAGTGCCAACGGCCCCAGGGCCACCACTGGCCACCCCAGGGCACTTCCAGGAGGTCTGAGAGCAGCAGCTGCAGGGTCTGGCAGGGGACAGGGCAGGGGAGGGGACAAGGCTCTGTCAGCCCTAAGTGAGAGGAGAGGGAACGCCAAGGGGGCGAGGCTGCGCCTGTCCCCCAGGCAGAGCAGGACTCGTGTCCCCCAGGCAGAGCAGGACTCGTGTCCCCAGGCAGAGCAGGACTCGTGTCCCCAAGCACAGCAGGACTCGTGGCCCCAGGCAGAGCAGGACTTGGTGGCCCCAGGCAGAGCAGGACTTGGTGGCCCCAAGCACAGCAGGACTCGGTGTCCCCAAGCACAGCAGGACTCGGTGTCCCCCAAGCACAGCAGGACTCGGTGTCCCCAAGCAGAGCAGGACTCGTGTCCCCCAGGCAGAGCAGGACTTGGTGGCCCCAAGCACAGCAGGACTCGTGGCCCCAGGCAGAGCAGGACTCGTGTCCCCAGGCAGAGCAGAGGGTGGCAGCTCGTGGGGCCGGGGCACAGAGCGTCCACTAGAGCGACAGCAGAAAACAAACTGTATTGACAGGACATGGGGGGCCGTGGGCTCGGGGGCTCCTCTCAGGGCCACGTTCCAGCGGGGTGGGAATGGGGAGGAATCAGGAGCAGTTCTTCTCGAGGTGGGCTGAGAAAAGCATCCGAGTCCAAGCCCTGGGGGCTCATACGTTCAGGGGGAGCATCCCCGGCGCCGAGGACGGGCGGGAGCCCCCCAGGCCGGGGGGCCCTTGGTCAAAGCCGTTCACTGCCCTGGGGACGAGAGACAGCCCGTTAGGGGAGCACAGCTGGACAGGCACCCAACCCTGACCCTGCTCCTCCCTCCCTGCCCATCCCTGGGAGCGGGGCAGGACGGGCCCAGCTGGGTGCCCATGCCAGGGCTGGAGCTGGCACGGCCTGGCCCAGGTGGCCGTCCCAGGGGAACGAGTGGCCACAGAGCCTGAGGCTGCTGGGGCTCACCAGGGGCTGTGCAGGATCAGGGCAGCCCTCAGGGCATCCCCACCTGTCCCTGCCCTGGCACACAGTGCCCTGTGCCAAAGCCAAGGCTCAGCCCCATGTCCCTGTGCCCAGGAGGGGACACACACACACTCCCAGCAGTGTCCCTGTGCCCAAGAGGGGACACACACACACACACACTCCCAGCAGTGTCCCTGTGCCCAGGAGGGGACACACACACACTCCCAGCAGTGTCCCAGCCCAGCAGAGCTGGCTCTGTGCCCCACAGTCCCCGCTGTGCTGCAGGGGAGGCTCCTGCTGCTGAACCCCGGGATGCAGAGGCTCCCCTTCCCCAGCATCCCCCCGGAGCTGTGCAGCTCCTGCCTTCCCAGGTGGAGCCTGTGGGTCCAGCAGCTTTTCCACACCTCCTGAGAGCTCCTGCCAGCCAGGAGCAGCATTCCCTGCTGGAAATGTCCCTGCACTGGCTCCTCAGGGGTGTTTCTGACTGCCTGTCCCTGCAGTGCCGTGGGCTTTGTGTCCACAACCAGCCACTCTCTGCCCTGATTACTGATTTGGACTCATTAATCTGCATTTCAAGCTGTATTTTGTACTTAGCACCTCACGCCCAAGACTCCCTCAGCTCTAAGCATCCAACAAATCCTTGGTGGAAGATTTTCCTGGAGCTGTCCAGCCTGGCCTGAAGGGGAAATGGAGCTGCTAAAGCACACCTGGAGCTCTGCAACTGCCCCAGGTGCTTCCAGCTGCCACAGCTGTGCTGGGCAGGGACAGTGACACAGAGCAGGGACACTGCTGTCCCCACTCACAGTCCCCTCCCTGCTCCAGCCCTGGCCATCTCCCTGTGCCCTTGTTTGCTTTCCACACCACTGCACATCAGCAGCTCAAGAACCACAGAATGCTGGAAGACAATCCCAGCAGAGGGCAAACCTTCCACAGGAACTCCAGCCATGGAGCCACGCTTGCCCTGCACCCTGCTGTGACCAGTTCCAGCAGCAACATGCACTTGTGGAAGTATTAAACAGAATTCAACAAAGCAAGCAGCACTCAGGCTTATGTTTGCAACGGGTCACAGCAGCAGAGGGGTTTATTTCAAGTCAGGAGAAAGAGCAGTTGCACTCAGGCTTTGAGCAGGGCCCGTTAGTGTGGCACTACCAACTACCTCGTGCAGTTAGCAGAGCCCCAGACGTGCCCCAAGCCCCAGGTTACACCACATGCAGCCAGCCAGTGCAAATGAATTCATTTACCCATGACCAAGGTGGGGAATATGACCTTCTCACGCCTAGTGGAGAGAAAGGGAAAGTTTATGCACACAAAAATGACATTCCTGAGCACAGAGCAGCTGGGGCCAAGCAAAGGTGCCCAGCCAAGGCTTGGCAAAGCTCTGCTGTGTGAGCTCTGCACGGGCAGCACAGCACAGATCACTGCACCTGAGCCACACACAGCTCCCCTCTCCCAGGAAAACCTTTCAGTGGGTCAGGGACTGCAAAAACCCCAGCCTGGTGCTCTGGTCAGGGCTGGGGTACCAGTGCAGACACCTCAGACTGCTGGCTGTGAGCACAGGCACTGCTCACGTGAAACTTCAGCTCCCTCATTAAAACAAAGCCCAAGGGATTCACAGAAACAGCCAAGAATCAACACCAGCTGTGAGGACACGGGCAGCCAGGACTGCAGGAAGGGGAGCAGGCACCTCAGGCTGGCTGGCCAGGGCCCTGCAGAGCCCAGAGCAGCTCTGTTTCCTGGACAAAGCTGGACTGACATTAACGACCAGGTAACAATAACTACAACAGCAAGATACAAGTATCCATCCTGAGGACCATCCTCAGCTGCTGCTCTGCCATTCCCTGGCATCTGGACAGAACCTGCATGCTCCTGAAGGGACAAATCTGCAGGAAACTGATCTTACCTGACACTGCTGAGTTTTTAACAAGCAGGTAACCCTGACTCCCCCAGTTCTGCAGCCAAGCTTTGGTGCAAGCCCTGCTGTGCTCCAGGCCTCTCCCAAAGCAGGGGCTTGACAAGAGCTGGAGACCCCTCAAATATCTCAGTGAAATGGCAGCAGGAGGAAAGCAAACAGCTGTAATGGTGTGGCTGAGTTATCTCTGCCCAACCCAGCACCCAGCCACCAGCTGCTCCTGGGGCAGTGACTGCAGAACTGGGGGAGCCACACACTGGAGCAGAGTCACACCTGCAGCAGGGCTGCACTCACAGCTGGAGCAGGGCTGCACTCACAGCTGGAGCAGAGTCACACCTGCAGCAGGGCTGCACTCACAGCTGGAGCAGAGTCACACCTGGAGCAAGGTTACAGTCACAGCTGGAGCAGAGTCACAGCTGCAGCTGGGCTGCACTCACAGCTGGGTCAGGGCTACTCTCACACCTGCAGCAGAGCCACTCTCACACCTGGGGCAGGGCTAGTCCCCCAGTCCAGCTGCCAGGGCCAAGCCAGGCTTCCCACAGCAGCCCTGGAGCACAGCATGGGCACTGCCAGCCCTGCTGGGCACAGAGTGCCTCAAGGGAGCCCCTGGGAGCAGCCCGGGGGCTGAGGGGACAAGGACAGGACAGGGGGGCCATGCAGCACCTCTGGCCACTTGCAGCAAGCACAGGAACCCCTTCCAGCCCTGTTCCTGCCCACTCCCACCCCCAGCTCTGCTGCAGCACTTCCTTCCAGGCTTTCCCAGCCCTGCTCAGCCCCAGCCTGCTGCTCCCTGCAGGCAGCCAGCCCTGCCCAGCAGTGTGATGCCAATCTGCATAATTAGGAGTGACCCCACTGCAGAGAGCAATCAGCTTACTGCCCCAGCACACCTGACACAGCCATGCTGCCTGCCAAGAGCTGCCACAGTCCCTCCCCAGCACCTCCCTGCCCCCTGAAGTGCAGGAGCACTGCTGGGGAGGCCCAGCCCAGCCCTGCAGCTCACACAGCCCAAAAGGCTGATCTGCACATGGTTTCAAGGCTCTGAATCCTTCCTTTCCACGAGCAGCAAACACCAGTGGCTCCAGAAGCTCCCAGTGCCAGTTCTCAAGGTGCAGCTTGCCCTGCTCCCCTCACAGCCCCAGGATGATGGGGATGTGGGGAGCTCAGCTGGCTGCTGTGGCACCTTCTGGTTGGAACCAGCTGGTTTCATTCTCTGAAATAAATGTAGGATTGAGGAAGTGCTGAGTATCAGCATCGACCTGCACTGAGGTTTAACATGAAGACACACAGGGAGCTTGGAGGCTGTTTGCCCTCAGCACCCCTGGAGAACTCTGAGCTTTCCATCTCTGTACAGCCCCTGGGCAGTGAGGAACTGGGGAACGCCTCCTGCAGAAGCACTGCCAGCATCCCAGAGGGAGCTCTGAGCACGGCACACACGGGCTCCCGTTCCCAGGACAGCAATCCCTGCCTCCGAGGCTGGCTCCCAGCAGGGAGGAGCCACAGCTCCAGCACCAGCGGCTCATCCCTCCCCTCCCGGAGGGGCTGTGAGCGCCAGGGCTCCCTCCCTCCTTCCAGGGAACATCCCTGCCTGCCCTTAGCCCTGCGAGGGAACCTCCAGCTGTGGTTCTGCACTTCCCCAGAGCACAGCTGCAGCTGGGGCATCCCCCCCTCTGCCCCTGAGCTGCCCATTCCTCAGTGCCTGGGGTGGGCAGGGGCACCAGGAGATGGGGCAGGGCTGGCACAGGCACCAGGAGATGGGGCAGATGCCCACAGAGGGCCCATTCCTCAGTGCCAGGGGTGGGCACAGGCACCAGGAGATGGGGCAGGGCTGGCACAGGCACCAGGAGATGGGGCAGGGCTGGCACAGGCACCAGGAGATGGGGCAGGGCTGGCACTGCCACCCCCACTCCTGCTTTTCTCTCTGCTTCACAGGAACCCCGCGCAGCCCTTGCTCCACGAGCTGCTCCTCCTGCAGGAGAGCTGTGGGGGCCGAGGAGGGGCTCTGAGCAGTGCCCCAAAGGCCCCCCCGAGGGCAGAGCAGGGCCTGACTCACCCCTTGTCAAAGAAGGACGTGTGCCCTGCGTGGGGGTACTTGGTGCCGTTGCTGCCCAGCACGGTGCTGCTGATGTTCCCTGAAATGTAGGATTTCCGTGATGCCTGGTCCTTTGCAAAATTCCTGCAAGCAGCTAATTTGGATTCTAAGGCCTGTGAAAGGGGAGGAAAGAACAGTGTTAAAGAAGGGATAAATGGAGAGGAGGTATTTTGCTGCTCATGAGCCCCAGGTTGCCATGGTCAGGACTCCAGTGTGATCACCCTTGGCAAAAAAACAGGAACAAAGCTGTCATTTCCTCGTCACCCCAGCACAAAGGAAACACACAGATGCTGATGCAGACTGCCAGACATTACTCAGCTCCACGAGGGCTCAGATTCGAGAACAGATGAGCTCTGAAATAATTACCCAAGACAAGGAAGCCAAATCCTAGCAGAAGTTACCCAAACTTCTTGCTTCAGCAGCTGCCTTGAGCTGATCAGAACACTGAGAGCCTAAAGCAGAATCCTCAGGCTTTGAGAGGAACTGGGCACGTGGAAAGTTGGTTTTTTCACCAGGACAATGCCTCCTGGAATGTCTTTCTTAATCTTGGCTCGCAAAATAAAGTCAATTTCTAAAGCTTCACTGCCACCCTTCCAAACAGGCCTGGTGAGGTTTTTTCCCCCCCCATGCAAAGTGCCAGTGACTCCTGCAAGGAGGAGCCACATCCTGATTGTCCTTCAGTCCAGAGCATCCCTGCCCTTTCTTCCCCCATCAGAGGCTGAATAGCCACCTTATCCTGGAGATCCACGTGGTGCAGCAGACAGTCCTCACTCATTACAGCCCCCAGGACATTGCAAATGCCTGCACTGGGGACTGAAATTCATCTCCCCAAATGTGGGGTTTGGTCCTGCTCTGCACAGAATATTCCATCAAGAGGGCACTGGCACGCTGCCCCAGGTGAGTGAGCCCTGTGCACACTCCTAGGAATCCCTGGGAGTTTATTTAGGGGTTATGGACGATGCAGGCAGCTCTGGGTGTCACAGATTGTCCCCTGGCCACAGGCAGCGTGACCTGAGCCCTGTCTCAGCTGCAGGCAGGAAAGCAGAGGGGAAACCTCCTGCAGAGACAGGGAGTGCAGAGCTTGGGATTGGGCACAGCCCAGCCCCACAGAACCTGAGCAGCCTCTGGCTGCTCCAGAGCAGAGCCTGAGCTGGAGCCCTGTCCCAGGGCCAGCGTGGCTCAGGGCAGGCTGGGAGAGCAGCTTGCTTATTTGGCATTTCCTGTCCTGGCAGAGTAATCACAGGGATTGGCACTAAGCTCCCCAAATCCCCTGCAGACTCTTGCTCACAATGATCCCCTGTGAAACGTGTCACTGCTAACCCCCAGCTGTCCTGCTGCCCTTTCAAACCAGCCCTGAGCTCCGAGGGGAGCAGCCAGGGCATTGCCCACATCCAGCCCTGCTAAAACAAGTGTCTGCAGGGCAGCCCCTGGCAGGCTCAGCCTGGCTCCAGGGGCACGGGGCAGAGCCAGCCACAGCTGCCCTCAGCTCCACTCACACTCCAACCTCCACGGCTCAGAGAGCTCCTGGCAGCTCCAAAGTCATTTCTTCTTCCAGGGGGAGAGCCTGGGTCCTGAGCAGCACTGCAGCAGATGTTTAGAGCAGGTCTTCTCTGCTGACAGTGTAATCCCTTTAAAGGCTCATGCATTTCACTTCCTCAGCAGCCACAGATGGGAGCATTTGGCTTTCTCCTCATTTATTTTCTCACTTTCTTACCAAAGGTTTCCAGGCTGGTTTTTCTTTCAGCATCTGTGGCAGATCTCCGTGGGAGAGGAGCTGTCCCACCCTGGCAGGGAGATCCCAGCTCCTGCTCACCCAGGGCCTGAGCTCCAGCTCTGCAGCCCAGGCAGAGGAAGCTGCAGGCCCAGTGAAGGTAAGAACAAGCTGGCAGTGCCTAACCCAGCACTTGAAAAACTGTCATTCCAAATATGAATTCTGTCATCCCAAAAACTGGATTCAGAACCATAGGATCAGGCTTTAAAAATCAAAACAATTTTTAAAAATAAAGCATTGTCAAACACTAGGCAGTGAATGGATGATTTGGCAGCTCCAGCATGCAGCCAGCAGGGGCCCAGGCTGTGCTGAGAGGGAGCACAGGGACAGGAGCCCCGGGGAGAGGCAGAGCTCAGCACTCACCCCCACTTTGCGTAGCAGATCTCCCACGATGTTGAGTGCAGATATTCGAGCTGAAGGGGTGAGTGGGCTGGTTCCAAACCCATTTGGTAGAGCTGCAAACACAGACACCTCTTATTACTTCACTCCTCCACAGCTCAGGTTTTTCAAAAATTTAAATAAATCAGCTTCTACATTAAAAACAAACCCCAAACATACCTACAGTCTTGCTGCAGACATGTCATACAATTACCCACAGTAAGTGCAGGATCACTAGGCAGGGAGAATGATGGAGCTTAATTCCTGCCCTGGCTGCCATCAGCCCCCCCAGCAGAGTTCATGCCCTCTCCATCTGCAAGGCTACTGACTGCAATCCCTCTGCCATCCCCCCTCCTCCTCTGAAACACCCACTGTTAATGCCTGTGACTGCCCAGAGCCCTCCAGATGGGCACGGGGGCTGCCCTGAGACCCCACTGCCCCACACAGGAAACAGGACCCCCCAGAGGTCACTGAGGTGACAGAGACTCCAAATTCCTGACCGTGCCCACCCAGCACTGCTGCTGCACGCTGGAGCAGAACTGTCACTCCCTGCACTCCCCAGCATTCCCAAACATCTCCAGGGCCCCAGTGCAGAGAGCAAAGCCCTGCCTGCCCCCAAAGGCCCCCAGAGCCCTGCCTGCCCCCAAAGGCCCCCAGAGCCCTGCCTGCCCCCAAAGGCAGTGCCCAAGCTTCCCTGCCCTCCTCCAGGCTATTTCCTCCTGAAATGCACTGCTGCCTCCCTGGGATCAAACCCACACCTGGAAGTGTGTCAGAGCCACAGCCCATCCACCCTGGGCTCCTTAAGGAGCACAACCAGACCCCACTCCTATGGATGGTACCTTTTGGGGAAGGAAAACTGTTTTCTGATCCTTTTCCAACGGGTGTAGCTGGCAAGGAGAGGGAGGCCTGGACAGCTGAATCCATCTTCTCACAGTCCAGAGTGGGGGAGCTGGGTGCTGATTTCCGGGTCACCTCCTGCTGCCTTTCCCTCACAGCCAGCTCCTGCCGCAGGTCTGAGAGAAGGAAAAAAACCCACAAAATCCCAAATTAGTGACTGATTCTCTCCCAAACACTCTGTTCATCTGGGAGGGGCAGCAGCAGACACTTCCCGCCAATCCTGGGTTAGTGCCTGCTGCTGCTCCCTCCAGGAAAGGGGGCACCCCATTATCCCACCCCATTATCCCATTGTCCCTCCCCATTATCCCATTGTCCCACCCCATTATCCCATTGTCCCTCCCCATTATCCCACCCAATTATCCCATTGTCCCACCCCATTATCCCATTGTCCCACCCCATTATTCCATTATCCCACCCCATTATTTCATTATCCGACCCCATTATCCCATTGTCCCACCCCACTGTCCCAGAGCAAACAGCCCTGCCTGCCCCACACAGCTCCTGTCCCTGGCATGGGGGCAGCTGATTTGCCTCAGGATTTCTCCCCATTTGCAGTGTGAGCTCCATGTTACCAAAACTGCAGCTGGACACAAAGAGGAGCTGCTGCTGCTGCTGCTGCTGCTGGGCCCAGCTCCTGCTCACAGCCAGCTTGGGAGAACAGAGCAGTGACCTGCTCCTGTGCTTCCCATTCCCTACATTCTCCTCCCAGCTCATAATCCCCACCAGCCAAAGGCAGTCCAAGGGTTGCACCCAGTTTCTTGATGCCCTGACAAGTGACAGAGCAGACTGCAGGGGGGTCCAAAGAGCTGGGCCTTAGAAAAGCCTAGCTTTATTCTCACCTCCTCCCCAGACTGCAGCTTATCCCCTCCCTGTCCACAACTTTTTGCTACAAGGAACACCCAGCACAGCCCAGCAATGGATC
Organism: Euphonia xanthogaster; assembly: GCA_034509185.1. Taxonomy (NCBI): domain Eukaryota; kingdom Metazoa; phylum Chordata; class Aves; order Passeriformes; family Fringillidae; genus Euphonia; species Euphonia xanthogaster. Next base: position 10,681,168 of record JAYDZK010000057.1, on the reverse strand, counting down.
CCTCAAATCCTCAGAAAAATGCAAACAATCATTCCAAGTGAGTTGTTCCTTTTTGGGCAGAGCAACTTCGTTTTCACAGACTTCTTACTCCTTGCCCTGATCTGGTACAAAAGCAAAATTACCTGCACATCACAGCTTTTAAATATTTAGAGCTGATTTTAGGTAAAACAGCAGAGCTGAAGTCAAAATCTGCCTGGGCTGCCAGAAGAGGATCTGGGGCTGTTCAATCAGAAATGTCATACTGGAATTGGACAGTACCAGTTTGTTTAGAGGCTGCTGTCCCTGCTTGCTGCCAGGGGGAATAACTCACAAACGCTAAAAATGTCCAAATGACTCATCTAAGAAACAAGATGTCTGTTTTGCTGATTGCTCCAGTGTTCTAGAAAACAGTCCCCTGCGTTTTGCTGGTTTTTCCAGTTTTATTGCTCTAATCTCACATTACAATACATATTCTCCCTCTGAAAATTTCTTTCTTCATATTTATTTCAAAATCCCTGTGCTTCCAATAAAGCTCTCGATTTCTGGGGCACAAACTTGCTTCCAAAAGGTTCATAAAGGAGAACAACAACAAAAAATCCCAGCCTGCTGCCAGGTGTGTTCTTACACTGAGCTCCAGGCTTTAAATGAGGAAATATTTCAGAAAGCTTCATTTAGGGAAGAAAGCTGCAAGCCACCAATCTCTAAAGCCATTATTGGCTGGCACAGGCTTATGAGCAGATCACCTCCACTGTTAGAGAAAGCAGTTCACAGCACCAGTAAAAATGCTTCCTTCCCCAGCATCCTCAATGTGAAATCCACTGGGGCACCCCCCACTCCTGATCTCACCCCAGGACAGCATCCCAGACATCTCCCACAGGTCTGAACACAGCCTTCACCAGAACATCTGAAATAACACATTTAAGGCAATTTGCAAGGGGCTTAGAAGGAACACAGGAAGATCTTTTTTAAGAGTTACTTGATCATTTATCCTGTATTTCCCTGTCATTTCCTGTGCTTTCCCTTCCTGTAAACCCACAGCAAGAGGAACTTCTGAAGCAACTTCCTAAATTCTCTTATATCTGTGGAACAGAGTATTTTGTGTTAAAAATCCTGGATTCATCTATTATTGATTCTGCCCTAAATGAGGAAATTTTTCTTTTTGGCCACACTGGACACACAAAGAACACACTGTTAGTAAAACCTAAAGCATGCAGTTCAAGTCTCATCATGTGAGGCTTTCTAGAAACATGAGCTTTGCTTGCTGCACATCTCTTTCAGCAACTCAACCCTGCACCAGGAGCCAGAACCAACCAGACCAGCCTTACCTCTTGCTTCATCCTTTAATCTCTGCACAGAGACCAGCAATGACTCCTTGTCATCCAGTTCACTTTCTAAAAATGCATTTCTCTCAATAGCTTGGTTCAGCCTTTGTTCAAAGTCTTCCAATGAAACTATTGTTGCCCTAGAAACAAAACCCAGAATATTAGGTTCTTCAGCTCAGCCAGCATAAAAGCTTCCTCAGAAGCATAACAGAAGGAAAATGTTAGCAGGGCTGTGTTCAAGGGAAGCACCTGAAAGCCAGGGAAATGCTCCTTAGAAAGGAGCAGTCAAAGAAAAGGGAGAAAAGATGAGAAGAACACGACAGCATCTGGCTCTCAGAGAGGTACCAAGGATGTGGGAAAGAGCCAGCCCAGAGCTCCCCTTGCCCCAGCCACGCTCCCAAGCTGAGCCTTGGGCAGTGCCCCAGCTCAGGAGGGGCTGTGCTCTCAGGGCTCTGCACAGGCACGGCCCAGCCAGGTGGGCAGCAGAGCTCTGGGATGCTACCTCAGAGCCAAGCCTCCCAAAACCATGCCAAAGGTTAGTCATGAGCTTAAGAGCCTTGTGCAAACAGGGCTCAGCTCTCAGACCTTTCCTCCAGATGGCCAGAGGCTCATTCCTGCTCTCCCTGAATCAATGGCAGAATTCCCACTCAGCAGAAGGGAAGCATGACCTCCTCCCAAACTGGGTGTTGCCAGCAGCAGCCTGCTCATCCCAGCACTTGGAAAGGGCAGGACTGCTCCCTCCAGCTGCTCTGCAAGGCACCAGGACACTCCTCTGGCCTGGCTGACTTAACAGGGACTATGGAAAGCAGGAGACTCTGACTTCAAAGGGGCTCTGAGGCAGCAGCACCACAAATATCAGGCACTTGGCACCAGGGGCAGTGCAGGGGCCTGGCTGGCTCTGGGCTTCTCCAGACCACCCTGCCCCTCCTGCTGCAACAGGAACCAGCTGATGATGAGGAGCAACTGCACTGCTCAAAGAATTCCAAAGTCTTGGGGGTGTTTGGGGTTTTTCTGATTGTTGCTTTCCCTTTAAGGAACAATGAAATGCTTGAGCTGAGTAGCAAAGAGAAGATCTGTGTGGTGCAAACTTGAAGGGAAGAGGGGGTTTGCAGCCTTCACCTCTTGGCACGTTCCAGGTCATCGTTGGCCTGCTCCAGCTCCCTCACATACTTGTGCAGCTGGTCTTTGATGGCCCTGGTCTGGCTCAGGTCATCCTCCAACAACGACACCTGCTTGTAGCTCTGGGCATACTGGTGCTCCAGTTTCTCCTGAAACAAAGGACAGGGGGATAAACATCAGCTGCTGGCACTGGCCAAGCCATCAGCACCAAAAGGGGACAAAAAGTGTCCCTCTGTGTGCAGAATGCTGCTTTGGGACTGCTGGTAATTCAGAGCAGAAACTGGAGAGGGAGAAGGAACAGGCTGGGAGGCTCAGAGCTGGCCCCAGTGCAGAATGGCAGGCAGCCAGCTCCCCGTGGCACAGCTGCCTCTCAGGGATGCAGCCCTGCTTCTGCTCCCCTCAGCCTGCACTGCCAGGAGGGCAGGGAGAGACCCCAGGGCACAGCCTCCCCCCCGTGCCTGTGCCCTGACAGCACCCAGCCTGGCTGCAGAAATGGGCCACTGAAATCTGTCACAAAACCTCCAGGCCCACAGAGGAACTCCCTGCCAAAAACCCTCTGAGGGCCTGTGGAGAAACCCTGAGCTCACAGAACACATCCTGACCCTGCAAGTGCAGCTGGGGCTGGAGACACACAGCAATCCCATGAACCCTCCTGACTCTGAGGGAATATCCTCTGCCTCCACTAAATAAGCCAGGAGTGCCCAAAATGATGATTTACAAGAGAGGCAAGCACTTGTTAGCACAGAGGCATCAGCTGAGAGCCACCCTGTGCACATGCAGAGCCTTCAGCAACTCCTGGCTCCACAGACACAGCTGGGAGTGGGCACGGAGGCTCCCTCAGAGATGTGCACAAATCACCCAATTCCTGCTCCCTTGGGGGTCTCATCAACCCAGGGAGACCCTGAGGGCACCAAGGCTGGTTTGCAAAGACAGGTGACAAGGCAGTGGCCTGACCAGAGCCCCTGTGCTGTGCCCTGTTGCTATGCTGCTGCTCCCTGTGGAACAAATAAAGCTCCTCCCTGGCACAGCCTGGGGAATCCAAAGCAGCACAAGCTCCAGGACCAAGTTTCATGACGTGAACAAGAAAAATTCTGCCAGAAGTGTCCCTGGCCTTATTTGGGGTGCATGCCACGCTTCAGTGTGGATCTTAACCAGACAAGTCCTTTTTTATTTGGATATTCAGTGTCCAAGAGCAGCCCAGACGATTCAAAATCCAAGATGTGGCTGAAAGGAAAAGCAGCACCACCACACAGAAAACCTACCTTTAATGTTTCCACTTCATATTTCAGTCTTTGGTTATCTGCTTGCAAATCTCTGTTCCTCTGCTCAGCTTGCACTAGCTGTGCCTCCAACTCAGCTTCTAATTCCCTGCTTCCCTCCTGGAACTCAGCCAGCTCTTCACGAGCCTCCTGGAAGCTGCAAGGAGAGGATTGCATCAGTGGGAAAGCCAGCATCTCCCAAGTTACAACAAAACCTGCAGCTCTTCTCAAAGAAAAAGCTGAAAACCACGAGTTTTAAAGCACTTTCGTGTCATCCAAAGGCCTCTAAGGGGAAAAAGAAAAATGGGAAAATAGAGAATTACACTAAGCTATTGAAGGAAATTAATTCTCTTACATCAAACCCAGCAGCCACCTTGAATGCCTGCATGGAATCAAAGCTGTTCCCAGGATTCAAGGGAGCCTGAGAAGCACTTTGTGCTCCATTAGCTTTCACTGCTGGCAGACTTTATGGAACAGACAATGAATTAAGCAAACATTTAACCAGATTTTGGTCAGCAGCTGAAGAGAGAACAACACTTTCTGCGTCTCTGCACTAGCTGGAAAATTAAAGTTTGTAAAAATCATGCAGAGTCAGAGGGCAGGACATGCCTACCTCATACCACTGTGAGTTAATAAATACCAGAAGCAGCCACTCCACATACTTTGCTTATTAAATTTGCATCTTTACCACACGTAACAGCTGAGCCCTGAGCGAGCAGCACAGGAAACCACCGAGGCTTTGGGCACCAACACATCCACTGGAGCCTCAGATGGAATTCCTGACCCACAGAACAGCTCAGGGCTCTCCACACAGACAGGCCCCTCCACATTCCCAACGCCTCCCTCCCAAAAAACCCCAAACCAAACAAAAAAAAGCCACCTGGACCTTGGGCTCTTTGGGCTTGAGAGGGATTTAACTCCAAAAAAAAACCCCTGGACACACAGCATTGCTCCAGAGAGCAGCTTCTCCTGGCACTTTTGGGGTGTGTGCCCTAAGAGATGCAAACCACGGGCCCAGGCAGGACCAGGAGCTGTGGAACACTGGAATGAAATGCAGCAGACACCAAATCAGGCACTTTTCATAGCAGCACCTCCACTACAAGAAGCTTGAGGGAGCAGGAATGACACCAGGCAAGCCCAAAGGCGCCTTCTTGGGATAAAACATCAAGATACCACTCAAGGCAGCACTTGAATTACACAAAGGTGCACATGATCACAGAAAGGCTCAGCTCTTGCTCAAACATGCTCAAAACATAGCCTGCAGTGCTTGGCATGGTGACCCTGGGCAAGAAACACTCAGCTCCCACAGAGATGGAAATTTTCAAGCTGGAAATCCTCTCCAGAGAATTCTCTTCTCACAGGTTTTCTCTAAAGTATCTAATAACCATCTTGGTGTGGCCTTGCAGAGGAGCAGATGAAACAGCCATCATTAAGATCCAAATTCTGGTCATTAAGAACCAAATTCAGCTTGCAAATCCACAATACCTTTGCTTGTACTTCAAGGAAAGCTCTTTCCAATAGGCAGTTTCCTCCTTTGGACTCGAAAAAGTAGGGATTTCTTCACTGTCCATGATCAACACGACCTGCAGGACACAAACACAGGGATACACTCAGGACAAAGCTGGGCAGACCACCCCAAAACCTCTGCTCAGTCCTGGGCTTTCCAGGCACCAGGATGCCAGGAGTCCCTGCCAGGGCTCATCCAGCACTCTGCCCTGCCCCAAGGAGCCCCAGGACTTTACCCAGCCTCTGCAGGGGCTTGTGCAGCAGCCTGGAATGAGAGCAGAAGCTCTGGCTGTATTTTGTAGCTGCCACCAAAACCCCAGTGGTGCCACAAAGCCCTCTCAGGCCCACAGCTGCTCACACACTCAAATTTACAGCTATCAGCTTCCACCTCATTAAATGTTCTGAAGAGATTTTGCCTCCTGCCACCACACATTGACTGACTGAGGCTGCTTTTAGAGCTGCAAGGTGAGCAGGGAAGGAGGATGAGCCCTCCAAGAGAGGCAAGCACAAACAGCTCTGTGTGCACATCAAAACTCAACTTATTCTTCCTGCAGTAAGTCCTGGCCAATTCCCACTCGTGTCCCATGCAGGTAACAGGAATTATCCACGTGTCCCATGCAGGTAACAGGAATTATCCACGTGCTCCTGCTGCCTCAGCCAGCCACAGGAAGATCAGCCTGTCCCAGAAATGCCATGGTCACCTCACAGAGGAGTGTTCAGAGCAGTTTCCCACACCAAGGCACTGGAGATCCCCTCTCCATGAGGATCCTGCTTTCTTGGACCTGCCCAGGCTATCAGCCAGCACAAGGAACACATCCCAGCATACCTTTGGTGTGGTTTTTATGGCTTTATATGGTCTAGGGGACACATCAGAGGCCTCAGCACGAGCCAGGTCTCAGAGGTGATGAAGGAGATAAAAGGCAGAGCAGGACCAGGAGAATGCTCAGACCCCAGCCAGGAGATGCACCATTGCTGAGCCCTCCCCAGGCAATCCCACAGCTCTTTAGGGCATTTTTTTTTCTCCTCACAAAGCCAAGCCTCAAATTCTGTCCTCACCACCCAAAAAAGAACGGGGTGAACCCAAGCCCCAAGCAGAGGCTGTGAACAGTGCCTGCGCCAAGCCCATTGATCAGAAGAGCTGACCTAGAAGTCCTGACTCTAACAGCCATCACTTCCCAGCCAACTCTGTCCCCTCAGGCTAAAACTGTCACACTAATGTGTTCTGTATCTCAGTGACCCACATTCCTGACACCTCAAAGTGGGCCAGAACAATCCCCTGCTTCCGTCAGAGGGCAGCCAGGGCAAGCACAGCGAGGCAGAAGAGGCGCACTGGCTCTCCAGCTGAGCCTGCAGCTGCCACAAGCCAAGAGCAAACTGATCCACAGAGTGCCAAGCACCTCAAAACCACCTCCAATCTCACACTGGGATTATGGAACTGTACAGCTTTACTGCAGAAGCAAACAGGCCACGGCTCAGGAGAAGGGATGGGGGTTCCTCTCCTGCTCTGAGAAAATGAGAAGGGCCTGTGGAGCTGTTCCCATCACAAACTGCAGACAGGGTTTTCTTTGGGAGCACTTTCATCAGCTGTTACCAAGGCAGCTCAGTCTCTCCCCAGGGACAGATCCCAAGCCCTGTGCAGGAGCTGTGGATGTGGAGCTCAGTGCTCCTGCCCCAGGTGCTGCTGTTCCATGGTGGCAGCATGGAGCAGACCCCTGACACAGCTCAGGGTGCCCAGCAGCTCCTGGGCAGTGATTCCCACTGCCAGGACAGGGCACTGCTGGCTGCTGTCCCTAGCACTTGTCAAGCACTGATCCAACCCTTCCAGAAACCCCTCCAACCTTTCCCTGACCGGCAACCAGAGAGGCTCAGAGCAGCAGGGAGCACACTCACCCCAGAATAAACCAGATAAGGCCCAACACAGGCTCAGCTCCCACAGCTCAGGAGGAGCTGGGCTCAAAAGGTGAGCAGCCAAGCTGGCTGACAGTAAAATTCAGGATGTGGCTAGAAAAAAGCTCTTGCAAGGAAGAGTCTTACATCATTTCCTAGAAGTAGCTGAGATAAGGCACAAGACTCCTTCCTGTCTGCTCACACGGGGCACACCCTCGGAAATCAACATCTGAGGGATGCCTGCAAGCACAGCAGCCTGTGCAAGACCAGGAAGGGCTGCCTGGGGCTCCCAAGGACAGGAGCTGTGTTTGCCCCCCACTCCTTGTCCAGCTCCTTCTCCCTCCACACACTGGAGGGAGGAGATTCAGCCCAGCGCTGCCTCAGGAATTCTGGGCAGGAATTCTTCCTTCCCAACCCACACAGACCTTCCCCAACTCTCTCATCCTGCTTGCTGAAGGGAGTGGTAGGTCATGACTGCCCCTGCTCCGTGTGTCCCACCATCCCTAATGCCACCAGCAGGGATTTGGGATCTGCTGACTGCTCTGCATGAATCCCTGCTGCAGACACCACCACCAGCGTGCACTGCTCAGCTCCAGCACCCACATCCTGCTCTTTGTATTCTTTATTATTTTATTTATATTTTATCCTGCTGTTTGTATTGCCACGAGGGGCAGGACAAAGGGACTAGAGCACCCTGCAAACACGGTGCTTCACAGCCACAATATCAACCTGGGAGATGCTGACACTTCAGACCTGCTCCCAGCACACACGTGGCCATGGGAAAATCCTTCACTCTGCCAGCCCCTGCCCATTCCCTCAGAATGATCCACAAAAACATGGGATTGTGCAAGCTGAGAGCAAATCCCAGGAGTTATCAGAACACAGCCAGACAACTCCACACATCTCATGTGTGGGAGAGCGGATGCCCACGGAATACCAAGAGTTTAACAAAAAGTGCTTTGCCTCAGCCTGCTGCCTGTTGTCCTGGCCCTGGGAATTCTGTCAGGAGCTGAGAACCAGCACGGCCAGTCTTCCTATTCAGGGCTTCTTTGCATACGTGGCACTTGCAGAATCCAGCCTTTGACAAACAACACTGAGGCTTTCAGGGAGCAGACAAGACAATGCAGCAGCGTCTTCCAGGGAAAATGAGAGCAGGCTTATGCTGCTGCCCCCTCAAATTCATTCCAACACAGCTTAGCATTCACACAGTGCCCTGGGAAAACACAGCTCCATGGGCACAGCTCCAGCTCCAAGGCTGCTCCCAGACAAGAGCTACCTTCAAAACACCGGGGCTCCTTTCAAGCCCCCCCAACAAAGTCAGCAGGACCCAGCAACTCTCCACTGTGAAAAGGAAAGAACTTCTCCACGCTGCAATGACTCTAAAAAAACACAGTGTGGAGGTTAAGAATCCAGAGGGGTTTGTCTAAATCCAGAGGGGTTTGTACAGGACAAATCTGTTTTCCCACCTCAAAAGCATCCTTAAAACGAGAGGAGCAGTATCCTCCAGATATCACGAGAGCCAGAGGCTCAAGAATGCACCAGAAATAACCAAACTAACACGCAGACAGGATTTTCCAAGTAATTTAAGCCATCTTGCATTCAAGGCCAAGCCCAAACCTCTCTGGAGCCACCTTCCAGCTAAGCCATGAAAGCACAAACACAGCTTGAAGTGTAATGCAGTACCTTAAACAAGCTCCCCAGGCTCTCCATGGGACTGCAGCGAAGCTTGGGATGAAAACCAAGACCAAACCACCCAGCCTGACATCCAACACGACTCTCAGCTGGGACCCACCCCTTCCCACTGTGGGGAATCCACTCCTCCCTGCTCTCAAAGTCACCCAGTCCCTCACACGTCACAGCAGGGATGACTTTGAGCAATTCACCCCAGATGTACCTGCAGCATCTCAAGTGGCTGCAGAGAGAATTCCTCCTCTTTTTAATTGCCTCACACTCTCCCATTTAAAACCAGCTCATAAATACTGCCATAGAAAGCGAATGCATATTATTTGATCTTCATGAACAGATCATTTTTCTGTATATTTTTCTGCTTTCTTCCTTGCAACCCCATTTGTCCAAGATTTTCAGACACCAAACATGAAAATTTAAGCAGAAGCAAAGCAAGGCCACTCAAACAGGACCAACCACAGGGCTGAACTCCCCCAGCCATGCTTGGCTGATCCCCCCTCCCTTCAAAGCACCACAAATGTCCACTGACCTTTGGAATTAAACAAGCAACCAGCTCAAACAGGACTCGATCAAGAAGTTCTGCCAAGCTCACATGTGGCCTTCAGCTCTCGAGATAACAACCCACTCTGGCTATCACAAAGTGTCCAAGTGCCTGCTGGCTGCCAGTCCCCCCTTCTCGGAGGCAGTGACGCCGTCACCGAGGGCTGGCACCATCCAGAGCTGCCACGCACAGCAGGAAGGACTGCCACAGCCAGCACTTCTTCCTCTTCCTCCTTTTTGCTGATTCATGGGCTGAAAAGCAGAAGAAATCTCGTTTCCATCATTCTTCACCTTCTCAGACCATGAGGACCAACAGGCAACCTCCAGCTCCCGAAGCTCTTGATTTTCTCCCCACAAACCCAACCAAGACTCACAGCAAGGCAACCCGAGCCCTTCAGCCAAAACTCAGAGCAAACGTGCAATGTCTTATTCGAAGATGGAAAACAAACAAGCAGAAGGCACAGGTCAGATTTCACCAATCAATTTGGGCTTGTTCTGCCCGTGCTGGAACGGGAGCCGGCGGATTTCCATCGGCGCTTGGATGCGTGCCTGCATCCATGGCTGGGATGAAACTGAACCTCTGGGAAGTGAACCTTCCCCTGCAGTTCTATTTCTGAACTGAATGTTCTCGAGTGAACCACAACAAATGCCTCCTTCTCTCTTACAACAGCAGCACGGGAGCTCTCAGGAAGAGAAGAAAGTCGGCAAGCACAGCGTCAGCACAACGCTCCTCGCTCGGCTGCAATAACAAATCCTGCATTTCCAATCTGGGCAGCACAGGAGGCAGGAGATAACCAATCCTACCTGCACAACTTGGTGCCAAATTCAGAAAAGCCTTTAAGATAAACCAAGCACCACACAGCAAAGCCTTGTTATCTCAACAGCCTCATTAATCAAATATAACATGTCTGCTCTGCACCACATGGCCAGGACTCATCTGTCTGGTGAATACTTGATATCCAGTCACAGGAAAACCCTTGAAGAGTGAGCCAGCACTGGGTTAGAAGCCTTGAAACCAGAAGAAAGGCACTGATGCAAAAAGCCTCTTGTCAGAAATCAACCTACAACTACCAAAAGTATCCGAATTTTCTATTAAAAACATTTATTGCTTTCATAAACATGGGAAGTTTCAGACATTTGACTTCTGCTCCTTCCCAAGTAACCTCACTGAAGTGACTAAAAAAGGAGAGGCTGGTGCTCCTGCTGCAGGCCCAGTACCTGCAGAGGTGAAAGAAAGGCTCCTGGAGATGTGCACATCCCAGAACACCCTGGCCTGAGCAAGGGGACAATTTGCTCCCAGCTCCGTGCCCAGGAACTCCAGAGGGATGAATCCACACAGACAGGAGCAAACAGCAAACTGAGAAGGAGGATTTGCTTGTCCCTGCCTCGGTCTCTGCCCCCTCCTGGGCAGGCTGGGGAGGTGTGGTGGGCAGCAGGAGCTCTGATCCTCCCCCACAGCAGGCTGGCAGCTGGCACGGGCTGCCAGGACCTGAGCCCCTCTGGAGATCACCCAGCCACCTCCACCTTACAGCTCTGCTGCTGTCAGGTCAAGCCTTGAGGAATGCCAGGGCATCCCAGGCAGCAGCAGTGGCTTACCTGGGAGGCTGAGGCACACACAGCCTGCACCAGGGACAGCTCCAGGTCCCCTGGGCCTGCCTGCCACCCCAGAATCCAAACCATCCTGATGACAACACCTCCAGGGAGGGTGGTGGCCAGAGGGTGACATGCTTCTGGACACCACACAGTGCCCAAGGAATTCCAAGGGAAAAAGCACTCAGCAGGATTTCTGCCAAAAGGACTGAATTCTGTTGCTTTCACAGCTCTGAAGTTCTACCAGTGCTGAGGGGGGGGGTAAAATGGATTTGAAAAATACCCCCCAAAATGGATCCCAGGTCAGTCCCCAGCAGAGAGGGACTCTGAACAGAATATTAAACAGAATATTAACAGAATATTAACAGAATATTAACAGAACATTAACAGAATATTAAAAGTAACCCCCCAAACTCTATGTTGACCAGAAGAAGGAACCACCACAACCTTCCACTGAGCTGTGAGGACAGAAGAGCCCTGGAGGGACACAAGCACATAATGGAAAATCTGCTCTGATGGGTCTGGCTTTGCCTGGGGTCAGGGCAGCACCGCAGTGCAGGCAGCTTGTGAGCACACTCCCCAGTTTATCTTGATGATGTTTGCGGTGTCACAAACATCAAGGGCTGCAAAAACACCATTTCCTTTCTGCAGTCTGACTTTCCTGGCACCTCAAAAAACCAATGTGATGGACTGAGGGCATAAACTGTGCTTTGTTGCTGTACTTCTTGGCAGCCTGCTGCCAGCAGCATCTCCAGAGACAAGATTCCTTGTGACACCAAGGTCACAGACATCATCAGTCTCGTGCTTTCTCTCTGCTTTCTTATTTTCCTTTCTCTTCTCTGTCCTTCTCCACCACATGAGGAATTACCTTACGTATCTGCAAACTCTAACGAGTCAGGGGGGAAAAAAGGAAGGTTTCCCCCTGAAGAGGAAGGATGCTGACAAACACTGACTCAAACACTGCCTCTGAACTCTCCCTTCACTTCTGGGACTCCCAGTGACAAGTTTAATTGAATTATTAAACCTTCTCACCAGGGCTCTGCCTCCACACATAAAACTATACAGAAATGCACAGCCCAGCCAGGAAACAGGACAGGGGAACTCCTCCAGAGCAGACCTAACACCAGTTATCCCAGATCCACACTCTTTACCCACCTCTGCCACATCCTGTGCAGCCACAGTTAACCACCAACCAGCCCGTCCGTGCAGTCACACTGCAAACACATCAAACTGACATTTAAATAAATAAATATAGAAGCACAGAATCACTGAGGTTGGAAAAGACCTCTGAGATCATCAAGTCAGCCTCTGACTAATCACCACTTGGTCAACCAGAGCAGAGCACTGAGTGCCACATCCAGGAGCTCCATGAACACATCCAGGGATGGATGGGGACTCCACCACCTTCCTGGGCAGCCCCTTCCAAAATATCTAAAAGCTCCCCAGACTCTTTTCTGCCTTGGGACAGCTTCTTCCTCTTACAGTTACTGATATCTCTAACAAAACACTGACCTTGGAAAGGCCACCACCTCTCAGCAGGAACAATTCCTTCCTCAACAAGGAATTGTTTCTTGGGGGGGTTGGAAAAAAATGTAAAGGAAAAAAAATTATCTGAAGTATCCAGGGAACTCTTCTACTGCAGTTTCTTGCATTTAACCACCTCTCAGGCAGCAAATGCCACAGGCATTCAAACCCCTGCACTTGTGAGCAAGTCAAAGCACGGGAAGAGAGAAGCCCTGAGTCACTCCCAGCGCAGAGCGGGCTGTGGGTGGGAGAGCAGAGCTCTGCTCCTCCCGGGAAGAACAGGGATGTGCCAGGGGAGAGCAGGGCTCTGCTCCTGCCGGGAAGGACAGGGATGTGCCGGGGGAGAGCAGAGCTCTGCTCCTGCCGGGAAGGACAGGGATGTGCCAGGGGAGAGCAGGGCAGGGAAGTGCCAGGGGGGTGGCTCAGCTCTGCTACCCGGGAAGGACAGGGCTCCGTGCCGGGGGGAGAGCAGGGCTCCGTGCCGGGGGGAGCACGGGGCTGGCTCGGGGATGTCCCTGCTCTCCTCCCAGCGCATCCTTCCAGCACGTCCGCTGCAATTCGGGTCACGCTCATCACCCGGGAGGGCACGTTCAGACACAGCACACGGGGCTCTCGGGGAGGATAACAACCCCGGAGAGAAACCCTCGCGGAATTACTGACGGGATGACGGACAAACACCCAGAGGGGACCGCGGAAGGACAGGAAGGGACCCGTGAGTCCAGCCTGGGAGCAAACAGCCCTTGTCACCCAGGCGGCACTGAGCTCCACCGGCCTGTCCCTCAGCACCCCCAGGGGTGATGACTCCACCGCCACCTCCCTGCCCCCTCCAGCATCCAAGCACCAATTCCTGGAGGAAATTCTTCCTAAAAAAGACGCTGCGCCCTGGACATATGATCGATCGGGGATTACGAGAAGAGGCAAACTACGAGTCCAGCTCGCTGCCAGTGACGGGAAAACGCCCACGCGGGGGGCCGAGGCCGGCCGGCCGGCGGGCAGGGCCCGGGGCAGCTCCGAGCCCC
>JAYDZK010000057.1:10607086-10619251 GCA_034509185.1 Euphonia xanthogaster | reverse complement strand
AGGATGCAGGAGGATGCAGGGGGATGCAGGGATGCAGGGGGATGCAGGGGGATGCAGGAGGATGCAGGAGGATGCAGGGGGATGCAGGAGGATGCAGGGGGATGCAGGGGGATGCAGGATCCTCTCCTGCAGCCTTGCAGGCCATGCTGAGAGCCAGAAGTGCTGATTTCCCTGCGTGGCTCCTGTGCAAATGTTTTGCCTCCTCTGCCCTGATTCAGCACTTCTGCAAAGCCCCCCAGAAGCCCCTGGGGAACTTCAGGCCCAAATAACTTTGCAAGTGTTATTTTCCATAGCAACATTATTCTCGTTTAGGACTACCCTGTGAGCATAGAAATCCCTCATAATGATTTCCCTGTCAGCTGCTTCTTTTCAAGACCTTTTTCTCCTTCCTAGAAATGCATGACACACTATGGAAATTATGTAAAGCTCCTGCTCTCCGTGGCTATGAATAGTGTTTTCTGCTCTGTATTGGTTTATATTTGGGTTCAATAATCACACTCATATTTTAAGTTTAACCAAGGCACAATTTCTCTAACAAGGGCAGCAAACAAAGCAAGGTGTTTAAGCTGAGCAAACGAGGGCAGAAGTGGATCCTTTACTTTCTTAATGCTTCCCTGCTTCAAATTATTCCCTGCGCGCTCCATTTAGACAACGGCCACAAATGATTTGTAGGAGTTTTCCACCCCCAAAACCCAATAACACAGCGGGGCTGTGCTGCTCCCAGCTCTGTTCCTGCTCCTTTCGGAGCAGCTCCACGCTTTTGTGTGGCAGCCCAGCCCAGTTGTTCTTGATTAAAATGAAAATTAGCATGAGAGCCAAGCTCTCGCTTAATGGGCTCCAGCGCTGCCTCGCCAGCACTTCTGTTAAAGCAGTCCCGGGCTGTGCTGTAATTCCACCTTCCCAAATGGAAGAGGAAATGGAAATGCTGGCTGTGAGCAGGGAGGAAAGCAGGGAAGTGGGTGCTGTTAGTGCTGGGAGCTCGTGGAACAGGGAGGGAGTGAAGGATGAGGCTGCAGAACGGCCTCTTCCAGGCTCTGCCCTTCCTGTCGAGGGCCCTGAGCGTGGGGATGGGGTGAGCAGGGTGAGCAGGGTGAGCAGGGTGAGCTGTGTGTGAGCAGTGTGTGCTGAGCAGGGTGAGCAGTGTGTGCTGAGCAGGGTGAGCAGGGTGAGGTGAGCAGGGTGAGCAGGGTGAGCTGTGTGTGAGTAGTGTGTGCTGAGCAGGGTGAGCAGTGTGTGCTGAGCAGGGTGAGCAGGGTGAGGTGAGCAGGGTGAGCAGGGTGAGCTGTGTGTGAGCAGTGTGTGCTGAGCAGGGTGAGCAGGGTGAGCTGTGTGTGAGCAGTGTGTGCTGAGCAGGGTGAGCAGGGTGAGGTGAGCAGGGTGAGCAGGGTGAGGTGAGCAGGGTGAGCAGGGTGAGCAGTGTGAGCTGTGTGTGCTGAGCAGTGTGAGCAGTGTGAGCTGTGTGTGTGTGCAGTCTGTGCTGTGTGTGCTGAGGCAGCCCCAGGCACTCCAGGTCCATGGAAGTTCAGCTCTGCCTTTACTCCCCGGGCTCCCAGAGCTGAGCCCTCAGCAGGAGGAGGGATCCACTGGGTTTCAGCTCTTTCCCACTTGGTCAGAAAGCCTCACAAAGCCTTTGGAGCGTGGCCCAGCCAGCACCAGAGAGCTGCTGACATTCCTAATGCACACAGAGGTGCCCCCTCCCCTGGCATTTCTGCAGGGCTCAGGTCTGACCTGTGATTCTGCCTCAGCCCTGGCTCTTGGCAGCAGCTCGGGCTGGGCAAGCCTTCAGCAGCTGCCTGCTTCTCCTTATTTACTGACTGCAAGCCAAAGGGCACCAAATGTTCCTCTACTCCTTCACTACAGGCAGGGGAGCTCCTGGCTGCTCTCAGAGCGAAGGATGTGCTCACCAAACCTATTTCCCCTCATTATTTCCCTGAGTTTTGTGCTGTAGCAGATGGATCTTCATTAGGCTGAATGCAACTTTTAGGGCAGAGCTGCTTTCATTGTTAAAGCAGCTCTTGCAGTAACCCTGGCTGTTTTATTGAGATTTACAGGAAAGTGGCTGAGAAATACAATGGCAAAATAAAGATGCCTTTAAGCAGATAATGGGAAAGCATTTCCCTCTCCTGGAAGGTCGTGCACGGCAAGTGGGAAATGGAGCTCGAGTGGCTCTGGGTTGGGCTGAGTGCCTGGGCAGGCACGGGGAGATAAATCACAGACAGGCAGCTCAGGAATGAGCCCAAACCCTCCCCAGGCAGCCACATTTCCCAGGTTCATGCTGAGGACAGAACCCCCAGGATTCCAGCCTGCTTGCTGGGGGCTGGGGGCCAGGAGGGACAGGCAATTCTGCAAACTCAGACAGGACCTGGGAATGCCTGAAGGAGGTTGCAGGTAAGCCTGGCAGAGCAGGAGGAGGAAGAGCTGCTCCCCACCCACCCAGGGGTCCCTAAGTCACCTGGGCTGTTCCTCACAGGGCTTTGATGTCTCCCAAAGGAAGGTGGAGCAGGTGGTGATGAGGAGATGCAGGGTGCTGAAGGCTCCAGAGCAGCCCAGGCAGGTGTGGGTGGAACCCAGCCCTTCCCTGGGGCTGGCAGGGTGTGCCAGGGACTGCCCTGCCCACCTCAGGGCAGGGAGGAGCCTGGGACTCCTTTCTCCTGGATTATCCATTTTTTTTAATCCACTTTTCAGCCTGATCCTCTGCAGGAGCCCAGGCTGGGCTGGGGAGAGCAGACAGGGGGGGCACAGCCCAGGAGCCACGTCCTGCTTCCCTGGCACTGGAGGGAGCCAGGAGCACAAGGCAGAGCTCCAGGAGCAGAGGGTGATTTCTTAATTAGCCAGTGGTGATGGTGCTTTAATTAAAGGAGCAATCAATTCCACCTGTATCATAACTGTCTATAAAAGCAATGGGTTTCTTAATAAAAATTATTGATCAGTGTGAGTCATGGAGCTCATGCTAATTCTGGCCACTTTGGGGATGTGTTATAGCAGCAGTTCTCTCTGCTATTCACTGTCTGCACATTCTCTTTGCTCCTTTTTCCCCCTTGGGGAAGGAGAAGCTTTGAACAGGGTGCTGACTCAAAACCTCTGCCTCTTGTGCCCTGCTTTGTTTTGCTGCTGTTGCAGCAGAGGATCAAAGGGGAGCAGAAGTTTTCTCCTGGAAGGTGACAGCAGCAAGGCTGAGGGAGCAGGGATGCAGCCTGGCTGGGAGCTGGGAACATCCCTGCCAGCTCCCTCTGATCCCAGCCTGGGATGGGGCTCTCAGGAACAGGAATCAGCTGAAGAGCCCCTGGCCAGCCCTGTCCTGACATCCCCAGGGCAGCACCTTCCTGCTGGCCAAACCTCACAAAGGTCCAGGCTCAGCACAGAGACTTCTGGAAACACCCAGGCGTTAAAAAAAGATCAATTCCTGACCCACTGGATGCCTCAGAGATTAGGAAAACTGGCCAAAAATTCATATATGCTCAGTAAATTAAAATTAAAAGTTTTAAAAAGTTAATTAAATTTAATTTTAAGAATTAATTTAACTTAAAATTAAAAAATTGCTCAGGCGATTTTTCTTTCACGGTGTTCAGCTCCTTCAAATCACCTGTTGGGGGGTTTTTTCTTAGAGAAGTTTTTTACATTTTAAAGCAACACAAAATGCTTATTTTTTCCACCCAGCTCTCTGCAATTTTTATTTCCACTGCTCTATTTTCCTGCAAAATTTTGCCAGCACTGGCAGGCTGGCAGAGCTGAGCAGTTTCAAAGCTCTCTCATCACTCTGCCACCACAAAACAGCCAGGATTTGGAAAAGGCAAAAGGGGGGAAAATATGGAAATACTCCCTGCTGGCAGAGTAAATGGGGGATGAAAAGATAAAAAAAAAAATAAAAAATGCAGCTTCAAAGAAATGTAGAATTAAAAATAAATCTACCAATCCTGCTCATTTTGGGGAAGTTTTGCACTGCAAAATCTGGTTTGCAGCCTCAGGAATGTTCTCCAGCAGATCAGAGCCCTGTGCAGCTCCCTGCAGGCCCTTCAGCTGGGTTCTCTGCAGCTTTGGGAAAAGGAAAAATATGGGGTTGTCCCACTCAGGTGCACTGACACCATCGCCTATAAAAGAACAATAAAGCATTTGTATTCTTTTTATATTATTATTATTATTATTAATATTATTATTATTTATATTATTATTATAATATAATTATAAAAGAATTATAAAAGAATAAGAAAGAGCCCTTTTGGGTGTGAAATCCTCCTGTAAAGGCCTCCCTGTTCACCCACCCCTGGGAACAGGGGAGAATTGTGGTGAGAGCAGCAGATCGTGCTCCTTCTGCAAGGGGCCCTCTCCTCTTCTCTTTGGAATTAAAACAAAGCTCAACCTTGCTAATTTGTCACTTAGGCTGGTGAGGAAAGAGGCTGGGGAGTGGCTGGCTCGCTCCAGTGGGAAATGGAATAAATGGGAGGTGAATCAAGGAGTGTTCCTTGCAGGAGAGCAGGAAATGGAGCACGTGGGTTAAACAAGAGCAGAGCTCCTGAGAGGAGGGGGAAAGGGATTCTGGCAGAGGCTGCTGTGCAGCTCTCGCCCTGTGTAGCTCTCTGGCAAGGGGGAAAACTGCTCCAGAGGAATGGAAGGGGAGCAGTTCCCAGTTCTGGATGGGAATGAGCCCTGCACAGGCAGCAGCACCAGAGGGGAGGTGCAGTCAGGGCAGGAAAGCACAGCCACGACTCCAGAGCAAGGAAAGCAGAGGAGCTCCAGCTCCCGGGATACCTGCAAGGCTTCAAATCCCTGGATCCATGGCAGCTCTCTCCATCCTGCCTGCTGCTGGAGTGCCCACGAGGAGCAGATTTTCTGCAGCACTGGGGAGCCAGCACCACAGAGAGAGAGGGACAAGGAGGAGCTGTGGGAGCTGGAGAGGTGTGAGAGGGTGGCCAGAGCTTGGGAAGTGACCCCAGGAGCAGGGCATCAGCCAGCCCAGCCTGGCAAAGCCCAGCTCAGCAAAGCCCAGCTCAGCAAAGCCCAGGAGCAGGGCATCAGCCAGCCCAGCTCAGCAAAGCCCAGCTCAGCAAAGCCCAGCTCACAGCCCGGGCTCCAGGCAGGTGCCAGCAGCTCGGGAAGGACTCGGTGCCAGCTCCCATCCCTGCAGGGAGGGCTCAGCCAGCTGAGCAGGCAGCTGCTGCCAGCTGGGATGCCCTGGCACATCCTGCTGCCCCAGCTGCCCCTCCTGCCCGGGCTGTGTCCTGCCTGCCAGCCTGGGCTCCTGTCCTGCTCACCCCAGGACTCCCAAAAGGCTCCAAACCCCGGTGGGAACGGAGCCCCTGTGACTCTGCTGGCTCAGGGGAGCCAGCCCCAGCCCAGGCAAGCAGATGTTTGGCTCTGAAGAGCCTCCTGGTCACAGATGTTTGTCCTGTCTCCTACCTGGCCTTTCCCACACTCAGTTTTGCCAGCACAGCTCCTCAGGGTGCTCATGACTCCTTTTTTTCCTTGAACATGCTGTGAGCAGCCTGGAGGCAGCTGAGTGCTGGGGAGGGGGAGCTGAGATCAGCAGCTTTCCTCTCCCGTGACCTTGGAGGTCTCATTGCTCCTCTCTGTGCCCAGGTCCTGGCAGGGAGCAGGGAGGGGGAGAAATGCAGGACTTGCCTGTGCAGGTGCTGGAAGTGCTGCAGGGAGGGAGGGAGGGAGGGCTGAGCTGTGGGACAGCCCAGGTGGCAGGTGGAGGGCTCACCTGTCCTCTGCTGCTCTGGGCAAGGGTTCTGCTCCTGAGCTGCTCAGATCAGCAGGAATGGCCAGGAAAGCCTCTCTGCAGCTGCAGCAAACACTGCTCCCCTGGTGCTCTGTTCCAGCCCCAGCCTGTGCTGAGCAGACATTGGCAGCAGCTTCTCCTCCCTCGCAGGAAGAAGGCACGAGCAGAGGCCAGAGCTGCATGGGAATGACAGCCAGAACCCTCTGCACTCTCATTTGGGAGCTCATTTACTTTCTGCTGATGCTGCAGCAGAACCCCCCCCTGCCACAGGCAGAGGCTGCAGTTCTGTCAGGCTCAGTGACCTCTCACGTCTCAGAGAAACATAAATATTGTACAAAACCCTGCTGGGAGCCCGGGCTGGGGAGGCTCACAGCAGCCTGGGGAGGAGCACAGTGTGTGTGTGATCCTCAGCCCTGGGCAGCAGCTGAGGCCAGGTCTTGGTGGGGCACAGAAAGTGGGAAAATCAGACAGCAGGGAACAGGAGAAGAGAACAAAATGTTTGTGCAGCAGCACCAGGGGTGAATGAACATCTCCACGTGGCTCTGCAGGGCACAGAGAGCAGCTGGGCTGCCTGCACCCTGTGCAGTGCCAAGATTATTTGCATTTCTCTGTCTTCTAGGAAATGCTCTCATTTTGCTGGTTATCTCTTCCTAGAAGGACACCTCATTTACTGTCTGAAGAGCTCTGAAATTACCCTGCTCCCCAAAGAACGAGCTCTTGCTGCCACATCCCCCTCAGCTGCCACTCCTGGGGCTGGAAGATCTTGTTCTGTGCCTCAGCTTCAGTGGGGGGAGCCAAGCCCAAAGCTGGAGCACTCCTGGAATTGATCTGCACAGCCCCTGGGGTGTGAGTGTCATGGAATCATGGAATGGTTTGGTTGGAAGGGACATTAAAGCTCCAATCCAGCTGCAACCTCCCCACCATGGGCAGGAAGTTCCAGTGAAACACCCAGAAAAAGGATGGAATTTTCTGCAGTGAATCCCTGGCAGCTCTCAGCCAGCCCAGCCCAGCCTGGCACTGCAGCCCAGCCTGGCTCTGAGCTGCAGGTGTGCCCAGGAACCTGCCATCATTCCTCTCCTCACACCTGGGCATTCCTCCTCGGCTGGTGGTCCCTCCAAAGTGACCCTGACAGATCACAGGAGCCAGCTGGAGCAGAGCATCAGCTCGGGGCGGTGGGGGGTGGAAATGCAGAGCTTCATTAAGCAGAAATCAATTAGAGAGCTGGGGAGAAGCTGGTGATGGCAGCAGGGCCCCCAGGGCAGGCTGGATGGGTGCTGAGCCCGCCCCAAACCTGCTCAGCACAGGCTGAGGGAGCCCAGAGCAGCTGCCTGCGTGGTGCTGTGGGTCCCAGGACAAGGGGAGAGGTGAGAGTCTGACTTCAAGTTCTCAGAAAGGCTGATTTATTTCATTGTGATGTTATATTAAAAGAAAGTGATATACTAAAACTTTACTGAAAAGAATAGAGAAAGGAGACATCAGAAGGCCAGACAAGAATGAATAATAAAAACCTGTGACTGAGCAGAGAGTCTGACACAGCTGGATTGGGGTTGGCCATTAATGAAAAACAATTCACACGGAACCAATCAAAGCTGCACCTGTTGGGGAGCAACCTCCAGAGCACATTCCAGGCAATCAGATAATGATTGTTTACACTTCTCTTCTGAGGCTTCTCAGCTGAAAAATCCTGGGGAAGGGATTCTTCATAAAACATCGTGGTGACAGCTGCCCCTCCACACACAGGGGAGCTGGAGGAGCCTCAGGGGGGACGTTTAGGAGGTGCCCTGCCCTGGAGCTGTCACCAGTGATGCTTCCAGCCATGAAGAGCAGGACTGAGCCCTTGCTGGGAGATGCTGCTGCTGCCTCCACCCCGCTGCTGTGCTGGGGGGGCTGGTGCTGGTACCTGAGCCTGCCTCCCTCCTCCTCCTCCTCCTCAGCCCCGTGCCAGGGCTGCAGAGCCCCCCATGAGTCCAGGAGGGTCTGAGCCCCCTGCAATGCTGATCTGCAGTGTCTGCACCACGCTGGGCTCTCCCTGGGCTCTCTGAGCTCACCCAGCTCCCTCTCAGGGGTGGGGTTTGCCATAATGACAAACACAAACTCGGGGCAGGTTGCCAAATGATGCTTCCTCCTCTCTGAGGAGCTGGGCAGAGTTGGGCAAATGACTCTTGGGGAGGCACCCTGCTCAGCCTCAGCCTGCTCTGAGGGCAGCAGCGTGCCCTGCTCTGCTGTTACTGCTCTCCTTCTGCTGTGCTGCCTGCAGCTTGCTGTCTGCTGGCCCCTTATTCTGAATGTCAGGAATGAATGAAGATGAGGCACAACTGAGTTTGTGTTGTTGTTTATGTCAGGAATTCATGAAGATGAGGGAAAATTGAGTTTGTTTTGTTGTTTATGCTCAGCTTCTGGACACAGATGCCACAAGGCACTTTTCTCTTGTTGATTACATGACCTTGCCCATCCTCCTGGGTTAGGAAGTTCAGTGTCTGCTGAAGCTCTCCAGCCCTTTGGGATGAAGCAGATGCTGGAACTTGCACCAGGATGGGGCAGAATGAGACATTTTGCTTAGGAAACTCCTCTCCTGGAATTCCAGCGTGCCCTGAGTGGGTGTTGTGGCTGATCCTGCCTGAGAATCCCAGCAGCAGCCAATACCTGCTTCCTGTCCCAATAACTTCTCCATTTCCTCTGTCAAAAAACCAGAAAATTGTCAAGAAGTGGCCTGGAAAAATGTCCCTCTCTAAAAAAAAAAGGGGTAAAATGAAAAAGCAGGAGAAGGTTTGTGTCCCAGCTGTGGAATTTCACTGCTCTTGGCTGTCACATGCCTGCTTAGGGAGTCATTAATCCCATTAAACACCCACTAAAGACAGGATCTGCCGAAGGATATGAGCTGCTAATAAACTGTAATAACTAATTACATTTATTTTCACTTCATTTTAAATTGTCTCGGGCACTTCATGGTGTCAGCAGCTCCGTGCCCACAGGGTGCCAGCAGAGCCCAGGTGGCCCCGAGCTGGGAGTGCCCCCAGGGCCAATGACCTGGAGAGGCTTTGCCAAACGAACTGGGAACGGCTGAGAGAGCCCTTCCAATTCCCTCTGCCTGGAAAAGGAGCTTTGGGAGGGTGAGGGAGGCTGGGGGAATGGCTGGGTTGGAGGAAATCCTTCCAGGCAGCAGCAGATGGATGGCAGCCATGGTGCCCTGGACTGGCAATAATTAGCATTGACTCCAGGATTGCAGAAGGCTGATCAATCTCTTTATTTGATCATACTGTGCTGTACTTGTTAAGAAAGAAACTCATCCCCTTCCAGGCTGTCTGATACAGCTTTGACCTAACTGTGCAATCCATCCAAGCACCATCCAAAGGCCAGTTAAGAAACCACCCTTTGGTAAATAAATCTCCATAACACATTCCTCATGTGCACAACAGCAGGGGCAGCAAGTGGAGACAAGAACTGTTCCTCATTCTCTTCCCTGACCTTTCTCCCAGCTTCCCAGGGAAATCCTGGGGCAGAACTGGGAGAGAACAGAGAGGATTTCTCTCTGTGTTCAGAGGATGTGTGATTACCACAGCAGATGGACCCAGGGGCTCCTGGAGGATTCCAAGCCCACCCAGAGCCCTTGGGAGCCTTTCCCTCTCAGGGTGGAGAAGCCTTGGGCAGCAGCATGGCCAGGGTGGGACTGATGGATCTGTAAAGGAATAAACCAGCCCACGGCTCCTGGTTGGTGTCTCAGGGAATTCCAGGCTGGATTCTCTGCTCACCCACGTGCCCTGCTGTGGCAGCTCCCACCTCCAGTGCAGCTGTGGAGGGATGCTGGGACACATTTCTGCTGTGCTGTGCCCCTGCTGTGGCTCCTGTCACACAGCATTCACTCCCTGCAAGCCCTCAGCTGCCTCTCCTGTCTAAAAGGGGAACGAGGGAGGAACATCAGCTCTGGCAGGATCCCTGGGAAATCATCACAAGACAGGCCAGGAAATATTTCGAGGAACAACTTGCTAACTGTACAAGAAATACCAACAAATCCTCCTGAAGCAGGGCTGAGAAGCAGCAGCAGGAACGCTGCCAGAGAGGCTCCAGGCTGCTGAATGAGTCAGGCATGGAAGGAAAAGCTCAAGGAAGATAAGGCTGGAGCAGAAAATCCAGATGAATTCTTCACATTGATGTTTGCTGGGGAGGAACTGAGGAGAGTTCTGCCAGTGGAACTTTTCTTTATGGGTTAAGAATTGGAGGAACTGTCTCAAATTAATGGGATGAGCACTTTGAAATCCTCGCTGGGGTTTGGAAGTGGCAGGCTCAGGGATAAATGTGATAAAAGTAAAGGATTGGGCATGGCATTTATCAGGGCAAGGGCTGCCTTGCACACCCATTAGTGCTCCTTAAAGGAGGAGCTGAGCTTTTGCAGGAGGGTGATTTGATTGAAGCAATGGATTATCCCAAAACTTGCAGCAGAATCAGGTGCAGAGCTGGAAAACCAGAGGGAGCAGCAAGAAGGACGTTCCAAAGGGCACTGTGATCTCCACGGGGGGAAGTGGAACTGGAGGGAACTGTTCCATCAGGATAAAATAACCTGGGAGATACAGAAACAGTCCTGAAGACTGTAAGTGACACCAAACAGATGAAAAAAGGACATTAATAGCCTGGTTTTTATAACCCCAAACCAAGAAGGAATAATCTGTAACACAGCAAGTTAGGGGGCCAAGAAAAAGGTGCACTTCCCACTCAGCTTCTAATTAATCAAAGTGTGGAACTGTTTGTTGCAAAATGTTTTGAGTTCTGAGATGATGCATGGATTCATGAAGCAATTAAAAACTTGTTAAAGAGTAATTTCTGACCTCTTGTTCCAAACCTGCCTGAATTACAGACTGACAGCAAAGAGGGGGACACAGGGAAGGACTTGGCTTGGGAGCTCTGGGGTTCCTTCCTCCCTATTATTTACCCAGGATTTCAGAAGCCATTTCCCCTGATCAAATCCATCTGCAATTCTCCATTTTCAGCCCCAGTATTTCCTAAAATCCCCACTGTCTGCAGCAAATTTGCCAGCAGTGGCCAGCTCTTCTTCCAGGCTGTGTAAAACCATCTTTGTGGAATCAGGGATGGATGAGGGACCAACCTCAGCTTTCATTAAGCTGGGGTGGAAATGTGGATTTGGCACCTCAGACAGGGTCCCTGGGGAAAGGGGAATCATTTCTCACCCACCCCCATCGCCAGGAAATCCCTACAAAGCCAGAAAAGGAGGCAGAATTCAGAGCTGGGATAAAAATGTGCAGATTTGGGGATATCAGGGGCAGGAGACAAGGGGCTCCTGTTCCCTTTGTGCCCCAGCTCCATCAGTGCTGCTCTGCCAGCCCAGCTTTGGCAGGTTTGGGAACTGTTATTTCACATCCAAAAACTCAATTTGCTGCATTTCCTGTGTGTGAGGGTGGAAGGTTTCATTAAAAGCAATCTCTGGTCCAAAGGGTTTGAAACAAGCCGTGGGTGGGATGTGCCAGGAGTCAATCCCTGCCCTTTGTTGGTGGCTCTGGTGTGTGACAGGGACAATTCACCAGCAGGATTATGAAAACCCCTCCAGGAACAACTCGTCAGGGGAGGTTTCAGAGATCTGGAAAGCTCAAAAAGCAGAGCAGAGTGAAAGCTGGGAGTTTTTCCCCAGGGAAATTTCTAAGTGAGACAAAATTGTCATTTGCTCTGCATTTAAGCTTCCAGGCAGCAGCTTGAAACCAACCCAGGGTTTTCCCTTTTTTTTTTTTTTTGCCAGCACTGTTTTCAAACAGGAAAGTTCCATTTCTGTGTTGCCTCCTCTGTGTTTCCCTCTGTGAGAAAGCCACAGAGGCAACAGAAAACCAGGGAGAGCAGCTGAAGAAATAACATAACAACGTTTTCCCTCATGAAAAGGAAACTTCCCAAGAAATCCCTTCTGCACTGTGGAGAGCCTGTTGCTCTCTCCCTGCAATAAATATTTCCTCACATTGTCATGGGCACAGAAGTCCAGGCAAACACTCTCATTTTCCAGTTGAAAAAACCAGTTTAGGATTTGGAGGGAAAGAGAAAACCCAAGAACTCTTTTGCTTGGCTTCTTCCCACCAGCACTCTCACATTGAAATACATAGAATGGAAATTGTCATTCGTCACAGTTTCTGGAGAAATTGTTTTATAATAAATCTCGCAGACCTGAGCAATGGCAGCAAACCCCCAGGAGTCATTTCACACAAGCAAAATCTCACCTGTGCAAGGAGCTGGGGCAGCAGCACCAGAGGATGCCTTTGGAAAGAAAACAAAGCAAAAGAAAGTTCTGAGCTCCTGCTGCTGGAGTTGGAGCCCAGCAGGGCTGTGAGCCATGGCCAGCACTGGCCACAGCCACTGCCTGAGGTGCCCATGAAGCATGAACTTCAGCTGGCACACTGGGAGCTGCTGGGGGAACTTCAGCTGGCACACTGGGAGCTGCTGGGGGAACTTCAGCT
>JAYDZK010000057.1:10577865-10592261 GCA_034509185.1 Euphonia xanthogaster | reverse complement strand
GAGGAGCCCTTGCTGACACTTCCTGTGGAGCTCAGAGTTATTCACCAGTGCAGTGCACAGCCTGGGAAACATGGAAATGAAACTGAAGGCATCCCCCTGACGAGAAGCTGTGACTGGGATCAGTCTCCCCTCGGCCTCCTCTGCTCCTGCAGAACAGACCAAGAGCCCTCAGCTGCTCCTGGGGAGGTTTTCCCTCTAGAAAAGAGCTTCATTCCCTCCTTTTGGGGAGGCTTTTCCCACCAAAGTGCCACCACTGGCCTTTGGGCTGCCTGAAATGTGCTGGCACTCAGCCTGCCTCAAACCCTGCTCGGAGCAGCTTTGGGAGACAAATTCTGCACTGACTGGAGAGAGGAGTGGGCTCTGTGCCCACACAGCTCCAGGAGAAGGCCAAGGAGAACATCCATTGCTTTCAGCCTTGGCTCCTTCCCACAGGGTGTGGGGCTTCCCCCCTGAGCTGAATCCCCAGAGTTTGGGTTGGAAAGGACCTTAAAGATCTTCCATGGCAGGGACACCTTCCCCTGTCCCAGGAACACCTTCCCTGTCCCAGGAACACCTTCCCTGTCCCAGGAACACCTTCCCTGTTCCAGGGACACCTTCCCCTGTCCCAGGAACACCTTCCCCTGTCCCAGGAACACCTTCCCTGTTCCAGGAACACCTTCCCTGTCCCAGGAACACCTTCCCTGTCCCAGGCTGCTCCAAGCCCCAATGTCCAGTCTGGTTTTGGGCATTCCAGGGATCCAGGGGCAGCCCCAGCTGCTCTGGGCACCCCGTGCCAGGCCTGCCCACCCTGCCAGCAGGTGCTGAACAGGAATCCATGGAATTGTGAGGGGTAGCTCTGATCTCTCCTCTCTGTGACAGGGACAGCACCCAGGAGAAGCTGTGCTGGAGAGATTCATGTTGGATTTAGGGAAAGGTTCTCCCCCAGAAGGTGCTGGCACTGCCCAGGCTCCCCAGGGATGGGCACAGCCCCGAGGCTGCCAGGGCTCCAGGAGCCTTTGCGCAGCCAGGGGTGCTCAGGGTGGGATTGCTGGGGTCTGGGCAGGGACAGGGGCTGGGCTCGAGGTCCTTGTGGTCCTTTCCATCAGGAGATCCCATGACTCTGGGAATAGAGGGGCAGCCCACTCCTCCCCCTAAGGACAACTCTCAATTCTCTTCTTTGAGATGCCTTCATCATTTTTCCTCTTCACTGCCTCTTTCCGCCTTCCAAGATTTTGCCTGGCTGCTGGAAACTGCCAGCTCTGCAGGCCAGATCAACCTGTGTCATTTTCATCAAGGAGAAGAGAGAGGAAATGTTGATTGCAGGTTGATTTGGGACCTGGATCCCTGTGCCAGTGCCTCTGGAGTGAAACATCTCAGCCCTGCTGTGAGCTGCTCTTTTTAGCAGCCTGCCCTCAGTCAGGGGTATTAATTGTTTTCAAATATCTGAGATGTCTGAGTTGTTCTTGCCTGAGGTGATAGGAAATTCTATTAAATCCTGTCAATTCTACTAAATCCTGCCAGTTCCAATGCCTCTGCCTCGTGGTTTGTAACTGAGAGGGTTTGAAGGTGCAGCTGCCTGAAACCCTGAGAATGGGGAGTCTTTACAGCACATTTATCTCCTGACCACATCACCCTTCCACCTGGCACGTCTGGGAATTCCAAATGTGCTGGGATGAATGTTCTGCATGGAGCTTCTCAGAGCCCTCCGGGCAGAGCCAGAGCTGCAGCAGTCAAAGGTCGTGTCACAGGGAAAGCCCCAGCTCAAATTAAAATCAAAAGTTGCTTTCAGTGCTCCTAAAGTGGATGAAAAATGTCCTTGTTTATCCTCCCAGAGTCTGCAGAAGCAGCAGAAATCCGTGTGCACTGCAAAGCTCTGGGATTTGTCAGCTCTCCCAGAGCCCAGCACTTAATGGATGGGAAAGCAGAGCTGGCATTTCTGATCCCATCCCCTGCGTGCTCAGGGGAGGGAAATGTTGGTTTGGAGCATCTGGGAATGAACTGGGGGTCAGGGAATCACCTGCTCTGTGTGTGCCCATCCTGGCAGTTCCCACATCTCCTTGCCAGGTGTTGGATGCCAGGAGGAAAACGGGAATGGGCACAGCCCAAGGCTGCCAGAGCTCCAGGAGCTCCCAGGGGTGCCCAGGGTGGGATTGTTGGGGGCTCTGTGCAGGGACAGGGACCCCGTGGCCCCTCCTAGCTCAGGAAATTCCATGAAAATAGCTTTCAAAGCAGAGTGCAGGGAGGGACCCTGCTCCCTGCAGCTCCTTCAGCCTGAGTTTGGGAAGGTTCTTCGGCTGCAGTTGATTCCCACCCATCCCTCACACACCTGGGGCTAAACCTGCCTGCAAAAACTGATTCCTGTCCCAGAGCAGGTGTGGAAGAGCCTTGTGCTGAATGTTTAAAGCCTGCAGCCCATCCACAGCCAGGAATAATTGATAAGCAGAGAGAAAACCAGCAGGGAACAGTCCTGCACCCTCTGCTGCTCCTCTAACTCCTGCAGAAGCGCTGTGAGACTGCACCAGCCCTCCCTGCTCCACAAATCCTCCTGGAGGGGGGAATGACAGCAGCTCAAATGGGCTTTTTTCCCATACCTGACCTCAGATTAGCAGCAGCCAGTGAACAACCCCAGCTCTGCTGTGAAACCAAGCAAAGCCTGCTCTGGTGGAGCCCCAGGGCCTGGGAAGGGGCAGCTGTGGTGGGAAGAAGCCTCTTGTGGCTTCAATAAGAACAATTCCCTGAAAGCAGCAGCTCTGCCCTGAAAGTCATGGGGGACACACCAGCCTGGGATCCTGCAATGGCTTTTTTTGTTTTTTATGAACACCTGTCCCAGCGTTAGCAGCGTTTTGGGAGAGACCTCCAGGAACAGAAAGAGTCAGGACACATTGCAGATGGAGGGGAGCAGAATTCGAAGAGAAGGATGGAAATGCTTATGCAAATGAAGCTTTCAAGAAACTCACCACGACACTCATTCATTACTTTATTAAGACAGCAGATGGCAAACTGCTAATGAATGTGGAAGCCACGGAGAATTTTCATAAACAAACGGAAGGAGGAGGCTGGCAGGGAGGAGCAGCTGGGCTTGGCTCCAGAACCAGGCCCAGGTAAAGCCACAGGGTCTGGGAAGAGCAGGACAGGAGGGGCTGGAGGGGCTCAGGGGTGGTGCCTGAGGAGGTTTGGTGGTGGCACTTCCCAAAAAAGGCTGCTGGGATGATGTGATCATTGCAGGACACACCCTTCCCCTGTGGCAGGGCATCTCTAGTCCCCCTGTGACAGCTCCAGGGCTCAGGAACACCAAGGGAGGCTTTGTCTGATCTTTCCCTGCCTCTTCCTTGTCACCAGGCAGGTGAAGACAAAGCACTTCTTGTGGCAGCACATGAGATGCAAATAAAACCAAGATCAGCCCTGGCAAGACAAAGAGCTGAAAGGCACAACTGCAGGAGCCACAGGGCTGCTTGGAGATGGAGATCCTGGGGAGAAGAATCCTTGGCTCAAGAGAAAAACCACTGCAGAGCATTGGCAGCTATAAATCACCCTCAGAGCTCTTTAGCAGCATTCCAGACAGGAAAACAGAGACCTGTAGCACACCAGCAGCCCCTTGGGAATGCCAGAAAATGCAGATTTCCTGCAGAAATGTGAGTCATGTTGGTGAGAAACCTCCAAAGGGCAAGGAGGGGATCACCTCTACAGGGTAGCAGTGAATCCAACCTGTCAAGGGCACGGAATAAACAGGAATAAACGGGATTGAAATGAATCTTTCCTTCTAAGCCGAGGGCTTGGAGAGAGAGCACAGTGGCAGCAGCTCCTCAGGAATAAAGGTGACTCATTTTTATAGAATAAATTTCTATGAAACGAATGTGCTCATTTCTATGAAACAAATGTGCTCATTTCTATGAAACAAATGTGCTCATTTCTATATAATAAATGTGTGTGACACGTGGCAGGGATGGAGGTGGTGGCCAAGGTTTGGCCCCCGTGCTTGGAGAGCTCAGGGCATGGAAAGGAGCTGGAAAAGGGCCTGGAGCAGCTGATGCAGAGGGTGCTGATACTCCTGGAGGAGCCTGAGCCAGGAGGGATCCGTGCTGAGGAGCCTGCACGTGCTCCAGTGCCCCCTGCAAATCAGGAATCCAAAGCAATTCCATAACCAGTCCTTGAGTAACTGGGGATGCAGCCAGGCTGGGAGGGAGGAAGGCCTTTTGTGCACTCTAATGAGCTGATCTGACATCCCCTTGCTCCAGCTGACACTTATTACTGGAAATCTCAGCTCGTTTCCTTGCCATCAGCCAGTCCTCCCTCTTAATTTCCTCAGATTTCTCCCTGTCAGGTCACTTTAGACTTTCTTTGAAATAAAGACAGTCCTGTAAATAAATGGAGGCCAAGATGCTTCCCAGGGAGATGAGACAAGGCCTGTCAGGAGAAGCAATGAGGATTTGGAGCAGAGTCAACAAGAAGCACGTCTTTTGTTGCAATTGCTAACTAAGTGTAATTAACTTCCTGATGAGGTGCAGGATCTTAAGGGCTGATTGGAGTTACAGACTAATCATTATTCATGAGAAATTAACAGACACTACTTACAGGGAGCTGAATGCTTCAAAAAAAAACCCTGTAAAAGCTCACAGGGGCAAACATATCCATGGTGCAAGGCTGTGGCTGAGCTGCTGGATGGATTCCTCCAGGCCAGGGTGGTGTGGGGAGAGGAGAGGAACCAGCTCCCCTAAATTTGAACCCCTGAGTGAGGCTCCAGAGGGAGAGGGATTCAACCCATCCCATTTCAACCCATCCCATTTCAGCCCATCCCATTTCAGCCCATCCAGGGGTTCAGCCCATCCCATTTAACCCCTCCAGGGGTTCAACCCATCCCATTTAACCCCTCCAGGGGTTCAGCCCATCCCATCTCAGCCCATCCAGGGGTTCAGCCCATCCCATTTCAGCCCATCCAGGGGTCCAGCCCATCCCATTTCAGTGCCCAAGGCCAGGCTGGACAGGCTGGGAGCAGCTGGGACAGTGGAAGGTGTCCCTGCCAGGGCAGGGGTGGCACTGGGTGATCCCTAAGTTCTCTCCCAGCCCAATCCCTCCTGGGACTCTGGAACTCTGGACCTTGAGCTCTAAAGGCTGCACAGGCCAGAAATGAGCAGCAGAGTGTCACCAAACACGTGGATCTGTCCCCAGACCTGGAGTGAGCAGAGACCAGGGGATTCCCCTTGGATTCCCTTCGACTTGGCTGCCAGGAGTGGTTTTTTTAAATGCATCCAGGCACATCAAAATGCAAATAAGCACCCCGTAGGATTTTGAAAAGCACATAATCCCTGGTAATTTTGTGGGAGGGAGGTGCCTGAATACAGATAAGGATCTGAGTGCAGGTTCCAGGCATTTACAGAACCAATCCCAAGGGATGCCTCCCTACTCACTGAGACACCTACAGAGCTTTCTCTGCCCTGGAGCCAGTTTAAACACCAGGCTCTGCTGCTCCTCAGAGATGCTGCTGGGTTTCCCGAGGACTCTTGGCACACAGAAATCCCAAAGTTTCTGCAGAGCAGCATTCCCTGTGATTGCTGCAAGGAATGTGGCTCTGCCAGAGGCACAGCAACAGCAGAAAGCTCTGGCTTTGGAATATTCAAATGACATGCAAAATGCATGCAGAGGCATTACTCATTAATTAATCTAAATAATTGACCATTTTATGATTGTGCCTGATCTCCTCCTGCAGCTGCCTCGTTTGCTGGGCCATTGTTCTGTGGATATCCATGGGAAGGATTTGGGGAATGCACAAACTATTGAGCATTTGACTGTGGCAGGAGTAAATATGCTTTCTATCCAAGTGCTCCAGAAACAATTAATTAACATTATAGCCTCCAAAAAGGGAGCTCTCCGTAAATCACTGTCACTAAACCAACCTGCTTGGGTCTCTGCAACAACAACAAAAAAAATAGTTGTTTTATGTGCACAGAACATAGCTGAGGCTTCTATCCCTGGGTGATCAAAGAGGGACTGCATAAATACATTCCTTGGGAAAAAAGAGCTTCCAGGCAGTTTACACTCCAACAAGACTTGGAGTGCATGTTTGCCATGCTAACAGAGCAAACATCTCCATCCTCAGTGAGATTCTGTCTGCACTGGGTGATTTGTGAGAGTCCCACTCTGCTTGGGAGGGAGGGCTGGCTCCAGGGCTCTGCTCCATGGGATCCATGGGATCTGTAGGCACCTGCTGGAGGTTTGATCCTGCCAACAACCACATGGAAGGGCTGCACCTGGGCTGGGGACAAGCCCCAGGGTCCATGCAGGCTGGGATGAGCGGAGGGAGCGGCGCCTTGTGGGTGCTGTGGGTGAGAGCTGTGCCAGTGGGGCTGCCAGAGTCTGGTACCTGCTGACACCAGAGCTCTCCTTGACTGCAGACAAAACCCAGCTCTGTTTTAAAGGCAGCGACCCCAAGGACAGCCCTTCCCAATACCCTGGAGGGGGACAAGGTGAGGAAGTGATCCCAGGGCCAGTGCAGCCCATGGTGGGAAGAGGTTCCCAACTGAGGTCCTTCAAACAACAAAAAATGTTTTCTTCCAAGGAATAACTCCCAGCAAAGGAAGAGACTGTGATTTCTGAAGAGCTTCCATATGTATTTTAAACTCGGCTTTGGGATCCAGCCATCTGTCCAAATATTGAGATTCCTCAGCCGTTTCAAGTGGGCGTTCATCAAGCACAAACATCCAAGGGAGCTCCCACGCCTGCCGTGTGCCTGGCCTTGGGCCACAGCCAAACACCATTGACACAATTTTCTTGCTTTTGCATCTTAACTTTGGGTTTTTTTGGTTTGTTTTTTTTATTTTCTTTTTTTTTTTTTGGCTGCAAATCATCTCGGAGTGGGAGCAAAATGGAGCTGTCATTGTGGCAGGGCCCCATGTCCTGCAGAGCTGCTGCAGGTGAGGACAGCACTGTCCCTGTGCCCATGGGGACGGAGAGAAAGAATTTTCCCAGTCACACAGAGGCTCAGAGGCTCCTTGTTTGCTCCCCTGTCCCTCCAGGAAGGGCTGGAGAACCTCAGGAAGGTCTGGTCACACAGGCAAGCCCTGCTCTGCACCACTCCGCTGTGTTTTCTTTCATACTTTGCCTGAAAAAGTTCTTTTTTTTTTCCTGCTTTTCTCTTCCAAGTCTGGCTGTCATTTCAAGGTAAGGGAAATAATTAAAGCAGGGGAAGGAGAAAAGTCAGCCCAGAGCCCTCTGTGAGAGGGCTCAGCAGTGCAGGAACAAAATGCTCTCCTGGCAGCTTCAGAAGGATCCTTCTGCTCTGGGAAGGTCGCTCCCCTCCCAGCTGGAGCTGAGCTTTCAAAGCCCTGACTGTGGAAGGTGCTGATTTCCACAGGCTCTGACCCAGAAACGGAGCCAGTGCTGCTCCAGACTGATCCAAAGGGCCCTGACCTGGGAGTGCAGGATGGGGAGAGCCTGGAAGGAGGAGGGTGGAGATGTCCTTGGCACTGCCATGGTCAGGGAAGCACTGCTGGGCCCAGGAGAAGGATCTGCAGCTCTGGAGGGGAATCGTGGCTGCTGCAGCCCCAGAAGGCAAAGGATGAACAAGGTCCAGCCCTGGCTGGACACTTCTGTGAGTGCTGGGATTTCAACCAGCTCCAGAACCCAGAATTTGTCTTCTCCCTCAATGCTGTGGCCACCAGCCCTTCAGAGCCCTTCCAGTGTCCCTGTCCCAGGTGTGGAAGGCTTGTCAAGGAGGCACGGGGATTTTCCTTGCTGGGTCTGGCACAGCCAGGGGACCTGGGGCAGAACCTTGGGCAGACCTTGGGGATTTCACCCAAGACTTTGGATCTCCAAGGTCTGGGATTTCGGGAGATGCTTTTGGTCAAAGCCACAGAGGGTGGGTTGGTAGAATGCAGTGGATGGGTAAGTGAGGAAATCGAGGCTGGGACAGTCAGTGCTCCTGTCCTTTGTACCAGCCTGGCTCTGAGTCACCCCTGCCAACAGCTGTTAGGCTTTTCTGATATTTTTGACCAAAAAACCTGGAAAAAGGCCAAAGGACTGGTGGGAAGAAGCCAAGCAGAGTGTGACAGGCCTGGGAAGTTTCCTTGGCAGAGTTCTGGGAAAGGAGCAGGCCAGGAGTTCCTGGTGACACATCAGGCAGGGGGGAATGGTCCAGTGAGGAGGAATGTTCATCCATGCCCTGTTCCACCCAGGAGGCCATGAGCTGGGGTTCTCCAGGTGTTTTGTCCCAGGGAGATCACTCCATTTAATCCCAGCAGCTCACCTGACCTCCTGAAAGACATTCCCAAACTGAAGCCAGAATGGAATTCCTGTCCTTTTCCACTTTTCTCTGCCCACCAGAACTCTCTCTTCTTGCCCCTCCCCTCGATATCTGGCTTGGTTTGTTTTGTTCATAAACTCAAAACAAAAAGCTCTTTTTTTTTTCCTTTTTTTTTTTTTTTAATCCGAGGATTTGGGAAGTTCATAACATGTTAAATCTCCCTCTAATCTCATAAATATAAATGACAATATTGTGATGAGCCAAAGAGGTGCAGAGAAGGCAGGATCATTAAATCTGAGACTTTTAATGGATAATACATTCCTTCATCTGAGACTGATGAGGAGAACTTTGCTTTCTGTATTTTCTCTCTCATGAAGAACTGGGCATGAGAAAAATGAAACACCTTTGGTGCTGCTTTTGTGCAGTTCCAAACACCCAGAACTGCTTACGGGAATTCATATTCCTAAATTTTGGGCAAGGCCTGGCTGGGACATGCTGGAAAAGCAGCAATGAGGTTTTATGGTCCCAGCTGTGAGGAGCAGCTGGATCTGGCTGGAGTGGGTCTCACCCACTGCTTTTCCCAGTTTGGGAAGCCTCTTCACACCAATATTTCTGTGTCTTCCCTCTCTTTAATAAGGAAACTCTTCCCAGGGAAGGTGTGTGCCACTCCTTGGAAGTTTTTGGGGTCCATGGAGGGCCTGATGTGCTGTTGAAGGTTGTCTGAGAGGAAGAATGGCTTGGAGACCCTGAGATGCTTCCCATGGCACGCTGGAATTCCCCAGTCAGAAGGGGCCAGCAAAGGTCCCTGAGTCCAGCCCCTGGTCAGGACACCCCAACAATCCCCCCCTCGGCCTCTTCCATGAGATTTCTCAGAACATGCCAAGAGACCCCCAAACACCCCCTTCCCACCCCCTCTGGGCTTTCCTGGAGCAGGAGCTGCAATGGATGGATGGAGGCACCAGCCCATCATTCATTCCCTGGACTCTCCTGCCTCTCCAGCTTCATCCCCAAGGTGCTGTGGCTCCCTCTGGGTCTGGGGCACACCTGAGATGGCTGCAGCCCACCCTGACCACCCTACTCTATGTGGCTCCCTGAGTCCTGGCAGGAGCTGCAGTGAGGGGGTGCCAGTCCCTTCTCCCAGGGACAGAATGGGAGGAAATGGCCTCAGGCTGAGCCAGGGAGGGTTTTGGATATGAGGGAAGATTTCTGCATGGTGAGGGATGCCAGGCATTGGAATGGGCTCCCAGGGCAGTGGTGGAGTCACCATCCCTGGAAGTGTTCAAAGCACAACTTGAGGACATGGCTTAGAGGTGAATGTGGTGCTGGGTGGATGGTTGGGCTGGATGACCCTAAACTTCCATTCCAACCTCAACAATTCCATAATTCTGTGACACCAGCAAGGTTTGTTCCGTGTCCCAGGCCCAGCCTGGCTCAGGTGAGGGCCTGCAGAGCTGGGGCTGCAATTCTGCTTCAGGAAGGAGTGAGGAACCTGCAGTGCCCAGAGCTGGGTGTGGGATGCTCCTCTGGAATCAGCAGGATTCCTCTGGAATCCTCTGGAGCAGCTGGAGGGTCCCAGTGCCATCCCTTCGTGGAGCTCAGGCTGTGGTGGTTTAGGTCTGAGCTGTTCTTTCTGAACTTCCTTTAGAGAAGGAGAAAGGAGAAGGAGAAAGGAGAAGGAGAACAATCCACAATCCAAATGAATTTCCCTGTCTGGGGACAGTGCAACAAACGCTCACCCAGTTCTGTACTGCATCTCTCACTGCATTTTAGCAGAAAAACTGCTCTTCCTCTGCTCATTTTAGGGCAATTCTGGAGATCCAATTGTCCCACCCTGACAGGCAGGGGCACGTGGAGCAGGCTCAGGATCAGGGATTCAAGGGAGGAGACCCAGAACCCACCAGAAACACCAATGTTTGTGGACTGAGATCTGGCTGAGCTGTAACTTCATCCACAGAAACACTGCACAGGACAATTGCAATGTGGAATAAATTGCTGGGATCCTTTCCCATCTAATTACACCCCAGCCCATGGTAGGATGCTCAGGGTAATCAGGATCAAACACAGCAAAGCTGTCTGACAGCATCAAAGACAATGTTTGATGGCCAGAAATCCATTCCTGAGCAGACATCTGTGCACTGAAGCAGCCATGAGATGAAATTCATTCCTCACAGAGTGGGCTCTGAAATCCCCCTCCTCCTCCTCCTCCTCCTGTACAAACACAGAATTTGCATTGATTTAGGAAGGCTTGCAGCCTTTGAAATGGTGTGTTAATTAAAAATGCTCCGTTCACAGGAGAATGGGGAAGGTTTGAGCAGGAATTGCTACAGATCCTGCTGCAATTACAGCACCAGGTGCAGGGGCTGTCCCTGTGGGCACTGCCAGCCCTTTGGAGCAGCCCTGGGAAAGGCAGGGAAGTGCTGGCACAGCACTGGGGCCATCCCAGACTGTCCCTGTGCTCAGCAGTGCTGCCTTTGGGGTCACAATCACGGAATGGGCTGGGAGGGACCTGAGAGTTAAGTGTGACTTTGCATCCCAATTTTCAGTGCTGATGCTTCCCCTTTGAAACAATAGGTCCAAAAATGATCCTTCAGAGCCCTGCCCTTCCTCCACCCCTGCTGGCATCCTTTGGATCGGGTCAGGAGGGAATTTCCAGGGTTATGCCCTTCCTGAGCTGTTCCACTCAGCCATTTCCACTTTTCCAGTACAAAATCATCCCAAAGCAGCTCAGTCCCTGCTCTCTGTAACCTCTGTTCCTCTCGTTCCTGCACTCTCTTTCCTAGGCAGCCTTCACCTGCTTCTTTTCTTTCCAAGGGTTATAAATGAGGACATTTATTTCACATTGCAGCCAAACTTGTTTGGAGTAGCAACAGTCGTAAGAATAGGCAGCAGCTGTGAAAGACATTTTATTTTTCCTTCTGAATAGCAAAAGTTTCTCATTTACCTTCCAGACACTCTGGGAACACGCTGCTCTGGAATTAAATACATGTTACCAGCAAAGAATCAGCGGGTGAAAGGAGGCATTGCTTGAAAATCCATTTCACTGCTTCCCAGCAGAATAAAGGACCTGGAAAATATTGCAGACAACTCTTCTGCGGTGCCCAGATTGGAATCAGCCTCTCCAATGCCACGGGGAGTTCCTCACCGGAAGAAAACCCTGCCTGCTCCTGACATCTGTGAGCTGACCCAAACAGGACCCAGTTCTGGAAGCCACCAGATGCCACCAGGCTCCCAGCAGCAGATCCCTCTGCCATGGCCCAGGACAGGGATGGGATGCAGGACGTGGGTGTGATCCAGGACATGGATGGGATGGAGGACATGGATGGGATGCAGGACACGGATGGGATGGAGGACGTGGATGGGATGGAGGACATAGATGGGATGGAGGACATGGATGGGATGGAGGATGTGGATGGGATGCAGGACATGGATGGGATGCAGGACATGGATGGGATGCAGGATGTGGGTGTGATCCAGGACATGGATGGGAGGGAGGACACGGATGGGATGCAGGACGTGGATGGGATGCAGGACGTGGATGGGATGCAGGACGTGGATGGGATGCAGGACGTGGATGGGATGGAGGACACGGATGGGATGCAGGACACGGATGGGGGGGAGGACGTGGATGGGATGCAGGACGTGGAATGCAGATGTGGCTGTGCTGTGAACTGGGCCAGTCACTGAAAATGCCTGGCTGTGGTGGAGCTGGGAGCTCATGGACACCAGGACACCCTGCTGGGGTGAGGATTTTGGTTACACCTGGATGTTCAATCTGCTGCATCAACCCTTTTTCCTTTGTCTTTCTGTTTCCAGGAGCCTTCAGAGAAGGGATTGTGCTGATGCTGGAAAGGAGGAAGAGCTCTCTCTCTTTGTGAAGCTCTGTATTGATTGAAGGATTTAATCTTGACTTTTTAGATGTTTATTTTTGCCTGTTGTAATAAATTCTAATTAAAATCTCTTTGTGGATTTTTCATCGGGTGGCTCTGTCGTTTGGGTCTCGGGGTGCTTTGTGTTTCCTGATATTTAATCAGTTGTGCTCACAGGCAGCTTTCCCTTTAAGCTCACCTTCACAATTGGCTGTGCTGCTCACAAAAATACAAGTTTATTAAACAAGCTGGGAGCTCAGGGGACCAAAGAAACCCTGCAGCTGCTGCCTCTCAATTTCAGAGTGTACATTACCCAGAGCAGCTCACTGGAGATGCAGAGGGAGGAACCCATCCCTGTCTGCCCAGAGCCCAGAAATGCAGCCATGGGTGCAGACAGGCCCAGCAGAACTGGGGCCTCTCAAGTCCAGGATATCTGGAATTGTCCCCTGGCTCCTGTGCTCAGCTGTGGGATCCTGTGGGACCCTGCAGAGCCCCGGCTGAGGAGCTCAGAGCTTGCACAGGGCTTGTGCTGGAGACACGGCCAGAATGGAAGATTCAGAGTGGAAATAAACTTGGCAGAAGGTTTTGGTTGAGGGAGGGGATGGGGACAGAAATCAGCTCCTGTCCCCTGATGTCACCCCCAGGCTGAGCTGTGCTGTGACACCAGGCAGGGCTCTCTCCATTCTCTAAGCTCAGAAGCAGAATTTGGCTTTAATTCTGGCCTGGGCAGCAGTTTGAGCAGTGCCCAAACACGGAGCCGCTTCAGGAGACGCCCCCAGGCTGGAGAAGCCTGGTTCCCACCCAGCTCCTGCTTCCCTTGGCCCAAGCACAAGGAGATCTCCCCAGCCTGGCTTGGGGCAGCCCACAGGAGTCTGGGGAAGGTTTAAAAACCCACCAGAGGGACAGGTGTGGGACAGAGGGACAGGTGTGGGGCAGAGGGACAGGTGTGGCACAGAGGGATGGGTA
Source organism: Euphonia xanthogaster (assembly GCA_034509185.1). Classification (NCBI taxonomy): domain Eukaryota; kingdom Metazoa; phylum Chordata; class Aves; order Passeriformes; family Fringillidae; genus Euphonia; species Euphonia xanthogaster. Next base: position 10,579,214 of record JAYDZK010000057.1, on the reverse strand, counting down.
TGGGGCAGACAGGTGTGGGACAGAGGGACAGGTGTGGGGCAGACAGGTGTGGGACAGAGGGACAGGTGTGGCACAGAAGGGCAGGTGTGAGGTGTGGCACAGAGGGACAGATCATCACTGCTCCCGTTTCACAGCTCTGCTGATGTCCTGCACCTTCTCCTTGGTCCCAGAGCTGCTCCTGGCCTTGTTTGTTTGCATTTTTCCTTTCAGCCCTGCTGCAGAGGGAGCTGGGATTGTTGGGTTTACTGTCACTCCCTTTCCCACCCCCAGCTCGATTCCACGTTTGCATTTTTCCCACAGGATGAAAACCTTTTCTATTCACCAACCATCTGGGCTTTGCTAGGCTTTGTTGAGCAAAGCTTGGATCTGGAGCTGCAGACTCCTCAGCCCTTCCCCAGCACAGGCAGGCAGCTCCAGCAGATCCAGGATTATTTGCCAAGGGATTATTCATCCAATATGCCCATTTTTCAGGGAGTAATTTCCCCATTATTCACCACATTCCGCCTGCCCACCAGCTGCATCCCAAACCTGGCAGCTCCTGCTGCTCTACAGTGTCCAAGAAATGATCCCATCCCCACAAATCCACCCGTGGAGGGCTCTGACCCTCTGGACACCCCCTGGGACCTCAGGTCCCAAGGGCTCTGTTGGGCCAGCCCTGCCCAAGGCGTGTGCTCAGCTCTGTGCTCAGTAGAAATCCCAGGAATTCTGTGCTGCTGAAATCCCAGGAATTCTGCTCCAGGTGCTCCCATGCTTTGGGTTGCCCAGGCTCAGCTCGGGGTCCAGCTCTGACAGCAGAGATCCTTGCTGTGGAGACCCCCAGGGACAGGGGGACCAGCTCTCCACATTTACCAAGGAATTAAAAACTCCCTGGAATTAAAAATTCCAGGTGCTCCGTGTCATTGCTTCCCCACAATATCCCTGGATATGAAACCTGACCTGGCTGCTGGGTTAAAATGCCTTTCTGGCAGTGGTTATTTTTTATTTTTTCACATCCTAATTCTCAGATTCATCTCTCGATTCATCCCCAAGCACAATTATCATGCAGCTAATGAAATAAGTAATATTTTCTCATTCCAAGAAATCTCGTTAAGCTAATTAGCAGGCTCCTCTGGCAGCTGAGGGTGGTTTTACACTGTTAAATGTGAGGAGGGTTTATTTCTTTGCTTGTCTGGGCCCTGTCCCCTCCCTCCACGTGGGAGGAGAGCAGGGAGCTGTGTCCCCCTTGGAGCAGGGATGGGCAGGGGCCATGTCACAGCCAGGACAGGAATTCCCCCTGTTTAATGTGACACCCTGAAGGGACACAGCTCGTGTCACTTCTCCAGCCCCCTGCTGTCCCTCCTGTCCCCTCT
>JAYDZK010000057.1:10535867-10547535 GCA_034509185.1 Euphonia xanthogaster | reverse complement strand
TACATCCCACTGGCCAGCTGGGGCCAGAGGGACACAGGGGCAGAGCTGGCCCTGGGGCACTGGTGGGAGCCCAGCTGCTCTCCTGAGCAGCTGCACAGGGATTTTTCCCAGCAAACCAGCTCTGTGTGCTGCTGAAAGGCCTTATCTGGCCTTGCATGGAGCATGGCTGAGGGGTGGGAAAGGGAGAAGGGAAACAGGCTCTGTGCTGTGCTTCACTTCACCCTCCTCCCACAGCATCTGTGCTGCTGCAAAGAGGGAAGATATCTGTGCTGCTCTTCCCTTCAGCCTCTGCATCTCCTGCTCTGGGAGTGATAACTGCCAGCTTTTAGAAATGAACATCCTTTGCCCGTGTAGAGACCTGAGTTTAATTGATCCACTCCTGCTTGTTTCTGCTCCGTGGCTCTGAATTCCAGCAGGGACCAGAGGCAATGGATCAGTCTGCTCCCAGATCCAAGGAGCTGCTGCTCTTTGTGAGCCCAGCTTGAAATACAGCAGGGTTTGTGTTCCTGCAGGCTGCATCCCCCACAGCCCTGTGCTTGCTGAGGGGCTGCTGGAGGGAGCTGCTTTCAGGTGTGAAGGTTATGAGCAGTGCCTCTCTCCAGCCCTGGTGTCTGAGGTGGGGATCACAGGCAGCTCCTTCAGCTCTGCTCTCTGCTGCTGGAGCCAAAGGATCAAACCCCGCGGTCCCCAGGGCAGGGAGGGAGTGCTGTGAACACTCCTGGCCACAGGGACTCGGCAGGAGGCTTTCTTTCTTGGATGCTGCTCCTGCTTTCAGTCTCTTTCCACTGATGTCTTTTTATGCTCTGCCTTTTTCACTCTGCTTGGACTCACTTGGGTGCCTTTCAGCTGCTCTTTGCCCTGCTCTGAGTTGTTTAATCCTGATGGTTTCTGAGCCTCTCCTCTGAAGTGCCCTGTCCCTCTCACAGACACAGAATACAGGTCAGACTGAGCTAAAAAAAACCCAGAAAAGGTGCAGCCATAAAATCACAGAATGGATGGGGTTTGAAGGAACCTTAAAGATCCTCTCGTTCCACCCCCTGCCACGGGCAGGGACACCTTCACTTGTGACCTCAGACAAGTTCCTCAGGACTGGTTCAGTTTCAAACCAGGCTGGACTTGGGGTAACTCCTGAGCAGGGAGAACACCTGGATCTTGTCCCTTTGCAGGGTGAATTGTCCAGCTGCAGACCCAAATCCAGGCCAGGGGTGTCTCTGGGTGCCTGTACCTGTACAAAACATTTTTCCTTTTGTTTCACTTCTGTGCACTGGGAAAGCTCCAGTCTGGAGCTCTGGTTGTGGTTTGCAGTTTGATAATTGGGGTTTTTGCTGTGTTTTCCTCTCTGAGTCTATTTTTTGGAGAGATTGACTCTGTGGGAGCACAGAGGCTGCCTGGCCACTGACTTCCTCTGGGTGCTTCTGGGCTCCTCCTTTCCCTTTGAACTTCTCCCAGTACGAGAGGCCAGGCTCAGGAACTGTGCTGCCTCCACCAAATCATCTCCATGTCTCTAATTCCCATTTATTTGGCGTTTTCCTGCTTGCTAATTAACTTTTTCTCTTAGTCCAACTCCATCACAGGGTGTCGAGGGAATCCAGTGTAGCTCTGAACTTCTATTCCTTTTAGTTTTGTAATCTCTTCTATCCTTAAGTAGCAGTTGATCTCCGTGCCTTTGGAGATCAGATGCCTTTTAAAATCTCTGCTTCACATAAAAGATCTGAACTTTCTGGGGCAGATGAGATCAGGGCAGGTGTTGCTTGCCTTTGGCCCCACTCGCATGGGCTGGCTGTGCCTCCTCAGATCTGTGTGCACTGCTCTGCTTGGAGGGCTCAGATATCTCCTTCCCCAGGTGGACAAACACAGAATTCTTCCACAATAAATGCTGGGCTGTGCTCTCACCACAACCTCCTTTGTGAGGGCTCTTCAGAGAAAGCTCAGCTTTCCTCAGTGAGTTCAAAGCCCCTCAGCTGTGCTCAGAGCAGAGGATTTGGGGTGAACCCAGAGCCCCTGTGCTCGACCCTTCCCCAGGTGCACTGTGTGAGCAGTGGGTCCTGTCTCTGTGTTTGTGCCTGGGGATGCACAGCACAAGCAGAGCAGGACAGAGCTGGGCCAGCACAGCATCATCCCCACAGCCTTTCCCAGCCAGCAAGAGCTGCTGGTTTTATTTTCTCTCCTTTCTGGGTGCTCTGTCCCTGTCCTGCACAGCTCCCTGCTCTCCCCAGCACCCCTGGTTCCTCTCCTTCCAGGGAGCCTCCCCATTGTTCTGGGAAGGGCAGGGGCTGGAGCTGGGTGGGTGCAGGTGGGTCCTGGGGGTCCCAGGGGCTGCTCCCCCCTGCAGCCAGCCTGAGCCTCGAGCACCTGGGGGTACCAATCTTCTGCCACTCACTGTGCCCAGCAGCCTGGCCGTGGCTCAGGTGCAGGTCCTGCCCCTGCTGAGGACACTTTGTGCTCAGGGTGACACCTCTCTGCAGAGAAACACCCCTTGGAAAGGTTCCTTTCAAGCTTTTAATTACCAAATCTTTCCATAACAGTTCTGTTCTCTTCGGGCCCGCTGTGTTCAGAGGAACTGGTGTCACCCATTTTGGGCTCAGTCACTGCTGGCAATTCCTTGCCCACATCACAGCAGCAGCCAGAGATTATTCAGTTTGGACATGGGTGCCAGGTGTGTGAAGTGGTTGTCTTTAGAGCCAGATTAAATCCCAAGGGCTTCCCAAGCTGTGTTTGGCATTAAGATTTCTCAGTAGACATCTGATTTTTCCTGTGTGCCCTGGGCATGCAGGACCTGACTGGCAGCACCTGGAATGTGGGAATGCCCCAGGAGTGGCCAGCCCTGGGCATGCAGGACCTGGCTGGCAGCACCTGGAATGTGGGAATGCCCCTGGAATGTGGGAATGCCCCAAGTCTGGCCAGCCCTGGGCACAGAGGACACAGCTGGCAGCCCCTGGAATGTGGGAATGCCCCTGGAATGTGGGAATGCCCCAGGTCTGGCCAGCCCCAGATGTGGTCAGCATCTGGAGCTGCCCAGGGCACACAGCAGGTGTGGGCACAGCAGCCAGGCTATGAATAATGCACAGCTGCTCTCTGTGACAGTGGCTGTGACCCAAGTGCTGTCCCTCAGAGAGAGCTGTCCCTTCCAGGTGAGCTGGCTCCAGGCTGGATAAATCCATCTCCTGCAATAACTGCCTCTTTCTTTCCCAGTCAGTAACAGAGCATAGGGGACTCTTTAACCTGGCTTTTTTTCTAGTGAAATCCTGGCTGTGCTGAAGTGATTGGAGTTCTGCCACCAACTCCATCCCTGCTCTGCTTTTAGCAGCTGCAGCCCAGCCAGGCACTGCTCCCTTCACTGTGCTCTGCCAGACCCATTTGGTCATTCTCCTTCCATTCCTCCCCAAATTCACAGGGACTTGGAACAGGAAATTCTGTTTTCTAGCACCCCTTGTTAAGGTCTGCACGAGAGGGGATTTTCAGAAGGTGAATCAGTGAAGCTTTCAGTGTGCACCCCCTGCACTGCTGGGAACAGGCAGCTCTTCCCTGTGCCCTTCCCATCCAGCACCCCCAGACCCTTCAGTCCAACCTCATTTCCCTCCCAGCCTGCTGCAGCTGTCACCAGAGCTGCCCTGGTGACAGCAGAAGGGACACCCGTGTCCCTGCACGCTCCCCAGTTAACACTCACACTGTTAATTGGTGTTGGCAATCTGGCTGCGGGGAAAGTGGGACAGCACTTTCCCAGGAAGGCTGTGGGGAGGACAGCAGTCCTCGTGGGAAGTTCAGGGAGCAGGCTGAGGTTCTGGGCTGGGTTAGAGGGGCAGGGTGAGCTGCACTGAGCTGGTCCCTCCCAGCCCTGCAGCTTCACCTTCTCCCTGATGACAAAGCCACATTTTGGGATCAAGGTCTGTCACTTCCCCTTCCAGCACTGCTCCCCAGCTGATGGCCAGCCTTGCTGCCCCACTGCTTCCATCCTTCCCCTCAATTCCTTTGGATTTACACCAAATCCTTTTGATTTTTCCTTCTGACAATTGATGAACCCCAGTGTTCATCCCGCTGGGGTTTTTCCCAAATTTGTGCGGAGTGCCACGAGAGCCATCCCAGGGAGCAGGGCCTGGCCTGGGCTGTCCGTGGGGCACATCCAGAGATCTCCCCTGCCCAGGGCAGTGCAGCCCCTGGAGCAGCCTTGCAGCTGGCTGCTCTGGGTGAGGGTGGCACGGAGCCCCAGGGCTGGCACGGCGATGACGCCAGGGAAAGGTGTCACAAATCCTTATCAGTGCCACGCTCCAGCCAGGCAGCTTTGTGCTCCTCAGATAAGAGATGTGGCATCACAGGAAGGGTTCAGGAGTGTCTCATATCCTTGTGCAGGTGATTAGGGGGCTGCTGACATCAGTGGCACTAATTGTGCCCAAATGGATGCACACGTGGGACACAAATATTCCAGTGAGTCTGTTCTCCTGGAGCTGTGCAGTGGGCACTGAGCCAGCTGGAGCCCCGGGAATGTCACCAACAAATCTGCCTCTTTGAGGTGGGACTGAGCTTCCACCCCCCCAGGCTTTATGGAAATACATTGCCCAAGGCTCAGCACCCCTCTCTCGTGGCTGCCACCCTCACCTCTCTCTGGGCCTGGCCCAGGCTGTGCTCTTCTGTTCTTGCAAACAACAATCCCTTCACCCCACGAGGATCAGTCTGTGTGCACACACTGATATCCCCTGGGTGGTTACAGCCTCCAGGTCTGCTCTTTCTACAACCCAAAAAAAAAAGGGTCAAAATATCCTTATTCTGTACAGGCTGGTGCTGAACTAATGTGATCCTGCTCAGGAGCCTCTGAGATCCTCCAAGAGTTCCTTCTGTGGAACACATTAGTATTGCAATCCATTATGCACAGGGACAGGAGTCTGGAGAGGAAATGATTTGGAAAATGGAACAGACCCAGGGCCCAAACTATTTCTCATCTGAAAGCCCAGAACTGTGGCATTTAAGGGATGCCAGTGGAAATGAGCAATGCCAGCATCCCTCTCGTTAATGTGCAGTGAGGGGATGTCTCCTCCTGACACCTTCCCTGGGACCTGAGGTGACTCCAGACATGTTCCCCTTGCCAGGAGAAAAGAGATTTTCCAACTCCATCAACTTTCAAGTGCCACTGTCCCTTACAGCCCCCAGAGGCCACCCCTTTCCTGCTTTTCCTGAGGCCCAGCAGACAACCCGGGGCTGTCCCAGGAAAATCAGGGCACTTCACTTCATGTGCCCATGATATTCACAGAGGGGAAAAACCTTGGAGTGTCCAAGAGGAAACCATTGGCTGCAGCTGAACTGGCTGACATTGCTTTTCCCTGGGAATGGCAGGGAGAACTCAGCCATTAAAGCAATCCCTGCTGAGCACAGAGCTCAAGGTAGGCTCAGAGCTGTGCTGACATCAACCCCTGCAAGTTGGTTAATCCATTTTTCTGCCTCGTGGTTCTCCTTTAAAAATCACTCCCAGCATTGCTGGGATTTGAGCTGTGTGCAGGGATTTCAGGATGTGGGGATCCTGATCCCAGGAAGTTTTAAGGGAGTTTGGCTTGGGCAGGGGGGTTTGGGTGTCACTTTTAGGAGGTGCCAGGGCTGGGGCCAGCAGGGGCTCCTGATGGAGGCAGCGCTCTGTGTGCCAGGAGCAGTTTGTCTGCTCTGGGAGATGATGGAGAGGCACCATAACCCTCGGCTGGAGTGAATTAGAGAGAGCAGATGAGATACCAGACAATAGCCAGGCAAGCCTGGAAATCCTTGCAGCAGATACACAAAAAGAAACAGAGCTTTTAAGCCGAATTTTTAAATTTTAGTGTTACTGCTATCGTTGCTTTTTTCTCTGTTTATGGTATGAGCCCAGCTGCTTTGGATTCACAAGTACAAATACTGAACTCTATTCCATTCTAGTCTGAAATACTGAATTCTAGCTGGGTTAAAATACATTTCCCCCCTTTTTTTCCTGTCTTCCCAGGGCTCTGGCCGACATCCTAAGGCAGCAGGGACCAATCCCAATCGGACACTGTGAAAGAGAGACAATCTCGGCCATAGATACCTCCCCTAAAGAGAACACCCCAGTCAGGACCTCCTCCAAAAGCCAGTACACCCCAGTACGCACCTCCAAGAGCAACCCAGGTAAGTGCTGCTCCCTCTGAGCCCTCGGGGGTCACTGACACATTCCTGAAAAATCCCTCTGCCAGGATTTTCTCCTGGGAAGCTGAGAAGCCTCAGAGAGAAATGAAAACAATAATGATCTGCTTGCTGCTCCCGTGTTTTGCTGCTTTGGAATGAGGTTTGGGGATTGTTTATCCTACTGGTCATTGTTTGATTGGTTTGATGTGAATTGTTTTAGGTTAATGACCAATCACAGCCAGCTGTGTCAAGGCTCTGGAAGAGGTCATGAGTTGTTCATTACTATCTTTTTAAGCCTTCTGTGAGATCCTTTCTCTATTCTTTAGTATAGTTTAGTGTAGCATTCTTTAATATAATACAAGTACATAAAATAATAAATTAGCCTTCTGAGAACATGGAGGCAGATTCTCAATTCCTCCTTCATCCTGGGAGGAAGCAAATACCACACTCAGGGCTGTGCCAGGAGCCAGCAGAGCATCCCCTGTGCCACAGCAAACTGTGTAACCTAAAACTGGGATGGCAAATGGCTTCAGCAGGCAGCCAGGCAGAGCAGGGAGTGCAGGGTGAAGGCTCTCTGAGGTTTCTGCTGAGCAGTGGCTCCCCTCTCCCTCTCCCTCTCCCTCTCCCTCTCCCTCTCCTCCCATCACTCTTCTACCACCAGTGAAATTCACAGGGTTTTTGGAGAATTGGTGTGATTCCTCATATGTAAGTTAAATTTATGAGAGGAAGAAACTATTATGGGATATAAGCTATGGAGGGAATGGATTTGTCTACTCAAAGCTCTCTGGTTTCACCATAAATTGCCTAAATGGACAGGAAGGAGCTGTTACACAGCACCTTTGGAATGATTTTTCCCTCTTCTGCTTTGGGACTTGTGTAAGCAAAATGCTGTTCCAAGGTGTAAGGAGGAGACATTAAATAAATAAAGCACCAATTGCCAAGATCTGGAGATTGAAAGTGTTTACACAAAATAACTCAAAAGCTCTCCAGGGGCTGACTTGCACAGCCTGGCAGGGCTGAGCTGGAGGGAACTCTGATATTCCAGAACACTCAGGTAACATTTTTCAGGACAGCTTGTGCTGATGGGCTTTAGAGAAGAGTGCTTAAAGGCTGTCCCAGGAAAGTGCCCCAGGACTGGCACCAGAGCCTCAGGATGGAGCTTGGAGCACCTGGGACAGTGGCAGGTGTCCCTGCTCATGGAAGGGCTGGAATTTGGTGCTTTAGGTCCCTTCCCACCCAAACCATTCCGTGACTCTGTGGTTCTCTGAAAGGCCATCCCAGGAACAGCTGCACACAGCTGGACACATCTGGGGAGTCTGAAATGACAGCCAGGGCAGCCTCACACTCAGACTGTGATGGGCAGAAGGGCCTTGCTGTGTTTTATTTACCCAGCACTCAGAATCCAGTGCATCAGTTCAGAAGCCTAATTTTCCAAAATGTCAGAATTGTAGGGAATTTGGAGCAGAAATGGGACTTGCCTGAGGCACAGGGAGAGCTGGGGCTGGCTCAGTGGATTCCTGTGAAGAAAGGTTCCATGGTGAGGGACTGCCATCACCCCAGGAACAATCCTGCATAACCTCTGGCCCTGCTGCTGTTTGCTGGCCCTGGATGGGCTGTTCTGCACTTGCCTTGCACTGCAGCATCTCCCTGAACCACCAGCAGCTCCGTGGAGGCAGGGAAAGCTTCTCTTAGAGCTCACGAGATTTAAACAGGGCTCCCAAAATGCAATATATGGAGGAGCTGGGGTCTGCCTGTGGAGCCCAGCTGCACAGTCTGGGTGAGCTCCTGATGTCAGGGACAACAATCCATCCAGCAAGGTTAAAGGACTGGATTTAGATTAATTCCAGAGCTTGTCCAATAAGATAAAGCAGTGTAGTGAAGGTAAATATTTGCAGCTTTATTTACTGGGAGATTAATGTAATTGGTTTGGATTCCTTCACATCCTCCAGCCTCTTCATAAACACTGCACACTGTTAAATGCTGCAATAATGAAGGCATTTTGTCTTCATCATACTGGAGGGCAAGAGGCAGGGGAGAGCTATTCTTGCAAAATATTAGCCCAGTTTTGCACACCCCGGAGGATCTATTAATTTAGGTTAGAGTCTCTGCAAGGGCTGAGCTCAGTGAGCAGGGGAAGCTTTCCATACCCCACCTCCACCTCCTCTGGGGCTTTTCCCCCCTTTCTTCTTTTTTTTTCCTTTATTTTCCATACAGCCAGGGCAGAACCCCGGCACAGAGTGACCCAGAGTGATCCACTTTGTCTGGATTCCCTCCCCAGGGGCTGCCAAGTAGGGCTGGGACTGCTTGGAAAATTCCACAGCTCTGCTGTGTGGCACCACTGCTGTGAGATCCTGATCTCCAGGAACTGGGAGGAGAAGGGAAGGGAGGGATTGATCCCAGCCCAGTAACCATTGCCATTTCCCTCTGCTCCTCTAAGCAGGACCTGGCCTTGGTGGCAGAAGTTGAGCTTTAACCAGGGGATGTGCTCAGCTTTGGCTGACAAGGTGGGCTTTGCTCACAGCTTGGACTCGATGATCCTCGAGGTCTTTTCCAACCTGAATTATTCTGGGACTCTCTTCTATAGACTCAGCCTCACAGAGACCCCTCTGGAGACCCCCCCAGTCCCACCCAGCTCAGGGCAGGCTGCTCTTACACTGGCTGTCTAGGCCAGTTAGGATACAACATGGAAAAAGCTTTTCTGTCTCTAAACAGAATTTAAATTGCATTTCAGTTTTGCAGGCACTTTTTGGTGTCCTTTCACTGAGCACTGAGAGGAGCCTGGGTCCATCTCCTTCCCTCACCTCCATCCCTGCTGAGTCTCCACAGCCACAGGGATTTTCTGCCTCCCTTCCTTCAGCCAGGGCAGGGCTCTCCCAGTTTCCTCGGATGGGAATGGGAACAGATTTCAGTTCTGTGACTCAGTTTGGCTTTCACCCATTCCCAGCTGGGCAGTGCCCATGGAACAGGAGGCAGCCCCTGCTCCGTGCCAGCCAGGGCACCAGCCTGGCCTTGGTCAGATGTCCAGCCCCAAAGTGTCACTGGGCTCTCATCCTGGCCAGGCTGCCCCTCTGGGTGGGCACTGCCAGCCCTGGCTCCCAATCCAGCAGAAGGGACAAAATCAATTCAAACCCACCCTTCCAACGAGGGCCAGGCCAGGGATGGATCCTGCTGCTGTTTCCCAGCCCTAATTCCCTGCTGCTTTTCCTCATCCCCATCCATCCAAGGGCTCTCTTGGTGCTCAGAGCCTGCTAATGACTTTGGAGACTCCTTAAAGATCCACTTGTCTGTCTCTCTGCTCAGTGATTTCCCCTGCAGCCTGCAGGTGTTCACTGGGGGGTGTCTCATGGAATCCCCAGCATCCCCTGATTGTTGTCACCAAAGTGTGACAACACGGCCTGGACAGCAACAACAACAACAATCCAGGCCTGAGGAGCTCTTTGAGCTCTTCAAGGTATTGATCAGGTGGTTCTGGCTTAGCTACTGGAGAGCAGAAGTTGTTTGTTGCAAATATCTGATACGCATCACCCAGCAGCCCTCGCTGGGGAGAGCAGAGCTGTGCCTCTGGTTTCCCTTTTCCCTGCATGTGGGAGCCAAGTGCAGGGCATGTGGGGAGTTGGTGGGGCTGGAGGGGATGTGGGGAGTTTATGGGGCTGGAGGGGATGTGGGGAGTTTATGGGGCTGGAGGGGATGTGGGGAGTTTATGGAGCTGAAAGGGATGTGGGGAGTTTGTGGGGCTGGAGGGGATGTGGGGAGTTTGTGGGACTGGAGGGGATGTGGGGAGTTTGTGGGGCTGAAAGGGATGTGGGGAGTTTGAGCTGGTAGGGGCACAGGGATCTTGTGGGGCTGGAGGGGATATGAGGAGCTTCTGGGGCTGAAGGGCATTTGGGGAGTTTTTTGGGGCTGCTGGGGGCACAGGGATCTTGTGGGGCTGGAGGGTTGTTTGCCAAAGGACAGGGATGTGGGACAGCAGTGTAAGCCCCAGCTGGAGGAAGTTCTGGGTGCCCAGGGATCACCACCCTCCCCTGCCCTCAGAGCCTTTCCACAATCTCATTCCTGGAATAACATCTGCCATTCCCACACTGTCACTGAGCAGATTTTGTCCTTCCAAATTCCAGTCTGGTTAGGAGCCCTGAGCACTCAGAAGGATTTTATTGCTCCAGCAATGAGATGATTCAGTGAGCAGCCCAAAACTTGGGACAGATAACATTGTCCAAATGTCCCTCTGTCCAAATGTCCCTCTGTCCAAGTGTCCCTCTGTCCAAATGTCCCTCTGCCCCTGGCTGTGCCCCTGACTGTCCCTGCTGGCAGCAGGGGTGGATGAGGGGTGGGGAGGGGACCCTGCTGTCTCTCAGCAGTGACTTTCAGCTCTAAAAGGCTCTACCCAGCCCACAAATGGGTGTCAAGGCACAATCATCACACTCCTATTTCCACAAGCTCCCCGTAGGTGACTCTCCCAACTGCAGGGTGGATCAGAAATGTGCCAGAATGTGAACAGAAGGTAATTTTAGGTCTGTGATTTCTTTACAGAGATTATCATCGAATTTAGATCTGTTGCTGTCAGCACAAACCACCCACCCAGAGACCTGGTTTTCCCGAGGCATTGCAGACAGCATTTCCCTTTCTGGGGCCTCTCAGGATGCCCCACTTCCTCCTGGCCCTGCTTTGCCTTGGTCAGGGAGCTCCCATGGGCCCATCCAGCCCCATCCCACCCCACAGCTCCTCTGGGACAGCAGAGGCTCAGGAAGAAAGGCTCCTGAAAGCACAGAATTCTCTTTCCCATCTCCTCACTCCTTCCCCTCTCCTGAGGCACTGAGATTCCTGCACCTGGACTCTCGTGCCATTGCCTGCCTGATCTGCTTTTCCATTCCCTGCACTTCTTTTCCCTTTCTTTAATTTTTTCCCTTCCATGGCAGTGAGTTTCACAGTTTAATCAGGCTCTGCTTGAGAAGATGCTTCCTTGGCTGTTCCTGGAGCTGGCTGCAGCCATCCCTGCCTTGGGTGGCCTCTCAAGCCTGCCTGTGACAAAGTGACAATAATCTGTCTGCACTCCCTGCTCTGTCCTTTGCCATCCCAGAGCCTCTGCTCCTGCCTCCCCATGCAGAGAACCTCTCAGCCCCATAAATCCCAGCCCTGGGGCTGAGAACCTCATCTGCCATCTGCTCAGAGCTGTGGGGAGCACAGAGACAGCAGCTGAGCTCTGGAGCCACAGGAGGCTGGGGCAGGGCTGGCAGGAGGGACAGCAGCCCAGCCTGGGGCCAGGGATGTGACACGAGGCCACCGAGCCCAGGGGACACTGCCAGGGATGTCCCTCCCTGTGAGACCCCCCTGGCCTCACCCACAGGGCAGAGCTGCCCAAAACTCTGAGAATGGACACAGGGAAAGGCAAAGGAGGTGCCTGAAACTCCTTATCCTGCTGCCTGGGGAGGCTCCTGGAGCAGAGGCTGGGCTGAGGTAAAGGAATCAAGTGGGGATTTCTTAAAAGGCCTCAGAGGATCCACCTGGGGCAGTGCAAGAGCCCAGCCAGGGCTGCAGCCAGCATGGACCCAGCATGGAC
>JAYDZK010000057.1:10459271-10480436 GCA_034509185.1 Euphonia xanthogaster | reverse complement strand
CACTCTTTGGCCAATCAGGGCCAGGCTGTGTCAGGGCTCTGGAGAGAGTCACGAGTTTTCATTATTATCTTTTTAGCCTTCTGTCAGTACCCTTTCTGCATTCTTTAGTATAGTTTAGTGTAGCATTCTTTACTATAATAGAGTATCATAAAATAATGAATCAGCCTTCTGAGAGCATGGAGTCAGGTCCATCATTCCTCCCTGCCACGAGAGTCCCCATAAATACAATAGATGGAAATCATCAGCAGGGAGCTGCTGCTCTTGGAGAGGTGCCACTCCAGACCCCTCGGGTCTCTGCCCTTTCAGGAGAGCAGAGAGGAGCAGGAGAAAGGGGAGAGGAGATTTATGAACCGAGGTGGTTACTGCATTGGCAGGAGGAATTTTTCACCCCTGCTGGATTCATGTGAAAGAATGACTTTCTTTCTTACAGAATTACTGTGAGAGTAATTCTCTAATTACTGAGGCAGGGCTGCCTCAGCCTGCCTTTGACACTGTGCAGTGCTGAGGGTGGGTGACAGGAGCTTTGAAACATCCAGGGGAAGCCCCAGTGGGAGAAAAGTTGTGGAAGCAGCTCTGGATCCCTGAGCAGACACTCAGATGAACTGCTGGGTTCATTTCCAGGCTGCAGGGGCGCCGAGGACACGGTGCCATGAAAAATTCAGAGAGGAGGAAAACGTTCTGCTGTCCAACAAGCAGGGCTCCACACGGCAGAGAGGCAGCAGGGGAGGACTGGCCTCACTCTCACAGATGTTTTTTGGAGGAAACAGATTCACTTATGACTCAGGTCTAGAAAAATGTCTGTGAAATGTCTGCACTCTGCTTGGGTGGATTTTGAGGTTTTTTTTCCTGGAAATGGGAGAAGTTAGCAAGTGTATGGGCACTGCACAAAGCCAGCAGTTTTCCAGGTGAAATTCCCCTGCTGCTCTGCTACCTTTGGGCAGAATCTGAGCTTTTATCTCAACCTGCCCCTGGTGCAGAGGAGGCAAGAGGGCTTGGGGCAGGTGAGTGCACACTGATCCTGCATGGGGACACTTTAGGGATGTACAGCAGGGATGTGTGAACCCAAGCTTGGGAATTCTGCTGCTCCTGCAGAAAATTTACCCTTCTGATTTCATTTTCAGGCCATACCTGAAGTGGCCACCTTTTTGCCTCAGCTGCTGACCCCCATCACTGCTGTGGGGTCTGACAGAGCCCCCTGGTCTGTTCTGGCTCTGCTTCCAAAAATTGAAGTTCCTGCTTCGTTAAATCCTTTCCTCTCTGCCCATTTGAATATCTGAACACCTGGGGGTTACAGCTGCAGTTCTGCAGGTCCCTGTGCCTTGGCTGGGCTGATGAAAGGCCTTTTCCAGCTTGCAGTGAAGGAACAAGGTTTCAAACCCCTGCAGAGAGTCTGGACTTCAATTTTAGCATCTGGGCTCAGTGCCCTCAGCACTGGAATTGTGACAGAGGGCACTGGGACCCTGCCTGGGGATCCCTCAGCGACCAACAAAATGAACACCAGTAGAAGGGCATCCTCCACCCCTCAGGATAGGGATTCCCTGCCTCAGGAACCTCCCCAACACCTTGCCCTGCCCTCTGAGTGCCCCCAGAGGTGCCCCAGAGGTGCCCCAGCTCCAGCCCTTTGCAGGGAGGTGTGGGGGTTTGCAGAGCCCCGGAGCCCCCAGGTCCAGAGCATTCCTGAGGACTCTGGCACGCAGAGAGGGCAGCTGGATCATCATCAGCCCCAGTTAAAGACCCCCCCCAGGCTGGTTCTGTGTCCCTGAGGATGAGGAGGGCACCCTGGGGGCGTGAAGGGGAGCGATGCTGCCCGAGCACCTGGCACAGCCCCGCATGCCTGGGGTGGGTGCCAGTCCAGCCCCATCCCTCCGGGGCAGCTCCAGGGGATGGGAGGCAGCACTTTGCTGTCCCCATGACTGCTGTGGACAGGAAGCAGCACCACGGGATCCATGTCTCCTGGATCTGCTGGTGCCAGTGTGAATCATGCCCAGGAGTCTGTGGCTGAGCCTGGCGCAGGTCCAGCTTTGCTCCCTGCTGGAGCCTGTGGGCACAGCCAGCCTCTCTCCATCCCCTCGGGGCACACTCCAGACCTGCCTTTCTCTGTTTTTTTTTTGCAGACAAGCCACGAATGAACAACATCCTGACTTCAGCCACCGAGCCCTACGACCTGTCCTTCTCCCGCTCCTTCCAGAACCTCTCCCACCTCCCGCCCTCCTACGAGTCTGCTGTCAAGACCAACCCCAGTAAATATTCATCTCTCAAGAGACTCAGTAGGTGTCAGCTCCTTTCCTTCCCCCTGGTTCTGCTTTGTAAGGAACAACCCCCTTCCCTCAGCTGGGCACTCCTGGGTTGGCATCTCCAGTGGGGGCTCCTTCGGCTGGCACTCCCCAGCAGGGATGGGTGTGGAAGTCATTTCATTTCTGGGAGGGTACCCCTGGTTATTGCTGTGCTGCCCCCACCCCTCTGCTGGAATCTGCTCCTGGCAGAGCCTCCAAGGATCCTTTTCCTCTCTGCTGGGCCCCAGCCTGGCTGGGTGCTCAGAGCTGCCTTTGGCACAGCCAGAGCAGGGACCTCTCCAGCCACGGGGGCAGCTGAAAATGCCAAGAGAAGATGCCAAGCTGGTGGGAATCCCTTTGCCAGGAGGAGCCCTGCCTGCCCTGGGCAGTGCTGCAATCCACGTGCTCCATGGGGTGGCAGAGCTGCTCCTGGCCTGTGCCATGCCCAGATCCATGCTCTGAGCTGTGTGCCCAGGGCTGTGCCATGCTCAGATCCATTCTCTGTGCTGAGCTGTGTGCCCAGGGCTGTGCCATGCTCAGATCCATTCTCTGTGCTGTATGCCCAGAGCTGTGCCATGCTCAGATCCATTCTCTGTGCTGTGTGCCCAGGGCTGTGCCATGCTCAGATCCATTCTCTGAGCTGTGCTGTGTGCCCAGGGCTGTGCCATGCTCAGATCCATTCTCTGAGCTGTATGCCCAGAGC
This sequence comes from Euphonia xanthogaster, assembly GCA_034509185.1. Classification (NCBI taxonomy): domain Eukaryota; kingdom Metazoa; phylum Chordata; class Aves; order Passeriformes; family Fringillidae; genus Euphonia; species Euphonia xanthogaster. The sequence goes on along the minus strand of JAYDZK010000057.1, from coordinate 10,477,460 downwards.
TGTGCCATGCTCAGATCCATTCTCTGAGCTGAGCTGTGTGCCCAGGGCTGTGCCATGCCCAGATCCATTCTCTGTGCTGTGCTGTGTGCCCAGGGCTGTGCCATGCCCAGATCCATTCTCTGAGCTGTGCTGTGTGCCCAGAGCTGTGCCATGCCCAGATCCATTCTCTGAGCTGTGTGCCCAGGGCTGTGCCATGCCCAGATCCATTCTCTGAGCTGTGCTGTGTGCCCAGGGCTGTGCCATGCCCAGATCCATTCTCTGAGCTGTGTGCCCAGGGCTGTGCCATGCTCAGATCCATTCTCTGAGCTGAGCTGTGTGTCCAGGGCTGTGCCATGCTCAGATCCATGCTCTGTTCCATTCTCTCTGTGTGTCCTGACCCATTCCATGCTCTGATCCACGCTCTGTTCCATGCTCTGTGTGTGTCAGAGCTGCTCCTGAGCCATTCCATGCTCAGATCCACTCTCTGTTCCACACCCTGTGTGTGTCAGAGCTGTTCCTGAGCCGATCCATGCTCTGTTCCATGCTCTGTTCCATGCTCTCTGTGTGTCAGAGCTGCTCCTGACCCTTTCCATACTCAGATCCATGCTCTGTTCCATGCTCTCTGTGTGTCCTGACCCATTCCATGCTCAGATCCATGCTCTGTGTGTGTCAGAGCTGCTCCTGAGCCGTTCCATGCTCAGACCCCCAGGGTGTTTTGGCTATTCCAGCAGGTTTGCCCCATCCACACTCATTAGCACCTCTCCTTCCCTGCTGCTTTATGGATTGCACTGCTCTGCCACTGGTTCTGTGATGCTCCAGTCCATCCCCTCTGCTGATCCCAAAGCCTTCAGCTCCAGTGGGCTCTGAAAGAAGTGAGTTTTGTGCAGGGAATGCTCTCTGCAGACTCTCCCTGGCTCTGCAGTGTCCGTGAGCAGCTCTGGGTGCACTCAGTGCTCCCGGAGCCTTCCCTGTCCCACTCAGGGCACCCTGGCAGCCACCAAGGCCACTGAGCTTCTCATTGTCCCTTGGCTGGGGAAATGCAGGAGAGCCAGACTGCCTGCTGCTCCCTGTTGGGTTTAGTCCGTGGGAAATGTTTGCAGTGAACAAATCCTGTGGGATTCCTTTCCTTCCTGTGGTTTGAACAGGGAAAGTGTCCTGTTGGCTGGAGAGGGGTTCAGTCACAACCTTGAATACCCACCCACCGAGGCCAGCAGGGAATCCCTGCTCCCTGCAGGGCAAATCCCACCTCTGGACCCCTCCAGGGCAGGTGTGAGAGACTCCAGAGCTCTCTGCAGACTGCAGCCCAGCCTCCTGCACAGCACCTGGCTGATGCCAACCCACTGCCCCACTCTATTCCCGAGTAGCCAGGGAGTTCCAGCTCTGGCAGTGCCCAGCCCTCCCTGCTCCCGCTGGCACTGAACACACTCAGCACCTCCAGAACCTCTGAATCACTTTCCTGCAGCTGCTCTACTCCAGAGCCAAAGGAAAAGAGGCTCCCAGCTCCCCAGCCTCCCCTTGCAAAGTGCCAGCAAGATAATGTTCTTGTTCTGTATGAAGGGAGCACAAAAAAGTGTGATATCTAAAAGCTGGAGTTCGAAAATTACTTATTTGACATTCATTTTTTTATTTAAAATTGTTTCTTCCCAATGGACTTCCTGTCCCTTCTTCCCAATGGACTTCCTAGAAAAATATAAAATAGAAAAGTACTGAAGAGATCGTTAACAAATACTTCTATTTGAGCAAGAAACAAAGCTTTAGATATTTTTCAAATCTATATTTTAGCTGTTTGTCTGGCTTGCCAGGCAGGGAAAAATTACTTATTTTCCTCCAATTAGCAGGGACAGATGGTGAAAGACCAGGGCTCTTTATCTCCCTGGCCCTTCCCTCAGGACACAGACAACAGAACCCCACCTGGGGGGGTCCTTGGGGGTTTGGGGGTCTCTGAGGGGCTGGAACCCCCTGGGGAAGAGCAGTGAGGGGAGGCTGTGAGGATGTGGCTGAGCAAGAGCAGCCAGATTAGTTCCATCCTGCCCAGTTCTCCAGGGAATTGCTCTTCCCAGCAAAGTGAGAAAGGTCAGTGAGGAAGGGAGCTCCTGTTCTCAGGCATATTAAACCACTTGGTGCTGGCTGGAGAATCATCAGGAGTGACTGGGCACCTTGGAAATGTTAAAGCCAATTAAAACAAGGAGAGACAAGCCCAGAGAGGAAACCTGCTGGAGCTGCAGAGGAAGCAAGCTGGGGAAATTACCTTTAAAAAAGGAGAGGGATTACTGTGCTGGCCTCACATGCACACACACGTGCATCTCTTCTCACCAGAATATGTAAGAACAGGAAGAAAAACTGGATTGGGCTGTTCTGCTCCAGAGCTGAAGAAAAACTGGATTGGGCTGTTCTGCTCCAGAGCTGAAGAAAAACTGGATTGGGCTGTTCTGTTCCCTTCCCAGAGCACCACAAATGTATTCCTGTAAACCTCATTTCTGTAGTGCCAGAGCCAGAGGAGCTCTGCTCTGCTCTGCCTGTCTGCAGAGGCATCTCAGGTTGAGGTGGAATGTGTAAGAGCATTTATTTGGGGATCTCCCTCCAAATGAGGAAAAAAAAAAAAAACAACACAAAAAAGCCACCAAAAAAAGCTGTCTGAGGGTAAAACAGCTTAGGCTGAAGCCAAGGCAGGTGAAGCATTCAAACATTCCTGAAGGGTGGGGAGACCAGCCCTGAGTGATGTCCTAGAAACTGCCAAAGGAGGAAAGAGAGGCCAGAAAAATCCCAACCAAAACCAATGAAAAAAGCCCAGAAAGCATAACTTCCAGTAATTCCAGTTTCAATTGTTTGAAAAACACAAGGAAAGACCCAGAAGTATGGGGTTGATTAAAATATAGAAAAAATCCTGTCTGTCAGGCAATACACCAGTGATTATTTTTTCTCTGCTCACAATTTCTGCTTTTTTGGAATCCTCTTAGGACATTTTTTTTTTTAAATTTTATTTTTATTTTTAAGCACATCCTTGATGGAGAAGCACACTGGATTGGAGTTTTATTTTGGATAAAATTGTGAATTTTAGCCTCAACGACAGGACAAGGGCAGGGTGAGCAGGTGCCAGCTGTCCCAGGGTGTGATGTGTCCCTGCTGGTGGGGTGAGGGTGGCATCAATCAGCCTGGAATGTGTTTCAGCTGCATCATCTTTAAGATTCCTTCCAACCCAAACCATTTTATGGCTTCAAGATTTCATTTCCCAGAGGAACTCTGGTTTTGGCCAGCTGTGCACCCAGCCCTGCACATTTCCCAGCTGGGTTTGTTCCCTGCTGTCCCTGGGTGCAGCAATTCTGAGCTTCCAGTGCTGAGCTCTCCCTTGGCACGAGGCACCTGGGTGGTGCTGCACATAATGTGGGAAATGGATTTGTAGGAATTCATTTGTAAAAATGGAGCTAGGAACAAGTTTCAAACAAGAAACAAACAAGACTGGGGACTTCAAAGAAATAGAACCATGAAGGATGCATTGAAGGAGGATGCATGAGGGGTATTTTTAGGTGATTGGCTTTAAGGCATTTGCAGTACTGTATGGCAGGCCAAGCAATGCTTATAATATATTGTAATTAAGAGATATTTACCTTCTAATTGTGATAGGGTGAATTATAACATCGGTATTGTCTCACCCTTCACACGAGACTGAAAAATAGAAGTTTTTAAAATTCCTCTCAGTTACCCCATCTCTGAGTCAAAAAAGAACCTAATCCAGCAGCATTCCTGCCAGGCTCTGTTCCCCATCCCAGGCTGACACCCCTCTCAGAGCCAGCAGCCTGGAAAATGCCTGTCTGCTGCTGCCTGGAGCAGCTTGTTGGGTGTGACACACGGCTGTTCCACCTCCTCTGACTCCTCTGAGATGGAGATGAGCAGCTTTTCCACACCTGGAAATGTTGTTCCTCCTCCTCCTCCTCCTCAGCATCACTGGAGGCACGGCCTGAGTGAGCTTAGAAACATCTTTGAGATCAAATCAGCTCCCTGAAAGTTTGGCAGCAAAAGGCTGTACAGACCTGTGCCAGGGTCACAGCCTGGGAGAGGGAAGGAAAAGGGATTTTTTAATGCTCCTAATGGACAAAACATTTTAAAGTGCAGCTCATGCTGCATTTCCAGTCTAAGGAACACCTTCAAACCCCTTCCAAGCAGCTGATTGTGCCACCTCTCCAGCAGCCCCAGAGCTGTAAACCTCACATGAGCTGGTTTAGCTCCTGCTGGCAATTACCCGAGCCAGGTGTGAGCATCCAAGCACATCTCCATTTGGGATGTTCTGTGCTTTAATTGCATCTATTTAGAGTCACATGGGCGAATGCTGTGGAAGTCCTGTCACCCAGAGCAGAGGCCAAGTGCCAGAGTGCTGATTGCCTGGCTCCCACTGTGCAGCCAGCCTCAGCATTGCTGCTGAGCCCCTGCACGCCCAGCCTGGCATCTCCAACCCGCCCAAAACACAGAATGAAAATGCCTACAGCTCCTGGGGCCATATGGAATTCCCCCCACCCTCAGGCTTCCTAGAAGGTGATTTTAAAGACACGAGAGCTCGAGGCCAGGAGAGCTGCTGCCTGACATTTGCAGTGAGACATCCTTCTGAGAAGTCTTGGGTGGTGGAAAAATAAAGATTCCTTCCTGCAGTGTGAGCTCTGGAGAGCAAATCCCACGAGCAGGAAGGCAGCACAGGGAGCCCTGGGGCTGTGTGGGCTGCGAGGAAGGGGTTGGCAGCAGCACTGGGGGCACAGATGTTCCCAGCTCCTGCTTCTGGGTGTGAGGGAACCATCCCCACCTCCTCACGGAGCCTGGCTGTGCACAGGGGCCTGGCAGCAGGGAAGGGAAGGTGTGGGACAGGGATGAGGACATAAGTGAGGGCTGTGGCCCAGCACAGGGTGGTGCAGGGTTTGGCTGAACTGGTGTTTTGTGAGCAGAGCTCTGGGATGCTGTCAGCACCCACCACGGGAGCTCTGGCTCATGGGACCAGCAGCCAGTTGTCTTCAACTCCCAGGCAATGTGGTGAATAAAAGCTACAGAGTGATGGCTGTAGGATCCCAGTGATCTATCACGACACAGCTGCAGTAGCCAACATCCTCTCTGAGCCCACAGCATTCCTCTCAAAGCCAAGAAAAGCAAAGTGGGAGTGTGGGGGGTGTGTGCTGCATTTCAGAGCAGCAGAGAGATCGTTTAAGATGCAGGAGCAGCAAACTGAGCAAGAAATGTTCCGTGGGATCAATTCTATTCTATCAAGCAAGTTTGATTACAGAAATGGGAAAGGAAACCTTAGGCAGGCGATTCAGTGTCTCAGAGACCACCAAAGCTGGTTTGTGATCACATTTACCAATATTTCAATGTGGTAATTAAAATGTGATGAGCTCACTCGTGGGCTGCAGGGAATAGCCATGCCTAAGGCCAGAGGTGACATGGGAATGTCCTCAAATGGGGACCTCGCCTGCTCACATCACCTGCCCTGCTCTTTCCCAGGGTGACATCTGAAGAATGTGACAATTTGAGAAGGTGACATTTGGGAATTTCTCCATAAACTCATGTAAATCGTGTGGTACCATGGCCTGGCCTCCACATGGAGGAGTGTGGGGTGCCCTGCCCAGGGAATTGCACTGTCCCCACACCTTTCACACTCCTCTGTCTGCCACAAGCCCTTGGTGGCACCACCCACACTGGGCTGCCCATGCCTGTGGCAGGTGGTCCCTCAGGCAGCACCAGGAGCAGCTCCAGGGCCCGGGACAGCACTGTGACATTTCTAAGCTCTCATTTCCCTCCCCACAGCTGACAAAGAGGCTGACGAGTACTACATGCGGAGGAGACACCTGCCCGACCTGGCAGCCCGGGGCACGCTGCCCATCAACGTCATCAAAATGTCCCAGCAGGGCAACCAGCGGGACAGGCCCCGCCGTCCCATCAGGGCCATGTCCCAGGACAGAGTGCTGTCCCCAGAGAGGATCATGCCCGAGGAGTTCAGCATGTCCTACGAGCGGATCCTCTCAGATGAGCAGCTGCTGTCGGCAGAGCGCCTGCACTCCCAGGACCCGCTGCTGTCCCCGGAGCGCTCGGGCTACCCCGAGCAGTCCATGTCCAGGGCACTGTCACACACGGATGTCTTTGTGTCAACACCGGTCTTGGATCGCTACAGGATGTCAAAAATGCACTCCCATCCCAGTGCCTCAAATAACTTGTACAACACCCTGGGGATGAACCCGACCTCGGCCAAGCGCCAAGCGTTCGCCTCGCGCCGGCACAACACGGTGGAGCAGCTGCATTACATCCCCGGGCACCACCACCACTACCGCACCGCCAGCAAAACCGAGGTGACTGTTTGACACGACCCAGTGCATTGCAGGTACTCCTTAAGGACTGGGGTGGCCACAGCACCCCGCTCTGCAGTGGCCTTATAGGCCACGATAACCTCTACTAACTCAGTGTCTGCAAAGACTTCTCTGGCAGTCCCACCCACGTTGTTTTTAAAGCCACCCCTCCATCAGTGACACAGGAAGGACTGAAGCAGCAGTCAGACACTAGTGAGGGATTGCAGAGGAAATTTCCTGGTGTGCATCAGTTTCTGTCAAAGAAAGCCATAGTAATCGATGGCTCCTTCCAAGGGCTCACCTGCATTATCCCATAGTTTCCACGAATTCAGGACTTTTCAGTTGCTCCAAGGAGAAGCAGCCTGAGACAGGGAGGAGGAAATGCAGCCCCCCAGCCCTGGCAGGAAGGGGCCTCGTTCTTGGTCCTCACGTTTGGCCTTTCTGTAGCAAGTAGGGAAGTCCTGGCTGCTGGGGCACCCCCAGGCTGCTCGACACCCGTCAGCACCCACACATCTGCTCTTTGCCACCCTTGGAGCAAATTCAAGGGCAGAATTTCCTTCGGGACTGGCAGATCTAGGGACAAGAATAGCCTGGCTGAGAAATAAAGTTTTAGTTTATACTAAATATACTCATAAGATAAAAACATACTAGTGCCTACAAATCGCCTGCTCTCTCAGTGTAGGAAGTAGTGGGGTTGATGTGTTCAATAAGCACAAATATGCTGAAACGCTTGTTAGACCCTTTTCTCCACTCATTCTAGTATCTTGGTGTCTCCAACATGTAAATAGGAAGGAGGAAGAGGGTTTCTCTTCCTCCAGCTTCTCGCCACTGCTGAACCTAAAGCCCCAGAACCCGTTCAGCTCCGCAGTGCTGAGCTGTGCTGGGGAGGTGCCCACCCCGCCGAGACCCCCGCGAGGCCAGGCTGCCGCGCCTGCCGCCGAGCCTGGATTCTCCCCACAACTCTCTTTTCCTGATAGCATTTTCCACGGCCCAGTTCCCCTGTTTCTGAGCGTTTTCTCCTCCCATTTACAGCCTAGAATCCATATGTAGCAAATCTTTTTCCAGCCCTTAGCAGAGGCACAAGGCTGAGGGTGTCTGTTTACCGAAAAGCAGGTCGGTAACTTTCCGTGGTTTTCTCTCCCTGCAATGGCCTCCCAAGAAAACCTTCCAAATTCCAGTTCCACTGAGTCCCAATCCTAGCCATGAAGACAGTTCCATTTCATGCATATAAATTATATATCCAGCATACTTATAATTAATGGGCATGTTGTATATCTGATATAACGCTAATTAGATACTGTATATTTGTAAAATCTTTAAAACATAAACTCGTGGGTCCAGAATTTGTGAGGGTTTTACCTTTGGCTTTCCAGACAGATTGGGCTTTGCTTTGTTTTTTTGTTAGATTTGGGTTCGATTTTTCTTTCCATTTTTTCCCCCTCCCCCTTTGATTTGTGTTCCTACCAAAGTCTGTAGAACCGACTCACTTCTGCAGCCAGGAAAGGGTCTCAGAGGGTTTGAAGGCCAGCCAGACCTGGTGCTGGAGCTGTGGGTGCTGGGCACTGTCCCCAGCGTGCCCTCGAGGCCCCAGCACATGCACACACCCCGTGGGTCCGGGCAGGCACGCTCCCTCCTTGGGGGGAGCTGATGTCTGACTTCAGGCTGTGAGCACATCCCTTGCACTTCTCTTCACGTCCCATGTCCCCACGCCGACTCTTTTCCTACACAGCTCTTCATTAGGCATCCCTGAACCTTGCTCTGCCCTCCTCCCTCCCCTCAAATACCTCCCACCTCCTGGCCTTAATGACATTCCCAGCCCAACTGTGCCAAGTCCTGTAGCAAACAGTGATCGTGGGGCGTGAGTCTCCTGTGGAGGCTTTGGTGCAGCATCATCTGGTGCAGGGCAGGCAGGAGGAGCATGTCCTTACCCCAGTGGGACTTACAGGCAAGCCTCAGTGGGGTGTCCAGGTGGCCTTTCTCTTTCCCAGGCTGTCCTGGAGCTGGTTCTATTTCCAGAGCTTTATCCTGCCCCATCTGATGGAGACTGTGCTGAGAGGGACTCCATCAGTCAGAGGTTACTGGGGCTTTGTTTGACGGAAACTGAGATGGGAGGGAATATATAAATAAATAAATACATAAATAAGTAACAGTCTCCAGGGTCAGATCCTGCAGCCTTGGGCAAGATCACTCTGGGCAACAACCAGAACTGTCTGTGGATCAGGGTGGCAGTCCATGGCATGGGAGGGATGGGAAAGAACAGGCTCACAGGTCGTCTCCTGCCCCCTCCCTTGATGGACACTACTCTCCCCTGACTACCTCCAAGCTCCTCGGCTCAGTCCCTGGATTTTTCCTCCCAGAAGACAATCCCTGTGAAAACACTGCCCTGCTGACCTTCCCACAGGGCAGAGGGTGGGACTCGTGTGAAGAGAAGAGAAACTCCCACTGCTGATGGGGAGGCAGCCCCTGCTGAGCTTCTGGGGCTCTTCCCCTGTCCCTCAGCCCAAGCAGAGCCAGGGAGATCGGAACACTGTGGGCGAGCAGAGTCCACTGCAGAGTCTGCAGGAGCTGTGGTGGCAGAGCTGGAGAGGAGGTGATGGTGGGAGGCTGTGGGTAGGTGAGCACTCCTCTCTTTCCGTGTCCAGAGCTGTCTGTCTCAAGCTCTAGTCCTCATCTCAATGTTCCGTTTGTGAGCTAAGAAGTGGCTGGACCAGATGCAAATTTGGAAATTTTTCATTCAAGTAGCCCGTGTCAATGCTGAGCGGGGCCATTTGACCTCTGTGTCTTCTCCTGTTCTGGCTAACAAATATCACAGGCCCTCTGCTTTTTTTGTGTCTTACCTGGGCAAGAATCCTCCAGAGAAATCTCAGCCTCATTTCCTTGTCTTTTTTCCACCCACTCGACTGTTTCAAGCAGATGTGTCCCACAAGGAGCCTTTTTAGGCCAAATCTCTTCGGGGACTCTGCCACCACCGCAGAAAATTTTCAGCAAATTTCCTCGGGAGGGAACTGTGCCCTGGATAGCACCATGTGTTCCCACAGCCCACTCTGTGTGCTGGAATGGGTTGGTGGATGGGGCAGTGGCATTTCAGCACACACAGGTGTCCTTAGGTCATTTTTCTCCCTTATTCCTCCTTCTGGGGATTTGTCACTGAAAGAACACTTGGTCTGGGACCGAGTGTCATCACCCACAGCCTGGTCCCCAGCACTTCAGTTCCCGTGGTCCTCATGTGGTGATAGTGGGAATTTCCAGTTCTATGGAGGGATCAGACCACCAGGTCTGTGAAGTGCTCTGAGACCCTCTCACAACAGAAAACTGTGGAGCAGCAAAGTGTTTTTGTTAATCTTGTTTGTCATTGTCCTGGCAGGTGGTGTGTGATGTGCCACATCCACTCTGCCCAGGAGGAGAGTGCTGGGCTGGGATTGCCCAGATTCCCACTGCTCTCCTCCCGGGCAGGGTCCTGGCAGGCTGCAGCTCCAAGGGATGCTGCTCCCTGCACTGGGACCTTCCTGCTTCCTTCTCCTCGTGTCTGAGTCACCACAACATCCTGCACTCAGGAGAAAAGCAGGAAGCAGCCACATTCCTCTGTACAGTAAAATATAACCTGCCTTGATTAATCTCATATCCTCTGAAGAATTGATCTGTGTTTTCTCCACCCACAGGTGCAAACAAACACCTGGGGGGTGTCCAGTTCCCAGAGTGCATGTGCAGGGACTGGGGAAGGGGGATGTAGAAAAGTTTATAGTATTTCCTACAAGGTGATAATTATTTGCATTCCCTGAGCAGCAACACGTCCTGGATGGCTGCACTGGGTTTTATACAATTCTCTGTGTATGTGTATATAGATACAAATATATATATATATACATACATACATACTGTAAAATGCAACCAACACGTTCTGACTGACCCTCTACCAACTGAAGCTTCCAAACTGTGTTGAATCATTCTTTGAAATGTGGAAAACGATTTTTAATGAACCACACACAGCACCACACGGAACAGAAACTTTGTCATAAAAAGCCTTCTAATGCCACTGAATCATGTTTTAAGGAAAAAAAAAAAAAGAAATATTTTTCAATGTTTTAATGTTCCTTTTATAAATGATGATCTGTTACTTGGGGATGGGGGTGGGTGGGAAGAAAGAGACAGTTGTCTGGGAGTAAGCCCTCCTTCCCTGGCCTGGATTTAATTTCTGTCTGCTGAGCCTGGCTGGCTGCAAAGCTGCTCCCAGGAACCTGAGCTTCCCACATGCACATTGCTGTTCTGTCAGAAGCATTCCCACCAGGAATCTGCAGGAGCTTGGCATCAGGTTTTTGTAGTTCCTGGTAGCTGGGAAGACATCCTCATCTTCTTCCACCACCACCACCAAATCCACCATGGAACAGGGTAACTTTAATTGTGTTTGAGATGTGTGTTCTATTTGTGATCAATTTGCCATCTCCTGCTCACGGAGAAATAGCTTGTCTTGGTTTAGTTTCAGATTTACTGCTTAGTCTGGAAGGAGGGGCTCTGCTGAAATACCTTTAGCACGGACAGGTTTTGTGCTCAGGTGTGTTTCAGCTGAGTGAAAGATGGGGAATGTGTGAGAAAGGGGCTTAGATATTTTCCTAGCGAGTGTTGTTAGCAATGAGCCCACGTTGGGGCTGCTCCTTGGGGAGCTGCACTTCTGTGCTGTGTGTCCAGAGAAGGGGTCATTCCCAGCTCTCCGTGGTGAGAGGTGCCCTCCCCGAGCCCAAATCCCAGCTGGGAAAAGCCAAATGTGCTTCACCCAAGGGCCAGGGGAGAGCTGGATGGGGCTGAGTGTGGCAATGTTAATCTGAAAGAGATCTCTGCTCCCAGCACCCCGGGTCTCCACTGTGGCCACACCATATCCAGGAGGTCTCCATGCCAGGAGGTCTCCATCCTGAGAGGTCTCCATGCCAGGAGGTCTCCATCCTGAGAGGTCTCCATGGCAGGAGGTCTCCATCCTGAGAGGTCCCCATGCCAGGAGGTCTCTCTCCATCCCAGGCGATCTCCATCCTTGCAGGTCTCCATCTCGGAAAGTCTCTCTCCATCCTGGGAGGTCTCTCTCCATCCCAGGAATCTCCATGCCAGGAGATCTCCATTCCAAGAGGTCTCCATCCCTGGAGGTCTCCATCCCAGGAGATCCCTCTCCATTGCCAGGAGGTCTCTCTCCCTGGAGGTCTCTCCCCATCCCAGGAGGTCTCTTGTAATTCCTGCAGGTCTGTCTCCATCCCTGGAGGTCTCTCCCATCCCGGGAGGTCTCTCTCTGTCCCTGGAGGTCTCTCCCCATCCTGGGAAGTCTCTCCCATCCCTGGAGGTTTCTCCCCATCCTGGGAGGTCTCTCCCATCCCAGGAGGTCCCTCCCATCCCAGGAGGTCCCTCCCATCCCTGGAGGTCTCTCCCATCCTGGGAGGTCTCCATCCCTCCCCGGGAGGTCTCTCCCACCCCGGGAGGTCTCTCCCATCCCGGGAGGTCTCCATCCCACCCCTGGAGGTCTCTCCCATCCCGGGAGGTCTCCATCCCTCCCCGAGAGGTCTCTCCCATCCCGGGAGGTCTCCATCCCACCCCGCTGCCGGGAGGAGCCGCTGCCCCTCACCCTCTGCTCCGCCGCCGCTCCCGCCGCCCGCAAACCCCTGAGACATTTTTGTAGCAAGAATTTCTTGGCTCTGAGAAAGACACTTCTTACTGTAATATTTTTAGTTCGGGGGACAATATTTCCTAAGAGGGGTTAAGTGGATATTTTTGTGCTTTAGCCCAGTTTATGGATTCCATGTTTATTATACAGTAGTACTGAAGAGGAAGTACATTTGTATCTGTAACTTTGCACAGACTCTTGGTTAACCATTAAACAAGCTTCAAGATGAGCAGTATTTGACTGTTTTTCTCTGTATTATTCTTGTTGTTATACTTACCTGTAAAAGCACATTCTGTATGTACTGTAAACAAAAATATTATCAGTTTAGTAAAATTTAGAGTCTTAAGGATTTTTCCACTTTTGTCAGTAACAACTATTTATGGATTAAAAAATAAAGGCAATTTCAACATATAAATTGTTTCTTTTTGATATCTACTGGGGGGAAATAAAAGCCATTTTCTTGGCAGCCTTCCCAATCTTTGTAACCAGCGTTTGAAAAGGTAGATACCTGTGATTCTGTGTGTAGTTAAATAGCATCTATTAAAATGAATGCTGCAAGGTCTGGAAGACTCATTATTTTTATGTATTTATTTATTGCATTTCATCATCTTGCCAGGAAAAAAGCAGGGGGAGCAGAGAGACATTATGATTTGCTGTGAGACAATTTTGTCTCACAAGCCTAGAAGATTTAATTTTAAAGTTGTGCTTCCTTAAGTTTGCCTCTGTACCGTGATATTTCCTCCACATAGAAAGCCCTGAATTGTGAAGCTGGAACCTGTGGGATGTCCCGCGGTGGTGAGGCTTCCACGGGGGCTTTGCTTTTGCCCTTGGCAGTGGAGCACACACAGGATTTTTCCCATCACTCTTCCAGGATGTGAAAGCACCAGTGAGGTCAGGGTGGGTCTGGCTGAGCAGCCCCCACTGCCACCCCAGAGGGGTCAAACTGCATTTTCATTTCCACCTGCTCTGAACCTGGGCTTCCTTACCACTCTGCCCAGCTGGGAACCGTGGCAGGGATTTTTTTCCTTTTCTTTTGTGAAGGAAATGTATAATTTCATATTTCACACTGCTGGTGCCCCAGGGATCCTTCCCACTCTGCCTTGCGTGGGGCAGAGGTTGTCACCTCTCCACCACTCACCCACCAAGCCCCAAGCTCTGTTTTCAGTCTTTGGCACATTGGGATTGCCCAGCCTGGAAAAAAACAAAGGTTTCAGGAGGAGCTGACTGGGGCTGCCTGAGTGGAGCCAGCAGGAAAGGTGGAGAGAGGCTCTTTACAAGGGATGGAATGACAGGATATTTAGAGGGATTTTGGGAAGGAATTCTTCCCTGGGAGGGTGGGCAGGCCCTGGCATAGGGTGCCCAGAGCAGCTGGGGCTGCCCCTGGATCCCTGGCAGTGCCCAAGGCCAGGCTGGACACTGGGGCTGGGAGCACCTGGGGCAGTGGGAGGTGTCCCTGGGACAGGGGGAGGTGTCCCTGCCATGGCAGGGGTGGCACTGGATAATCTTTTGTGTCCCCTCCAACCCAACCCATCTGTAATTCAATGATTCTGCATCATTCTGTTACTTTGCTGCTCAGCTTTAGTAGACCAAACTTAAGTAGATCAAACTTTAGTAGCTCAAATCAGCTTTGAGGAGCAGCACCCTGCCCTCGTCTTCCAGGGTGGGTCCAGAGGGAAGGCAAGGCCCTTTTGTAGCCCTTGGGCCAGGCTTGTGGTCTCCTGTGTGAGCAGAGCTCAGCCAGCCAGGCACAATCTGCACTTCCCAAGGAGCACGTGGACCCAGCAGAGTTAATTAAAATGCATTTTTCAGGGAGAAGTTTCCTTTTGCCTGGCAGTTCTATTCATAATTACTCAATTCTGTGTAGCACTAATAAGTGGGGATGGAGCAATGGGGAATTAGCTAATTTCTCCACTTCCCATAAAAGTTATTGAGGAGAACGTCCTGCAGAAACCAGAGCAGGGCTGCTGGGGTGGATGTGGATGTCCGAGGGGAAAGGCATTCCAGCCCAAAACAGAGTTGGGGAAATGCTTTTCAGTGAGGTTTTTACAAAGCTCAGCATTTTAATTCAAAGTGAGGTGCTGAGGTGACAGGGTCACTGCCTATAAGCACTTTTAGAGGGTGAAAAGTGTGGGGTATTAAACAGCTCTTTAATCCAGGCTCAGAAGGAGCAGCTGCTGAAAGCTGGGGCCAGATCCACTGCCCTGGGGAAAAAAAACTGTCAAGGAGACACAGAATGGGGGATGTGTGCCCTCAGTAATTGCTGGGAGGCTGCCAGCACTGCCTTATTGCCACAGGGATGCTCTGAACAGGAATCCACCTTTCTCCCAGCTGTTTTCCACAGCTCAGCCAGTCCTCCTGTGACTTGAAGCTCCCTTCCAAGCCGGGGGTGTTTTCTGCCCTCGGAGGAGGATCTGTGCCCACAAGGGGTTTCTGCCCCAGCAGTCACACACTGCAAGGCATTTAATAATGAATGGGGCTTGGAAGAGCTTTCAGGAGCACCTCCCCTCCCTGCAGGGCAGAGGGGACGTTGGAAGGAGAGACCTTGGGAAGTGACTCACGCCAGGCACAGAGTGAGTCAGGAGCACTCTGGGAATAGGATGCAGCTCCCCATCCTCTCTCCTTGTCCAAATGCCAGCTAGCAGCTCTTCTGTTCTGCCTCCAGCTTCGGGAAGCACTTTTTTATTTCTTTGAGTTTGAAGCACTTTTTTATTTATTTGAATTTGAACTTCAGGGCTGCTGGCAAAGCTCAGCTGCTGCCAAAAGAGCCTCAGCTCTGCAGTGACCACGGGCTGCTGGGGACTGAGGGGAGGACAAACCTCCCAGGTGACCTGCACAGTGTGTCCCTGTCACCCACAATGGCCAGGAAGCTTTCTCTGCTCACCTTGCTGCCTCTCCATGCTTGGCACAAGGCTGCATCAGGTCAGAAGTCAGCTCAGGGCTGGCTCAGGGCGTTGCAGATGGTTCAGGGTCACAGGGCTGCCCCAGAGCTCCTTAGGAGCAGCCTCTGTTCCAGGTCAGCCTTCCCGAGGCACCAACACAGACAGGACACATTCCCAAGCCCAGCACACCTGGGCACAGCTGAAGTTGTCCCCGGATCAAGTGGATGAAGCCAGGTTTTTCTTCTGGGTAATTTGTCCCAAGCTGTGAATCAGATTTCCAGGAGCACTCCAGAGCCCAGCTGCTGTGAGGCTCCTTTTAAAATAAAGTTCATCATCCCATGCAAAATGTGTGGCCACAGCTCTCTCCACAGAGAGCAGCAGGCACAACTCTCTCCCAGGATTTTCCTGGGAAAGGAAGTGAGAAGCTCAGAGAAGAAGAGAAAACAATTCCTATCTCTGCTTGCTGCTCCTGTTGTTTGGCACATGTGGAATGTGTCATGGAGACTGTTTACCCAGTGATCCCAAATCCAAAGTGATTTGTTAATTGGACACTGGTGAAGATTGTTTGGATTCCTTGGCTAATTGGGTCAGAGCTGTGTCCTGGCTGGCTGCAGACAGCCACGGGTTTTTCTTTAGTATTTTTTAGTACAGCATCTCTTCAGTGTGTAATTCAGGATAGTATTAGTGCAATACAGTATAGCTTAATAAAGCAATGGTTCAGCCTTCTGAATCATGGAGTCAGAGCACGCTATTCCCTACACTGGGGTCACAGTGGGGAGGGCACAGTGGCACCCAAGGTAGGACAAATCCCTGGGAAGGCACCTCCTGTCCTTCCTCCAGCCTGCTTCCCTCCCACTCTGCTCTCCTTGCAGAGCCACCTCCCTGCCCAGGGAGTGTCCAGGCAATGGATCTGGAAGGAGCAGGCCAGGGAAGGATGGTCCAGGCTGTCCCTTGGAGCCACTGCAGCACAGCAGCCAGGGCTGAGCTGAGGAGAGCCCTGCTGTGGGCAGCAGGTCACTCTGGGGGGGTGTAGGGGCTGTGCCAGGGTCATCTGGGGCTCTGTGTCCCCCTGCAGGAGCCTGGAGGGTGCTCTGGGGGTGGTGACAGCTCTGGGGGTGGCAGTGACAGCTCTGCCCCTCTCTCAGCTGCTCTGGGGGTGGCAGTGACAGCCAGAGCAGAGGGGTCACAGCACAGGGAGCAGACCCAGAGCAGCTGTTCCTCAAGGTGCTGAGCCTGGCAGGATCCAGCTCACGTCTCACACGGGTTTTGCTCAGTTTCACTTGTGCAGTGCCCTGGACTGGGGGGTCAGAGCAGCCCCATAACTCACCGTGACTCAGCAGCAAGGAGCCAGCTCTGCTCTGAGATGTTCCCAGCAAGGAGAGGCCCAGGGCAGGGAGGTGACTGCAGCCCCTGGGGACGATGGGCTGAGGCCATCCACACACATTAGAGGGATGATAAAAAGGCAGCGAGTGCAAAAAGAGCCATAAAAATGATTTGAGGGTGGAAAAGAACACTTTGAAGTGAAGGATTTAAAACCTCAACCTGTTTAGCTAATTGAGGAGACACTTGAAAGACAATGTGCTCACAACACAGAGCAGCTTAATGTGGAAAAACACCAAGTTCTGAAAGGCTCCTCAATAAACTGGGAAAAGCAACAGGAGGGGGGCCTGGGAGCTGAAGCCAGGCATATTCAGAGAGGAAAAAAATGTGCAGATCTTTCCCAGGAAGGATGATACAGGAACAAGCACCCACAGAACCAATAAACTCTTCCACTCTTAGTTATTTAAAGGAATGTCTTTAGTGTAAGTTGTGTCCTTGGCCCAGCATGGTTTCACCCAGCACTCTGCTCCCTGGAGCAGCTCCAGGGCACTGCCAGAGCATCCTCAGCTCCCCAGCAGGCCTTGCAGAGAGAGCTGTTCATCCTTCAGCCCCAGCTGACCCCACTTGCTCCAGGAGTCCCCTCACACGTTGTCCTGGCCACTCTTTCCAAGGGGAGGTTGATTTCCTGTGGGATCTAAAACACTGGGTAACCCAGTGCAGCAACAAGTGGGGAAGCACCAAAATCCTCCCAGGGCTTTGCACGTGGGCACAGCCACCTCCTGGCAGCTCCCAGTGAGCAGAGCTGGACCTGCAGCCATCCTGCCCTTTCCCAGTACAAGGGGGCCTTTAGAAGGTCTCCCTGGGGGCTGCCCTTTGCCTCGAGTTGTGCTGAAGCACCTCCCTGAAGTCCAGGCTCTTCTGCTGCAGGTTTAAGCACCAGAACAATTCTCCAGCAAGGCTGAAAGCATTTGCTTGCTGCCTCGTTTGGAGATGGATGTGGGCAATGGAATGCCTCAGGCTGTTCTCTTTCCCAGGGAAGAACCAGATGCATCCTGATTTCCCAGTGCAACCCTTTTGGTTGCCACGATGCCTTGGAGATCATACATTATTAAAATAATGATGAATATTTCTTATGCATGTGCCATGCACAGCACAACAGGGAGCTGGAAGGGTTCAGGGTGGGTTTGAGGAGGGGGCCACAAGGAATGTTTGGAGGAGCTCTTGTGGCTGTCATGCTCATCACAAGGCCATGGATGAGCCAGCAAAGGGGATGGCCAGGCTGGGGGGAAGCTCTCACTCACAGCAACCTCAGCCTGCTCTTTAGACACAGCTTAACATTAAACCAGACATTAAATGAGCACTGTGTGCTGGTGGAGGGCGAAGAGATGGCTCCTGACAAAGCACTTCTTCCCTCTCAGGCTTTGTCAGTGCTAATAGAGGTGTTTTATTGTCATCTGCATCAATTGCTCTGTCCTGCTGCCTCCTGGCTCTGCTCCCAGCTGCAGAGGTCAGCTGCAGTCCAGGAGATCCCAGCTGGCACTCAAATCCCTCATTAATCTGCAGAGATGCTGCTTGGTGCTGCCCCAGCCCGAGCACTGGGGCTGCCCCTTGGCTCTGTCACGTGCCACAGGTCCCTGTCCCTCCTGTCCCTCCTGTCCCTCCTGTCCCTCCTGTCCTGTCCTGTCCTGTCCTGCAGCAGGTGCTGGCCCTGACCCAGCCCAGATGTTCCACACCAAACAAGCTGGGGACAAATGAGTCCCAAGGGGGGACAGATAAGGAAAGTGACCTGGATGATGCAAAAAGGGACAGGAGCACAGACCTGTGGGCAGGCAGAGCTGGCCCCTGGGCTCGCTGACCACCAGGCTGAGCTGGCTCCTCTGTGAGCTCGGGGTGGAGCCACAGTTGGTTCCTCTAATTAGCCCTGATGCCTTAAATTTGAGTTTCCATGTTTCCCAGGCTGTGCACTGCACTGGTGAATAACTCTGAGCTCCACAGGAAGTGTCAGCAAGGGCTCCTCACAGCTCAGGCACACAGAACAATCCTTCTGCAGCCCCAG
>JAYDZK010000057.1:10402996-10415478 GCA_034509185.1 Euphonia xanthogaster | reverse complement strand
GGACTGTCTTGCTGAGCTGACCTCGGCAGGACAGGAGAAAGAATTTTATAGATAAGATACAATAAACAACCTTGAGATTGAGGAATGAAGAGCCCTGACTCCTTCTTCAAGCACTGGGCTGGGAAAAGAGACTTTCCAGCTTTTCTGGGGATCACTGTGACCAGCTAGAGACCCCGACAGAAAGGTGGCATATTGATTCTGCAGTGTGGGTAAAACAAACAAATTAATTTCTGTGTAAAGAAATATGGAGAGAGTCAGAGAAGGGCTGGAAGGGGCCCTGAAGAGCAGCTCTGCATGGGCAGGGAACCTTTCACAAGAAGATGAAGATCATCTCTATAACCCCATAACCTTTCCCCCCCTCCTCATCCTGAACTCCTGACATGGACTCCAGTGATTCTGGAGATTTTGGAGAATGTTTGAAAACACAAACCAGAGGCTTTCACTGTTCCCATCACTGCAACACCTGCCAGGAGCAGGACTGTCACTGCTCCTGCCACGCACAGCTGAGATGGCACCACCTCAGCCTGCTCTTCACACACAGGCAGAGCAGCTCCACTGGGCACCAGATCCCTGACAAGTGCCACTGAGGGGTGATGCTGGAACCCTGGCCACTGAAAGGTTTAAACTTTCTGTACTAACAAACACTCACCCTCAAAAGAACACTACATTTCACCTAAGACCATGAAAAAACTTGCAAAATTAAATAACAGAACTAAAATTATAAGTGTAGAGTTTAAACAAAAGTGTGTAATACCACATAGTAGAAGAAGAGTTTAAAAGACTATAATATATATAAAAGTTTTAGAACAAAAGCTAGTCCTTCTTTACCTACTTCTTCATGAGTTTAAGTAGTATTGTGTAATTAAATAAAAAAAAATCCACATTGCCAGTCATGAGTAGTTTATTATTAGATTAAAAATAAAAATAATTTAAGTATAATTTCTTAATTAAACAATTTATCCTTAAAAAACCTTATAGAAAAAAAATACATCTCCATTTTTACCTTGTTAAACTACTACAGAACCCACACTTTGTGAGACTATAATACAAATAGAAACTAATAAACATCTGAACCCAAACAAAAGATATCATCTCACAATTTAATCTCAACCTCAACAAAAAAAAAACAAACCAAAACCAAACACAAAAACCAAAAAAAAAAAAAAAATCCCCCCCCCCCAAAAAAAAACAACCAAAAAATCCCCCAAAAAATAAAAAAATTAAAAAATCACCATTAGTGGTGTCCTGCATGAGGATCCAACTCCTGACCCCAAGGAATTGCTCTCAGTGCCTGTTTGTTCCCAGGGGCTGCTCTGTGCCCAATCTCCCCTTCCACTGACAAACCTCAGAACCACAGAGGAGGAACTGCCCAGCACTGGAGACTTCTTGCAAATGAAGGCAGAAATAACAAAATGAGGAAAAACTTGTGGGCAAAAGCTCCAGAAGCAGGGGGGGTGCAGAGGGGCAGGGAAAAGCATCCCCTCCCTTGCAGTGCAGAGCTCCATCCATGCTGCTCCTCCCTTTATCTCCCGAGGCTGAGGAAGCCTCATGGCATCACTTAAAGCTGCTTGGCTGACCCTGCTTTTGAGCCCTAACATTTGAATATTTACTTTTATTCCTCTTTCTGAGCTGGCAGCTCCAAAGCTGAGGGATGTTCCATTAGTGAGCTGCTTGTGCAAGTGTTGTGTTTTACCCTGCACAAACTCATCTACCTGTGATTCCCTAACACACAGGAACCCACCCCTCATCCCTTCCAGTCTTTCCACTCATCCTGGCAAACAGAATTACAGCAAAGATGAGGCAAAGCCTCAGGGTTAATGCAGAGCTCTCAGGGACATGCAGGACCAAGGGTGTGAGGCTGTCCCAGCCCAAAACACAGCAGGTCCCCCCATGCCTGGCATTTCACACCTCAAACTGCCCTTGTCCACCAGGAGCACTGGGATGTGCTGGACAGCAGATGAAGGAAGGGGCCATGCCAGTTAAAATGCACCCAGCCCAGAAGGGCAGGCAGTGCTCAGGGGCTCCCTGTGCACCCTGGGGGCTCCAAGCCCTTCACACATTCCACAGTTTGCACTTCCCAACTTCCCAGTTTGTCTCTTTGGGTTACTATTGTACCATGAAGATGTAAACAAACATAACAGTCAAAGCCAGAGGCCTGTGTCAGACTCACCATCTGTGCAGCCAGAAATACTGCCTAGCACCTGAGTAAAGAGGCCAAACATAAATCCTGGGCCATGGAGAGGAAGTGCTTGGTGTCAGACTATTGGCAGATAAAAGGCAAGAACATTATTTTAGCCTTCAGATATTTGTGGGGGAAGATGTGATGAAAGAGAAGGAGGAGGGAAGAAGGATGAATAAATGCACCAAAAGGAAAATGAACCCAAAAGATGTCCCCATGTGAGAACAGAACCACAGGAGCTCCTCTCAAGGCTCTTGCTGCCAGTGGTTTAACCCTTCCCCTGCTCCATGCTCCAGCATTGCTCCAAAGGCATGCAGGGGGACAAGGACACACAAAACACCAGGGACTATTCCAGTTTTACTTGGGCAAAGCATCAGTCACCTGAAATGGCCCCACAAATCCATCAGGAGGAACGTGCACCCAGGAGGAGCTGGACAAGCTCAGGTAAAGACCAGCTCACCCAACCCCACCATCCCAGCCACCCTGAGTGCTGCTGGAGGAGCAGCACCTGCTCTGCCATCCCACCTGCAGCCCAGCTGTGGCACCCAGCTGTGGCACCAGGACAAACCAGAGCTGACACCTGTGGCACCAGGACAAACCAGAGCTGACACTGGCCTGCAGCTGATCTCAACCACCAGAGGACTGCCAGTCCTGCCAGCTGCACGTGCAAAGCTCTGAAATCTGCTGCAGCACGAGGGGCAGCAGCTGAGGAGGACAAAGCTGGGCTCCCCACTGCCCTGCTGCCTGGCAGGCTGCACACCCAGCCAGCCTCACTGCAGTCTTCACCCTGCTCCCAGGAAAAGCCTTCTCCACGCCTCCTGGCAGCTCCAGGGAAGCAACAGTCGGTGTCTCCTTCACAAAACACAGCCAGCCCTTCCTCACTGGGCTTCCCAAGGCACAAGGACAATTCCAGTCAAGTATTTCCAAACTAGCAGACCACCTACCAATCCAGCATCCCAGAGTGGTTCTGCAGGAAAGGACCTGACAGCTCATCCTGTTTCAACCCTGCCACCTCCCACTGTCCCAGGCTGCTCCAGCCTGGCCCTGGGCACTGCCAGGGATCCAGGGGCAGCCCCAGCTGCTCTGGGCACCTGTGCCAGGGCCTGCCCACCCTCCCAGGGAGGAATTCTTCTGATTTAGCCTTCAGTGTCTGCCTAACCTCTTCCTGATTGCTCTGACCACCCGAGAAGATGGGAATGGATGTAATAAAAACCCTTCAGGCCCCCAGTGCTTGTCTGTTAGCACTGAAAGAGCACATGGAGCCTGGCACTGCTGACAGATCCTTTACAGCAGCACACCAGCATCGTAGAAAATAACTTTTCACTCTGCATTACTGAACGGCTCAAAAAGCTGCACATTTCCATCTGCACCACCTCAAAGGCAGATGCCAGGATTGCAGCACTCTGTATACTAAAAGCTCTAGAGGAGCTCAGCATTGTTTACCTCAGAGGGAGCTTGCAAAAAAAAAAAGGCAAAAATTAAGATCAAAATATCAAGGATATTTAATTTCAATTCCTAACCAGGCCTGCGGGCTCAGATCAGGGTTCAGAGCTTTGTCTTAATCTAATTTTATGCAAACAATTCAGTGATAATGAAAGTTTATATAATCCACATCAAGGAAATCAGAGGAGTTCCCAAAACCTGTAATGAGAGCTGACATCACCGAGTGCACATCAGCAAACCCAAACCCTCCCTAAATGAGTGGCTCCAGAGAGCACTTGAGAGGCAGAGCTCCCCCCACACCCCAGCAGGCTCCCAGGAGTTTTGTGGGGCTGTGATGAGAGCTGGCAGCATTTCCCAGTTTGGGATGCTCAGGGGTATTGATGCAGGGCATCCTCAAGGTGGGGAATAATGAGTTCTAACCCCCTGATTCAGGAGGCTGAAAGCAGTATATTGTTTTATTAAGCTATCCTATATAACACTAAAACTATATTATAACTAACACAAACAGATGCTAAAGAAAAACCCGTGACTGTCCCCAAAAGTCAGGACACAGCTTTGACCCAACTGGCCAATCAATCCAAACAGCCCTCACTGGTGTCCAATTGACAAATCCCTCTCAGTAAAGAGTCTCCATGACACATTCCCCATGTGCCAAACAACAGGAGCAGCAAGCAGAGATAGGAATTGTTTTCTCTTCTCCCTCTGTGCTTCTCACTGCCTTCCCCAGGAAAAATCCTGGGAGAGGGAATTATGTCTCTGCCTCCTCCAGGAAAAATCCTGGGAGAGGGAATTATGTTCCTCTCAGTTCAGAGAGTATGTGAATAGCACGCAGGGGAGCCAGCCCCACTGCAGAGCTCCCTCCCTGAGTGCCCCTTGGTGCTCTCTGAGGGGCAGGGGCAGAGGATGAGTCCAGGGGCTCTCAGAACAGAGCTCTTCATTCAGTCATGGAGCAAACAGAGGCACAGGGAAGTGTGGAACAGGTTCCTGCACGTGCACACCTGTCACAAGCCACTAGTACAAGTGGGGTCGTGATGGTTCCTTAACTGATCTCAGGGTGCAAAAACAGCACAGAGGGGATTTCAGCATTCATAAACCAACTGCAGTGTGCCCATTCTTCTCCTCCTGGAGGAGGTGTGGCATTGTATTTAGCAAGCAGAGCATAAAATTCAGCTTTACCTTTTGCACTGAGGTTTTCAGTCTTTTTGTGAAGGGACCAAAACCACAGCAGGGAGGTGCAAACTTAAGTTACACAATCACACAGCCTCTGCTGTGCTCCCCTTTGCTTACCTGGGTAGCTGAAGAGACAAAATCTGCCTGGGAGGCCCAGCTTAGTTTCTTCAAGTTGTCCCTTCCTTCTCAGATGGTCCAAGTCCAGATACACACACACTGAAACAGCTCTTTTGTGAGGGGACCAAAACCACGGCAGGGAAATACTGATTTAAGTTACACAACCACACAGCTCTTGCTGTGTTTCCCCTCACTTCCCTGGGCAGGTGAAGGGACTATTCTGCCTGGGAGGCCCTTGCTTAAGTTCTTCAAACTGCCCCTACAGATTTCTTCAAATTGCCCACAACCAGCTCCAGGAGGAGAAACCCAACCTGACAGAGCCTGATCCCAGGGAGAGGTGGCTGCTTGGGACACACAGGTGACACTGTGTCCATGTCCCTCACGGAGGGGACACCAAGCTGGGAGAAGGGCAGGACTGGCCCCCAGCCCCTTACCTGGAGGATGACCCAGTGACCCTCCTTTGCAGCCACATCCAGAGCTTGTTCAGCCACCACCTCCTGGCCTTGTCCAAGGGAAACGTTGTGGAGGTTCCTGTGGTTGAAGGTGTAGCCCAGCTTCTTCCCTGGGAGGGAACAAGGAGTGAGTTCAGGTACCAAACCCTCACACAGGAGCTGTCACACTCCTGGTATCAGTTCTCCTGGCTCTCACCCACTCCTTGCCCAAGTGCTCACCCAGCAGCAGCTTCCCCCAAACTCTTTTAATTACAGTGCAGCATCCACACAAAGGTACCTTATTACAAAGTGCTTCTTTGTTTGAAGAACATTATTCCCCTGCAACTTGGTGTAAAAGCACATTTTACAGTGATAAGAAATTAAAATATTTTCCTGCTGATTAGCCAGGCTTTGAACACCCACACTGGGTGGGGAGAAGCCCCTGCAATGCAGGCTGGTGCAGCAGCTGGGCTTGGAGAGGGCAGCTGGAATGAAATCAGATCCCTGGGAGCTTCTTCAAGCAAGGTCTCCCAGGTGTCTCAGGCTTGGAGAGCAGAGAGAAACCCTCCAGGTTTCTCAGCAAAGCCCATGGGAAGGGGTGGTTTGGGAGCCACCCAGACAGATCCCAGTGCCCCCCCAGGGCAGGCTCACTCTGCAGTGCTGGGAAGAGGAAATCACAACTGATGTTCATTTATCATCCATCCCTGGCCTGGGGTGGTGCCCTGGCTCTGGGATTCGCCCCATTCCCTCTCCAGGCAGATCCTGAAGGCAGGTGCAGCCCCACAGCCCTGCCATTCCCTGCCCTGCAGCTCTTCCTGTGCCTTCCCTGGTCTCTGATGATCCTGCAGCCTCCCCTGGTCCCTCTGGAGCATCCCAGTGGCTCAGATCATTTCTGTACTCATGGCTGCAAATCCCCTGGCCAGGTTTTGGGTCAGTCCCCCACAGACAGAGCACACTGCTGCTCCTCTCACAGCACAACCAGCTCTCCCTGCTGTGTGCACCTCAGAAGAAAAGCCCAATGTGTGCTGCAGGAGGGAACAGCCCCACAAACATCCCCAGGATGGGTTTGGCTCAGCCAGGGAGCCAGGACTCATCCCCACAGTGATCCCTGGGGATTGCCCACACTTATCTCTGCGTGCAGGTTTGCCTTCCTGCAGATGGTGTGCCCTGAATTCCCAATTCCTGCCAAAAGCAGGCAGGTTTCAGAGAGAAACAAGGAAAGGCTTTGTCTTGTGAGGCTTAGGAACCATCTCGTGGTACAAGACTGGGAACAGATGGCCCTGAGGAGAACAAACCTCCAAGCTCCAGCTCTTTGCTGAGCCTCACCACATCTTCCCCTGGGACACAGCTCTCCACACAGCTCAGAGTTCCCAGCTCTCCTTCCCAGCATCTCTGGCTGCTGCCAGCTTTGAAAGCTGCTGTTCTTCTCCTCTGCCTTCATGATCCTCTGGCTGGAGAGGGAATGGGGCAAATCAGAGACCAGGGCACCACCCCAAGCCAGGGGATGAACAATTAATGAGCATCAGTTGCTATTTCCACGGCAGAGGGGTATCAGTGAGCCTGCCCTGGCAGTGCCAGCCCTGCTCCCTCCCTGCTGGCTGCAGAGGGGAGGGATGGGCACTCAGGGAGGGCACAAAGCCCTTCCAGCCCAGCAGTGTTTGCTGCAGAGCCCTCCCTGAGATGCCAAGGAAAGCTTCCATGGGTGGACAGCATCTGCAAGAAGCTGACTTCCATTCACAGGAATTATCCTGCACTTTAATAAAACCTAATGAAGGACAGGGAAATATTAATAACAAGCAAAACCCCAGTGAGGTAGCTGGAAGGCCAGAGCAGCTGCTCTGTGGCAGTGATTTTATTTCATTTCTTCTCTTTTTGCTGCTTCTTGCTGTAACTTTTCTGGCTGGCTAACCCCAGGTGCTCAGCTATGCTCATCTTTACAATTCCAATTAAACCACTCATGGTTTGATTTTAGTGCCTCATTTCCCATACAAGGAAATAACAGGGAGAGACAGGATCACCGAGGTGGCTCCAAAGGGAAGCCAAGGACACCACAGAAGCTTCTTTTGGGGGTGTTCCTTCAATTTCCAGTAATGGTACCTGGTTTGGGGGCAGAAAGAGCCTGAAATGCAAAGCTAAGCCCAAGAATTCCCCAGAATGAGCAAAGTTTAACAGCCCTGACAGCTGCTCCTGGCAATGCTGGTCAAGGCTCACTCAAACATTATTTTGGGTGCATTGTGGAGAGCAAAAAGAATGCACAAGTCATTGTGCCAGCCTGGATGATGTTTTGTCCTGTCCAACCCCAAAGGCATCAGGCTCCTCTGCTCCAGAGGGACATTCAGGCTGAAAATAAGAATTTTTCCAGACTGGAGCCAAGACCCAGAGTAAATTCCACACCAGGGCAGCTTTGGAGCACAGCAGGGGCTGCAGCCATTGGGGCACAGGGGCATCAGTGCCTTCTCAAGGGAGGCATCTCACAGAAGGCCCTTTGCCTCTGGAGCCAGCTGACAGCTCCACAGCTGACCCTCCACATGGGAATCAGCTCAGGGAGGATGGCAGGAAACCTGGAAACTTTGCCACAAAGCAGCAATCTGTTACAGGGAGCTGTTGCTTATTTTTAGTGATCATAAAATCATAGGAGAGCAGCTTGGAAGGGACCTCAAGGGTCCTCTGGTTCAACCTTTCTTGGCAACAAGCATCTGACAGTGTGTGAGATATCTCTGATGTAAATTACAGGTTGTGCACAAACCCAGCTCAGAGACCCCTGCACTGTGAACCACACTGGGAATCCAGGCAGTGAAGGAAAGAGACAAGTTTAATTTAAACTTCAGATGAAAATAAAAAAAAAAAAACTTTTAAGAAAAACAATAAAACCAAAGCAAAATCCCATCGCATCCTCTCACAATTATCTATTTTTAACAAATTACTTCATTATCTACAAAGAGATGAGGAAAAAAAACCCAAACAAAACAGGCATGTCGTGCTAAGATAATAATGCAGCAGATAAATAGCAGTGCAGTGGTGTGCCTGGGGACAGGATTGATTTACCATGTTTCTCCACATCCTTCAGTGGGTCCACTCCTGGGGACAGGATAAAAAACACTGGGGTGGCAGGCCCTGATTCCTCAAAGGTCGTTGCAAAATCCACGGATCTCTCCACCACGTATTTGCTGCCCAGCTTTTCTTCTACAAAATCTCTGCCAGGGAGAAAAAAAAAAACAACTTTTTCCAGTTTGTTCAGGAAATGCAGATTCCCCTGCAAATAATCGATTAATTATGCTGGAATGCCAGAATTAAGGTTTGAGAAGACTCCCAAGGTTATCAAGCATGACCATTGCCAAGCACCACCACTGTGTTCACCATTAAACCACGTCCTCAAGTGTCCCATCCACAGCTCCTCTGAGCACTGCCAGGGGTGCTGCCAGAGTTTGATAATCCTTCAACTGGAAAAGCTTCCCCTAATATTCAACCTAAACCTCTCCTGGTGCAACTTGAGGCTGTTTTTTCTGGTCCTGTCCCTGGTCCCTGGAGCAGAGCCCAACCCCCCTGGCTGTCCCCTCCTGTCAGGGAGTTGTGCACAGCCAGAAGTTCCCCCTGAGCCTCCTTTTCTCCAGGTTGAGCCCTTTCCCAGCCTCTCCTCAGGTGACTTGTCCTGCAATTAGTCTTCATTTTGATCCTTCAAACGATTTAGAAATTGAAATTAGGAAAGTGTGCAGGAAATAATTGTGGAGAGGATCTGTAGGCTGGGCTTGCAGGGCTGTCCCTCAGCAGCAATGCCTGGCGCTCTGTACAGGGCTGGGATGCCACAGGAGACAGCAGCTCCTGGCAAACAAAGGAAGTAGGAAGGGAGAGCAGTGGGAGCTGCATTCAGAAGCACAATACAAGCACTGCCTTGATTCTGACTCAGGAATCTCAGGAGGAAAGAAATGAGTTAAGGTACAAGATACAAGAACCTGGCACGTGTTCTGCAAGCCAAGCAGCCTTGCAGAGGAAGCAGCCATCCACAGAAAGTCCAGATGATTTACACAATTGCTTTGATCTGGAAAGCTGAAAGGGAAGAGCTCTAAGAATGTCTGGAGCATGGAGCTTTAGCATGAGAGTGACAAGGAAAAATTCAAAGGAGTGAACAGGGAAAGGCTCAGCTCCACAGCAGCTGCTGGAACAGAGCACGGTGCGTGGAGAATGTTCTGGCTGGATTCCCCCAGGGTGAGCTCCTGACATCAGTGCTTTACAAAAAGAGAGACACTGAACACTGATTCAAAGGCAGCAATGTTATATTCAAACCCCAGGAATGCTGCTGCAGCTCAGATGGATTACTCAGGCCTTTTGAAAGCAGCCAAATTCTTTCTAAGAGAGCTGAGAACCTCCTTCAAGGACTGGTGAAAGGCAGTTGGAATAGAAATGCCTAAGGGATTGCAATTAAAAAAAATAAAAAAAAGCTTCCACATTTTTGGTACCTCTCCTTCTTGAAGATTTTTCTGTTCAAGGTCAAGATTTGGTGAATTGCTGCTGGAAAGGCTCAGGTCACAAAATTTCACCAAGTCCATCAGATTTAAGGTCACAACACTCTTGTTTTACTTCACATCTCAGCTCTTTGAAACAGTGCCTTGGGGACTCAGAAACACAAGGTGCTACAAGAAGCTTTTTGCTGATGTTCTTCAATAAGATTGAAGGGGAAAAGAGATTTACAGGGGATAATCCTTTCTCAGGAAATTACAGTTGTTGGTGCACTGCTGGCCCTGAAGCTCTAGGGAGTGAGTCAGGGGCTTCTCCTGATGCTCCTTAGCCCTAGGGAATGAACCAGACTGGGCAAACATCCCCAGGGATCTGCTAGGAAGAGTGGCTGGAGCACCCAACTTCCCAGGGCCTGTACAGGCTTGGATCATCTTAAATCCCAAAGAAATCCTGCACCATCATCACGGAGCAGAGACACCTGAGGTGGGTGGGACACAAAGGGGCTTTCAGCTTCCTGGCCAGCAGCTGGAAATGAGCTTGGGCAATTCCAGGGCATCTAAAATCCCCCATGCCACCTGTGGCTGGGCTACAATATTACTCCTAAAATGCACCCATGGACTGGTCATGATGTCCATGGGCACCAGTGAGGAGTTTCACATCAGCACACTGAGCTATTGACAACTGAGTTGTATTTCAAGAAGAGACCCCAGAGACCTGGAGAAGGCTCAGTGAACTGTTACTGTTTGCACTTCGAGATAAAAAAGAAAACAAAACAATACAAAAACCCATTTAAATACTCCTGTGCAAACAGAAAAGCTTGATGTGCCCAAACCCTAAAAATATCCAGGCAAGCTTCTGAACTTGGATTCCCTTTTCATAAAAGAGAGACAGGAAAGGGGCTGAAATTTGATATTCCTGTTATTTCTGAGCCATGGGAGTAAGAAATAAATGAATTACAGTTGCATAAATGCACATAAAATTCCAAGAGCTTATCTTACTCAAACTAAACAGCAACAGGAAAACCAGTATTTCCAGCTGAGAGACACATGGAGAATCCAGCCATAAGAGTAAGAAATGAAAAAAGATGGATTAGTATTAGTATTATGATAAACTGTCGTATTTATTTCTAATAAAAAAATAATAACAGTGACCACAGGGAGATTCACTCAGTCTTGTCTCTGTTTTTCTGTGAATCTTGAAGCACAAACAGATGTAGTTCATACACTGAGTAAAACACCCTACTGTGTGCACATCAGGTGGTGCAGGAATATAAACTACTGGAGAAACAGGAGCATGAGAGACATCCCAGAAATGCCAAAACATTGACCAGAGAAGGGAAAACCAAGTCCTCGTGGAGTGGAAGACCTTTAGTTTGTCCTGGAACAAGGAGGTTGCTTTTGCATGACTTCAGGAAGTTTAGCCTCGCCCAGTTACCTTCACTACATAATTCACCACTACAACTTTCAGAACCAGCAGCACATAAATTTTGCATTTTACAGGGAAAAAAAAAAAAAAAGAGAAAATCTCTATAAGACTTTGCTTTACTCCTATTCTACTTCTATTCTCCTATATTCCTACTCCTATTCTAAGAAGAAGCTCAAACTGATCTAGTAACTAAAATGGATGTTCCTGCAGCAGATGTGCAGCATCTGGGTGGTGATGCTCATTTCTGACTTGGCAGGCCTGCCCTCACCCTGGTTACACTGCTCCATCCCTGCTCCATCCCTGGTGGTGGTAGGGAGCTTGGATCCCATTAAACGAGAAATTCCACTTAAATTCCCATTTGTTGATTGCCTCGCAGAGTTCAGACATCAATGAATCACACAATGGTTTGGGCTGGAAGGGACCTTAAAGATCCTCCCATGGGCAGGGACACAGGCTGCCCCAAGCCCTGGCCTTGGCATCCCAGGGATGCAGGGGCAGCCCCAGCTGCTCCGGGCACCCTGTGCTGGTGCCTCCCACCCTCACGGGATTGATTCAAGACCCCTGACAGGAAACCACACTGCAGAACTCACATGCTAAGGATGCAGTGACATTCCCAAAGCCCAACACATCCCTGACCTCCTCCTGGCGCCCCCCCAGCCCAGCCCAGGGTGGCCCAGGCCCCACCTGACGGCGCAGGGCACGCGGTCGGGCCGCAGGGCGCGCAGGATGCACAGGCGCTGCAGCGCTGACTTGTTCTTCCAGTCCTGGGGGAACCTCTCCTTCTCAGGACACTCAGACTCAACAAACTTCTTCCACCGTTTGGCAGACCCTTCAATGTCCCGATCCAGGTTTCTGAATTCCTCCATGGATGAGAGAGCCTGCAAGAATTCAAGGAAGGTCAGGAAGAGCAATCCTGTGTGCCTCTGGACCCTTTTCTAACTCTGACTCGTGTTTTGCTCCACCAGGGAGCTGGAGCCTGGCACCACAGCCAGAAACCCATCAGGACCAGATCATGTCCATCCTCCTTGGATGGTTCCAGGGAATGGAAAGATGGTTGGATGGTTTGGAACCATCCATCTCCTTGGATGGTTCATCCAGGGAAGGAGGAAAGATTTTGGCATCAACCAGCCCATCCTGTTCATTACCCAAAAAGGAAAGAATTCTCCTCTCCTGTTTGGAACTTTCATATTTCCCAGGCTGTGCACTGCACTGGTGAATAACTCTGAGCTCCACAGGAAGTGTCAGCAAGGGCTCCTCACAGCTCA
>JAYDZK010000057.1:10380074-10398139 GCA_034509185.1 Euphonia xanthogaster | reverse complement strand
TGGCTGTCCCCTCCTGGCAGGAGCTGTGCAGAGCCAGAATTTCCCCCTGAGCCTCCTTTGCTCCAGGCTGAGCCCCTTCCCAGCTCCCTCAGCTGCTCCAGCCCCTTTTCCAGCTTCATTCCTTCCCTGGACACGCCCCAGCCCTTCAATGTCCTTCCTGTCCCAGAGCTGTCCCCAGCACTGGAGGTGCCCCAGCAGTGCCAGCACAGGGGACGGGCACTGCCCTGGCTCTGCTGCCACAGCCCAGGTGCCACTGGCCCCTTTTCCACCTGGGCACACCTGGATTCATGTACAGCCTCTGTCTCCAGCACCCCCAGGGCCTTTCCCAGTTTTCCAGCCCCTCTGGCCCAGCCTGGGGTTGGTGTGCCCCAAGGGCAGGATGCAGCCCTTACTTCCCTTTCCTCCCATTTAGAGGGTGAAGAGGCTTTTACACTCCAAATGCTCAGCTGACAGCAGGCTTTGTGTCAGGGAGGATTGAGAGGGAAAGACAGAGGCTTAGAGCATCCAGAAAAACTCAATTTCCACTCTGCAATCAAACCGACAAAGTGCGTCCTTAAATATTTGATGCGATCACAATCTCTGCCATATTTCAGATAAGCATCAGATCGTTAGCCAGCAGGTTAGAAAAGAAAAGGGGGAAAAAAAAGGTAAAACCTTCTCAAGTAGCATTTCTGTGAGACATTGGGAATATTTCTCTGAGACTTGATACAGAGGACAGAAGAATGTCCTTAGGAAACTTCTAGATGAGAGCAGATAAATGCCCATTGAAGTGTCACAATCAATGTTTTCTATCAAAGATGCTCTAAAAGGCTGTCCATCTGAAGAACTGAGTTAATGGGAAGATATTTAATTAAGACTATGATTTTCTGGCATAATAATAATTCTGAATGTAGGAGGGAAGCTGTGAGCTGTGAGCTTTTCCTGTCTGACCAGCCTGATCAAAGGACATTGCATATGCACAGAGAGCACAATGTATGCAGCAGATCGTGCCACAATGAATCTTGGAGAAGAATGAAAAATTTCCTCATCTAAAAAGTGCAAGAAGTGAAAGTTGGAAGAGAGATTTTTGGTGTTTTTTTGTGCAAAATAAAAAAAATAAAATCCAGTTTTCTTAAATGCAAAAGATATGATTTGGTGTTTTATCTCGTGAGCCACATACACAATCTGATCATCTGCATTCTGCAAAATTATAAATATGGAGTTCATATACGACTTTGTCTAGGGCTGTTCTCCTCCTCGAAAGCTGAATTCAGTATTTAGAGCTCATTATTCAACATCACATTTATTAAACAATGCCCTTTCAGTGGCGTTTTCATATCTACATAATGAAAATTCTTCCTCTTCAGAAAGAGATGAGGGAGATGATTGGGATAAGAAGTAATCCAGGCTGGCCAGGTGTACTCCTGCTGTGCATTAACTCACTGCACTTATCCTGTGGGACACATCTGCATTCAGCACTGAAGAGGCACTGCAGGAAATATCACAAAGGAAATCAGGCTGGGGAAATGCACATTTCCAGCTCCCAGGAGCCAGCCCAGGCTCCTGGGAACAGCCAGACACGGGGACAGCCACGTGCACCACGGGCAGCCACAGGGCACCGTGGAGGAGCTGGAGCTGGGAGAGCCTGGCATGCTGGGGTCCCAGGGAAC
The DNA here is from genome assembly GCA_034509185.1 of Euphonia xanthogaster. Taxonomy (NCBI): domain Eukaryota; kingdom Metazoa; phylum Chordata; class Aves; order Passeriformes; family Fringillidae; genus Euphonia; species Euphonia xanthogaster. Next base: position 10,396,490 of record JAYDZK010000057.1, on the reverse strand, counting down.
AGCCTCAGAATAGCCCCCACCTCCTGCTTTGGGCCAAAACCAAAAAGTGCTGGTTTTGAAGACCACGAGGGCGCAGCCAGTGGCTCCACCAGCAGTGGGGAAGCTGGAGAAGAGCCCAGCTGGCCCAGGGGATGCTCGGGTGGTCTGTGCCAGGCACACACCCAGGCTCTGCTGCACCCCTGGAACACCAGCCCGGTGTGGGCAGAAGGTGGGAGCGTGCCCTGTGTGAGGCTGTGCCTGAGCCACTGATGGGCACAGGGTCTAAACTCGGGCCTAAACCCACACCCACACCTCCAGAGTAAGGCTGGGTCAGACATGGGCTGAAGGAGCTTCTGCCTCTGGGTCTCAGGGGAAGGTGCTGCTCCCTCCCTGCTGCTCTGCTCAGTCTGTGCCTCCAGGAGGTGGCCAGGCACAGCTCAGGGCCAGCCACACAATTTGCCAGCTTTGTCCTGCTGGCTCAGCTTTGGCTTGGGTGAACTCTCCTGCTCTCAGGAAATGGCTGGGCGTGAGCAGGGCAGGACCCTGCAGGTGGCTCTGGTTTGGGAGCTCTGGGGAGTTTCACTGTGTGCACTCAGGTGCTGCCAGGGCAGCAAACAACTGCTGGCTCATCTTACTGCTGAATCTGGGTACAGTCTGAAAGACCAAGCAAAGACCCCAAAAAAAGACCCTAAAATAAAATGTTCAAATTCAACGTCATGCTCAGAGAAGAGCCATGACAGGAGCTGTCTGACCAAGAACAGCTCAACAGTGCAGCCTGCCTTCACACAGGGTTCAAAGGATCACAGAGCATCAACTTAGAGGTGAATTCAGAGAGCACTCACCCTCCAGAGGACAATCTCTGCATGGATTCTGTGCTAATTCAAACACACAATGAGAATTCCCAAGTGGCATTTGCACCTGGCTGTGGCCACAGCAGCACTGTGCTCCAAGGTGTGCTCACACATTTACTGGTGAGGAAGCCACCAGCCAAGCCAGGAGATATGGCCAGCTGTGCATGGACACAGGAAAGGTTTTCAGAAGTACCAAGAGAAATAAAAACTTTCAAGGCAGACTCTGGGAACAGCACAACAGGCTGCAATAAAGGAAATTGAAAAGAGACAGAAAACCTCATCATAGGAACAAAAGAACACTTTTGCCTTCTCGAGGGATCACTGCTAAGCCCCTGCAAATGAGAGGCCTTAGGACTGAAATGACCAACTCCAGTGAGCACCAAAGGCAGGGGCTCAGCAAAGGCACTGCTTTATTAAATGACAGAACTCTGTGCCCTTCCTGCTCTCAGCCAATGCTCAGGAACCCAGAGGCAGGGCTGGCACCCAGGCAATGACTGTGCCCTTTGCTAACACCTCCCCTGCTCCAGAGCCAGGCAGAGCTCCTCCACAGGTGCCATTCCCTCCCACACAGATCACTGATGAACAGAACCAAGCCAAGCTCAGAGCAGCTCTTCTCAGCCTTTAGCTTGAATTCAATTCCTGTTTCAGCTTGAAAGAAGCACCAAAGAGCCTGAAATGTGCCTATTTTCCCAGGTCTCTCAGCAGATATAATTAAAACTATTACCTTTCCCTATAAACCACCTCCTTCTGGCCAGGTTTTCTTCATCCAGGGGTGAACTTCATACCAAACTTCCCTGGCACACTGGTTACAGCAAAAGGCTCTGTGAAACTTTGTGCTGAACTTGAAAGAAGCTGGAAAGCTAAATCATAAATGAGGGCTTCCTAAATGAGATGCTTCAGCACCACAAGCTGCAAACAGCCAAGCAACTGCAAAGGATTATTGGCCTCTATATATTATTAATCAAGCCCCAACAATAAATAATAAGTCAAGTCACACAAGGCCAGCTGCATGCCCAGAGCCCTCAACATTTAATGAGGTTTCCTTGGAAGTTAATGTGCCCAAAGTGGGAGGCTCAGAATGGGCCACAAATATGAATATTGATTTCTTCTGGCACTATCTTGGCCAGAACCCCCTGGCAAAAGGAGTCCTTTGGGCTGGAGCATTTGCAATGTTTCTGTGAAAAATCAGCAGAATGCTAAATTTCACTTGGAATTTGAAATATAAATCTGAAGTGTACTTTGTGCAAGCTTTGTTGAAGAAACAATTTATTTAGCATTTAATCTTCTTGATATAAGAAAAGGACATTTTAGCCTGCTAATAAACTGTGTAGAATCCATGACTAATTAACCTAATTATAGCAGTCTGTGACAAAATATGATTTTACTAAGCCCATGCCTCAAGTAACTAGAATTGCCAAAACCTCAGAGGTTAATAAACCAACAGACATCGACACAAACACTAATAAAAGTTGACACCATATTATTTATAGCAAAATCAATAATACAGTCATCACAAAAGACAATCTGAAGGGTATCCTTCTGATGTATCCTTCCTCTTTCCTTTAGTAGAGTTTTAATATATAATATCATATCATAAAATAATAAATCAGCCTTCTGAGAACATGGAGTCAAATTCTCATCTCTCACCTCGTCCTGAGGACCTCACAACACCACAGACCCTCTGAAGGGTTTTTAGAGGAGATAAAGGGAGCTGATATCCCATGGATCAGGTACCTTGACTCCTCCCCAGGCATGGTCAGACAGGAACTCCACAGGGCTCGTGACTCCAGCCTGTGCTGGGTATCTGAGCAGGAAATCCAGTTCTGCTGGGTCGATTTCTTTATTCATCAGAAGTATCTGGAATTCCAAACAAACAAGATATCCTAGAGCAGCCAGGATCCAGAGCAGCAGATTAATTATTCAATTAATGTGCTTGAAAAATGTGTGGCTGAAATGCAGAGTGCCCAGTGCTGGAGAGGTGCAATGGACACACCATGTAGGTGCTCTGGGTGTCCCAAAAGAGGAACAGGAATGAGTGTGGAGATTGGCAAGAGGAAAAAAGTTGGGAAAACCACGTGTTAAAGGCTGAGTTCCAGGTGGGTGGAGAGCACCCTGAGGAGAAGGCCCTGGCAGCAGGGCCAGATTGGACAAAAAAATAAAAATTATACAAACACTGTGGACATGGGACAGCAGCTCTGCAGCAGGCACTTCTTTAGGTTCAATGCAAGAGCCCTTCCAGGCCAGTTTGCTTTGCCATTTCTTGCAGGTCCTGCAAGCAGGAATTTCTCAAATAACCTTTGTCAGCTTAATTCAAATCCAACTCAGCACCCGTGCCTGTTATTGGCAGGAATAAATCCTGTGAGGAGCAGCTGAGGGGGCTGGGCAGGGGCTCAGCCTGGAGAAAAGGAGGCTCAGGGGGAAATTCTGGCTCTGCACAGCTCCTGCCAGGAGGGGACAGCCAGGGGGGTCAGGCTCTGCTCCCAGGAACAGGGACAGGAGCAGAGGGAACAGCCCCAGGCTGGGCCAGGGCAGGCACAGCAGGAATTTCCCCATGGAAAGGGAGCTCAGGGACTGGAAACGCCCAGGGAGGGTTGGAGTGCCCATCCCTGGAGGTGCCCAGGGAATTCCTGGAGGTGGGGACAAGGTGGGGATCAGGCTGGACTCAGTGGTCTGGGAGGGCTTTTCCAGCCTCAATGATTCCATGATTCCCAGAGAGGCAAAGAAGACAGTCAAGCCCCCTGCTCTGGCAGTGAAGCCTGGCACACAAGGTGCCCGGGGTGGTGCTGGTACCTGGAAGGTGAGCTGGGCACTGAAGGTCAGTTTGTCCCTCTCGAAGAGCCCCCGGGCCGTGTACTGGAACACGGAGAAGGTGATGCTGTCCGTGAGGCTCAGCACCCGCCCTGCCAGGCTCTCAGCAGGAGCTGCCCTCTCCATGGCCTTCTGGAACACCACCTGGAACGCCTGGGAGGGGAGACACGGCGGGAAGGGGCAGTGGGAGATGCCCTTTGCACACCCCTGGGTGCCCCTGAGGTGTGGCAGCGATGCCAGCTCAGGTCCTGCCTTGCAGGGAGCACACAGAGACCAAGCAGCCCCTGGCTCTGCCTGTGGGACACCTGGCACTGGTGACATCCCCTGGGACCCCGGCAGGGCACAGGGAACGGCCACACAAGGGTACAGGAGATGTTTCTGTGCCCAGTGTGCTCCCGCTGGGATGGCACAGCCACTTCCTCTGCACGTGTGGAGCTCCCAGAGGAAACAGGGAAAAAACTCCATGGGGAAAAACTCCAACACAAGCACATCCAGTGCCACCCCTGCCATGGCAGGGATGCCTTCCTCTGTCCCAGGCTGCTCCAAGCCCTGTCCAACCTGGCCTCAAACACTTCCAGGGATCCAGGGGCAGCCGCAGCTGCTCTGGGAATTCCATCCCAGGCCCTGCTCAATCATGTCCACACCTTTCCTGTGCTGAGGACCCCAGACCTGCACACTGCTCCTGGTGGGGTCTTAGCAGAGTGGAGCAGAGGAGGAAAGCAAAACTCCCACTGCACAAATATTTCAACTCAGAGAGGAGCAACTCCTCCAAATAAAAAATACATAAATAAAATAAAATAAAATAATAAAATATAAATAAAATAAATAAAATAAAATATAAAATAATAAATAAAATAATAAATATTTTTTTTAAAATCCCATGAGTGTTTTACTGTCTGGATCCAGCAAAGGACTGGCTGAGGAGCAGGGAGCTGAAGCAGTCATTGAAGTCCCTTCAGGGGTGGGTGCCTGTACTGAGAACAACCCTCTTATATGAGAGGTTAAGGATTATTGCACCAACATTTCTGATCTAAATGAGAAAAGCAAACAACTTTGAGTCATCCAAATTAAAAGCATGAGAAAATTATCAAATGCAGCTGGAAAAAGAAAATGAACAAGAGCATAAACCCCGAGCCCTGCTTAGCAAAGCAAAGGCTCCATGTGCTGGGCCCAGCTAAAGGAAATAACCAGGCCAATACACACTGATGGCACCAACTGGACAAGGCATGACCGTGCTGGCAGCCTTATTTTTAGGGTTCCACAAAGGAAAAATGATGCCTCAACAAATTAAAGTAACACTGACACTGAATGCATTATTAAATAATTGCAGAATGCATTTTCCTGCTTAACGTTTCTTTAAATTGTGTTAAAACATGCTGCAGAGCAGCACATAAATCTTTGTGTTCTAATTTATAATGGGCTCCCAGCTGTGTGGCAAGTATTCTAAAATCATCCCTGTGCATCTTTACACGATGTTTTATGATCTGTCATCAAAATTTATTAGATAAAAACATTTCCCCCAATAATTTTCCATGTATCTATACACACTGCTAATGTTCAGTGGAAAGCATAAAACAAACTAACTGCAGGAGACACAGATTAAAGGTGAAACCTCAGGAACCCCTGGATCTATTATGTATGTGAGAGGGATGAATCTTTCAAAAGGCACAAAAGATATCATGTACATTTTTTCTGATAAAATTACTTCAACAAACGAGTCGTAGCTATCAAAAGGAAAAGCTGCTTTGTGGATGAGGCTCAACATTTTGTAGTGTCTCCTCAATTCCTTTTTCCAGGTCACTTGTCAAGGTAAGAAATCACTCGCAAGAAGCTGCAGACCACGATGCTCATTTAACCCTCCATCCCCCAAAACACCTTTCTAATATGACAAAAAGTTTTCCACTTCATAGAATATAAAAGGTGCAACTTCATCTAGGCAGGGTTTGGAGCAACCTGGGATGGTGGAAGGTGTGGAAGAGGAAGGGGTGGAACAGGATGGGCTTTAAAGCCTTTCCAACCCCAACCTTGTGTGATTTGGGACACTGTGACTGCAATGCTGATTTTATGGACCCCACAGGCAGAGGGCAGGTACCTTGAGGGAGAACTGAATTCTGATTTTATGGACAGCAGAGGGCAGGTACCTTCAGGGAGAACTGAATTCTGACTTTATGGACCCCACAGGGAGAGGGCAGGTACCTTCAGGGAGAACTGAATTCTGGTTTTATGGAACCCACAGGCAGAGGGCAGGTACCTTCAGGAAGAACTGAGTTCTGGCTTTATGGACAGCAGAAGCAGAGGGCAGGTACCTTCAGGGAGAACTGAATTCTGACTTTATGGACAGCAGAGGGCAGGTACCTTCAGGGAGAACTGAATTCTGGTTTTATGGACCCCAGAAGCAGAGGGCAGGTACCTTCAGGGAGAACTGAATTCTGATTTTATGGAACCCACAGGCAGAGGGCAGGTACCTTCAGGGAGAACTGAGTTCTGGTTTTATGGACAGCAGAAGCAGAGGGCAGGTACCTTCAGGGAGAACTGGTACATGGGGTGCACGGCGTGCAGCTCGCTCATGGTGAAGTAGAGCATGGCGGCGCGGCAGGCCGCGGGCCTGTACTGCTCCCTGGCCTCGTTGATCCTGCCTTCTGTCACCTTAAACTCCTGCACCTGCAGGGAAACAGCACAATTCCTGTCACAACACCCCTGGGCACTGCCCACGGCCCTGCCACACTTGTGGCAGCAGCTCTCTGGCCAAAGACAGCAACACAACTTTCCCAGGGATCGTGCTGGGAAAAGGCTGTGAAAGGATGAGAAAAAAGAATGAGAAACAATTCTTAACTTACTGCACCTGATATTGTGAACATGTGGAATGTGTTATGAAAATTTGTTTACCAAAGGGTGGTTTCTTAATTAACCAACAGTAATGGTGTTTTAACTAAAGGACCAATCAATTCTGCCTGTAGTGAACTAAGGTATAAAAAGGAGCAATGTGTTTCTTAATGAAGATTATTAATCAACTTTCTGTAGTACATGGAGTCTAAATTAATTATTACCCATCTGGGGGCCCATTGCAATGATAAAGACTGGCCACGAAGCCAAGAGGGCAAACCACAAGTGACCCCCACGGGACCAGCCCTGCCAGGCTGGAGCTGCCCTCCCCAGCATCCTCCCATTCTGGAACCTTCCATTTAACTGCATTTCCCCCCCAGATGCCCAATCCCCAGTTTTCCTGAGTCCCCTCCAGACTTCTCCCTAAGTTCCCTGCTCTTTGCTGACTGGAATTCAATTCCTCATCAATGAGTTTCTCTTGCTAACTGCCCCCCTCCTGTGCAGGCCATCAACCACCCTGGGTTGAGCAGCCCCAGGGCTGCTCTCGGGCAGCTTCCCCAGGGCTGAGAGCTGCTCATTTAGAGCAGCTCTTTGCTGCCTTTCCTCAGCAGCACCAACCCTCCTGGGCAGGGCTCTGCAGCTGCTCTGAGGGACATGTGAAAGCCTTCTTGGAAGAACTATCACCTTGCTCCTGTTTGTTCTTTCATTCCACCTCAGCAGCAAGAAGTGCTATCCCTGAGCCTCCTGGGGTTTATTTTAGCTCCTGGCTGAGGACAGACAGGTCTAACACCATGGTCAGGAGCTGCTGGCACAGTGCTGACCCAGCCAGCCCTGCAAACCATGCAATGGGATCACAGAATCCCAGAATGGTTGGATTTAAAGCTCTTCTCATTCCACTCAGGGACGCCTTCCACTGTGCCAGGCTGCCCCCAGCCCTGTCCAGCCTGGCCTTGGGCACTGCCAGGGATGGGGAAGCCACAGCTTCTCTGGGCACCCTGTGCCAGGGCCTGCTCACCCTCACAGCCAAGAATTCCTTCCCAACATCTGATCTAAATCTGCCTGTTTTCAGCTTGAAGCCCTTCCCCTTTGTCCTACCACTGCAAGAAGTCCCTCTCCAGCCCTTCCTGTGCTTCCTGTGGCAGAACAAGCCAGCAGGGCACCCCAAGGAAGCACAGGATGAGCCTTTATCTGCTGTGGGATGAGCCTGTTTCACATCCCCACGAGCAGTGCTGGGCTCAGGAACAGTTCTGCCAAACTCAGAGCCACAGCTGGGCCAGACAGATGCTCTTCAGCTGCAGAGCAGGGAGGACTTCCAAAGCAAGGAAAAGGTTGGCTGCACACCTTTCTTTGGGCAGGCAGACCAAAAGGAGAGTGAGGCTTGACTTGAACCTCTAACAGGGCTCTTCCACAGCATTCCAGATGGGCACAAACTCATAAAACCCAGGTGCAAACTCTAAAATTCATGCCTTGTTGGCACTGCTGGCAGCGAGCAGCTGTACAGCACAGCTGGTTTGGAGGGTGAAGCACTTCCAAAACACCTACTGCAAGGGGGAGATGCCAAGCTCTCCAGATCAAAAAATCCCTTCACCACCTCTTCTGGGGGTTCAACAAACCCCTCCCCAGGGAGCTGAATGCACCTGATGCACCACGAAGGGAAAATAATTCTGATTTTTAACATGGAGGGAGGATCACTCAGTGTCTTGGTCACTGGCTGGGAGGAGAGAGGCAGCTCCAGCCTGGGCCACGCAGAACATGAGCCAGTGGCTGGGGGAGGGCAAGTGCAGGCTCTGGAGATGGGAGGACTGCAGAGGGAAGCAGCTGAACCTCCCCACCAGAGCCCTGGGACAGTCCTGGCATGGGAACCACACTTCCCAAGTTCTCCCAGTGCCAAGAAAGAACCTCTGGGCATTTACTAAGCCCATGCAGCCAGCAAGGGCAGCTGGAAGTGCTCACAGAGCTCACACAAATGCTGATTTATACTCTGAGGAATGGAAGGGTATGAAATACCTGAGTTCTTTCAGATTTACTCGAGATCACAAAGTCCCCAGACTCCAGTCCCTGGTCAGTACTAAAACCCAGCCTAAGAGGCAGTGTGATGTACCCAGGATTATGCTGGAACAGCTTAAAGCTGCCTTGATACAGTGTGTAAATTTTATTGTCTCCACATCAGGCACCAATGTTTTCTCTTGGTCTTAAATAGGTCATTTAACACAAAAAAAAAGCTCCAAAGAACTAAATGGCCTGGAGCTCTCCAGAATGGAGAGCATTTACAATTTATACCAATTTCTACTCCCTGCTCAGCAGACAGAGCAGAGATAGGCAGAGCAGAGGTTACATTCCACCCAGAAATCCTTACAGGACCACAGACATGCTTTTCTCCAGGCTATCACTGTCTTTGTACCTTCTCCACAATCTCTGCAGCTGTCCTCTTAGTGCTCTCCAGGTTCTCCACCAATGCTGTGTCTCCCAGGAAATTCCCAGATGCTGATGACAGCCGAGAGAGCAAATTGTCCTCCAATGTTTTCAAGGTGATCTTGAATCCATTCTGTTGCTTTGTGAGATCTGACTGCAAATAATAAATCCAGGAAGTTTTAGCCATAAAAGATGAGGTTAAGTAAGGATGAGTCAGCTTCACATGGGAACAGGCTTCCCACTGACAACTGCCCTAGCCCAGCAGTGCTGATTCCTGGGAATGGACAGAGTTCTGGGATCACTCCTTACCCAACAAGCTAGCAGCTCAGAGAGACCTGGAACAGCACAGAAAGCACCAGGAGAACTCATCCCTGTTGCTAAAAATGTAGGAAAACACTGGAAATGAAGCAGGAATAAAAGGCCTTTATCCCCATCTCAAACACATATCCTGTGTCTTTGTAGCTCATTTCTCGGGGTCAGGCCAGCCTGGAGAGTCCCAGCTGCTCCTCACCCCTCCTGCTGAACCTCTGCTCTCAGCACTCCAGCCCACACCAGTCCCACCAGCCATGGGGAACACGGGGTTAAAGCCTGATGGGTGAAATCTCAGGTCCAGGGAAATCTCAGGCTCGCAACCGAGGGCAGAGCCACAGCCTCTCCTGTCCTGCTCCCATTTCTATCCTGGCCTCGGGGGTCCCACTGCCACCAGTGGCTGACTGGGCTAAAACTGGGAACAGAGAGGCACTTCCAACCAGGGCCAGGCAGAAAATGAGTGAGCACATGCAGTAAATTTATTCCCAGTCTCAGAAACTATTTAGGATTATTCATATTTGTTACACTGTTAAAGGTGTCGTCAGAAGGGAGGATTTTCTTTATAAAATTGCCTTGAAATTAAAGCCATATTTATTAAGAGAGAGAGAAAATATTTTGGCCTGTTAAAAAGTGGGAGGAAGAACCAGAAGAGAAAAATATCATTTCCAGCCTCACAATATTTACAGAGAGAATCCTTTACCACAAATGCTGAAAATTAGGCGAGATTAATCCTGCTTCCAAAATTAAATCTGTGAAGTCCAGAAAAAAAACTGAGGTAATGAGAAACTCAGCTTTCAGTCACAAGAGGAAAATAAAGATAATTTCTGGGAGAAAAACTTTGAAAATGAAGTACAAGGGTTCTCAAAATACCAAAGAAGAAGAAAGAGAAGGCTGAAGGGAAAAAAATCCCTCAGTGTCTGTCATACAAGGGAAATTTGATTTTGTGAGGAGCTCAGTCTGCAAGCTAGCATGTGAAATGCCATTTGTTAAAAACAAAATAAAAATTTAAAAATACCAATAATAAAAATAAAAATAACAAATGAATCACGATAATATGATTGTAACACTTGCTCCCAGTTTAAATTCCCAAGTGCTGACCTTCAGCTACCCCAGGTCAGGTCTCTCAGTGTAGACCAACGACAACAATAATAACAAGAATATTAATAACAATATCAATAATTATAATTATAATTATTAGATTATAAGTATAACAATGATGCTGATGATGATTTCTACTTGCTCCCAGAGACAACTCCCACGTGCTGAATTTCAGCTCCTCCAGGTCAGGCCTCTCCGTGTAGACCAACACCACCAACAACAATACTAATAACAATATCAGTAACAATATTAATAATTACAATAATTATATTAAATTCTAAGTGTAATAATGCTGCTGCTGCTGATTTGTGCTTGCTCCCAGAGACAATTCCCAGGTGCTGACTTTCAGCTCCTCCAGGTCAAGTCTGTTATTGGTGTAGACCAACAACAATACTAATAACAATATCAATACCAATATTAATAATTACAATAATTATATTAAATTCTAAGTGTAACAATGCTGCTGCTGCTGATTTGTGCTTGCTCCCAGAGACGATTCCCAGGTGCTGACCTTCAGCTCCTCCAGGTCGGGTCTCTCCCGGCGCACCACGGCCGCCAGCAGCTGCTCCTCGAGGCCGTCGCGGGTGACAGAGAAGTTGATGAGGGTGCACTGGGCCTGCAGCTCGGGCTGGAAGTGGGGGTTTGCCAGCTTGGTGTGCAGGATCAGACGGAAGGCAGGGTGCAAGGCACACTCCTTGTCCCCAATCTTGATGTACCTGGGGTTTCAGCAGAAGGAGCATCAGCCAGGAGCTGTCACCACAGCACACGTGGTGGTCTCAGTCAGCGGCAGCACCAGATACTTGGGACTCCCCACAGAAATCATGATTTAATTCATACTGGGCATGCTTAAATCAATTCTGATTTAAGGTGAAAAGCCTAGAGAGTCTCTCCTGAATCTTGGATCCAGTTAAAGGAGGCTCAGATTTTCCAGCAGTGGCACAACCAGTCCAACCATGAACTCTCCTGGCTTTGGGCAGAGGCTGAATTCTGCCTAAAACTGGAGCTGCAGGGAGGAAAAGCCTCCCAGCCTCAAGCTCTTCACTGGTCACAGCTAAAATTACCCAGGGTGTTGGCTCTGAGCAGGCCAGCTCTGCAGCTGCACAGAGCTTAACATGTGAAGCCACATGTGGAGGGTGGTGGCTGCCATTCCCAGGAGGTGACATCAGCCAGGAAAACCCAGCATCCTCCTGCTCTGCACTGCTGACATGCAGTCTATAGCTCACAGGAACCTCAGGAAATTCCAACATTCTCTCAACCCAAGTTTAACCCAGCCCAGAAATCCAACCATGCCCTGGGTTCTATCCAAAGGGGTGTGGTCAGCAGGGCCGGGAGGGGATTCTGCCTCTGGGAGACCCCACCTGGAACAGTGCCCAGCTCTGGTGTCCCCAACATCAGGAGGACAAGGAGCTGTGGGAACAGCTCCAGAGGAGACCTGGAAGTTGATAAAGGGACTGGAGCACCTCCCCTGTGGAGCCAGACTGGGAGAGCTGGGATTGTTCAGGCTGGAGAGGAGAAGCTTGTGTGCAGAGCTCAGAGCCCCTGCCAGGCAGCATCTGCCTGGAGTCTGGGCTTAGGGCCTGGAAACACAAGACCCAGGGATTTTCTTTGTGGTTTATGACTTATTTTCCCTTCGTTAACAAACACCTGGTTTCACAGGGAGATTTGAGAGCAGAGATGCACAAAAGGGGATGCCTGAGTGTTCCACTGGAGGGGGGTTCAGATTTGCCACCCTCCCAGCTGCATCCCCCTCTCAACATCCTCCAAACATTTCAAGCCTGCCCTGGGACCAATCCTGCCCCTCCATCCTCCATCCTGCAGCCAAACCCATACTCAGCTACCCTTCCCAGGACGTTTTCCCCAGCAAACATTGCAGACAGCTTGCCTTGCCCACCAGTTTACAACAGCCTGGGAAGTTTTAGGCAAACAGGGAAATAATCCTCAAAGAACTTAAGGGAAAAGAGCTCCCTGGCTGCCTCCCTTGCTGATCTCCTCTCAGCTGGAGGTGACCAGCAGCTGCCATGAGAACTTGACCTCATTAAGAAACACTTGATGCTGAAATCTGTAGCTGCATTTCTAAACACTGTGCAGTGTTTGCTAAAATTCAAGGCTGCTTTTTACTTCACAACACAGCAGCAGCTATTTTGGTAATAATTTGGTGTCAGAACAGCCAATTACAGACCCCAAGGTCAGTGTACAATGGGAGAATTACAGGTCTCTCTTTTACACAAGGTTTGAACGATGCTGTGAAATGAAATGAGAAATCCGGGTTGATTTCCAAGCCATGCAGTGGCTGAATTACCTGTGATTGCCTGATTAAAAACACCCTCACTGCTGAAGGCAGGATGTTAATGCTGCTGGATGGGAACATCCACAGCCTGAGGGCAGGAACAGAGAACACAGCAGCCCCCAGCCCCCACCTACATGTCCCCAAGCCCCCCAAGCTCACCTGCCTTTCTTGATTGTTTCTCGCCCCAGTAACGGCCCCAGCACAGGATCCACGGATTCCTCCAGGTCCTCAATCAAAACCAGGTCTCCAGCAGCCATGGCTTGTTCCAGAGCATCCAGATACCTGTGGGAGAGAGCACTGGTGCTTCCTGCAGCAGAGCAGGGTGTGACATTGTCAGTGAGGAGGGGACAGAGGGGACCTTCACTGTGGTGGAAGCTACAGCTGAGTGCCAGCATTTGGAAAGAGGAAGGAGGGCTCAGGTGGTGCCAGTACCTGGTGCAGAAAGTGGCACTGACAGAGAGAGTCCTAGCAGTCCAACAGAGAGAATGAGGCCCCAGACATCCCAAGGACAAGAGTGATCACCAAATCTGTCCCAGGGCAGCCATGAGAAAAGCTAGCACAGCCTGGAGTTATTTTCAGCACATACTTTGTTTTCTCCAGAGCCAAGTGATAGAGCTCATCCTAAAGCAAAGATGAAGAGCAGCTTTCAGCTCTGTTTTGCCCAGAGTTGAGGGTCACGCTTACGACAAATTCATTCCTAACAAGGAAATGAAACCCTGTGCCCAGGGCACGTGGCAACCACTCCACACACAAGCTCTCTCATTCTCCAAGAGGTAGGGAGCCTTAAGGATCCTCCTGGATAAGGCTGGTACCAAGGAGAAAGCTGTGGGGGGAGCCATGCTGTGGCAGTGCTGTGTTCCCCTTGGCATGCCCTTTGCAGCTGCAGTGTGCCTACAGCTCTGGGCTTTCTGGTTTTCAGAATCCTACCCCTAAAAATAAAAGCTAAACCAGGACATTACAGCTACAATGAGCCTTTGGAGGATGTCACAGGTGTACACAAGCCTCTTGTCCAGAGCAGCTGTGGCTGCCCCTGGATCCCTGGCGGTGTCCAAGGCCAGGCTGGACAGTGCTTGGAGCACCCTTGGGTTGTTGGAGGTGTCCCTGCCCAGGGCAGGAGGGGAACTGGATGGTCTCTAAGGTCCCTTCCAACCCAAGCCAGTCTGGAATTGTCTGATACTCAGCCTCAGCTCACTCCATCACCAGCTTCAGTGGAGTTTCTATGGTAACAGAGCCAAGCACTAAACAGACCCTTGATTTAATAAGAAATCTGTCATTTTGGTAATGAACAAGCAGATAATGTGGCAGGCTTCCCTCAATGTTACTGGCTCAGGGTAGCTGAGTGCCCAGTGCTCACCAAACACCCCGGGCAGGCACATCTCAGGCTCACTACGTGGCACTCCTCCTACCAATCAACCCATTAGGCCTATTACCATACACATTTACCCCAACCACCCAACTGCCCATAAACCCAGCCTTAGCCTTCCCCTATGACTTGCCACACTCCTCACAGACCTGCAAAACCAACCTTCTGCCTCCCTAGGCCAGCTCTAAGGCTGCCAAAAGGCTCCCCAGTGTGGAGACAGATAGGCGTGGAGAGGTTTCCCTTGAATGGGCAATGATAAGATCGTCTCAAACTCTCCTGGACTGAGAAATCCTCCTTGGTCATGGTGAGTTCCCAGCATGCTTTGGAACCCCATGGAGATTTATTGGGACCAGTTGTTTCTTCCCCTTTGTACCACCCACACTTTTCCCCATGAAAGCCCCAGTTTCTGCCCTGTTCAGAAGGGAGCTGCCATCACTGGTGTCCTTTGCAGGGTGCTGGAATAAAGACTAACTCTGTGGAATAACCACATGGTGCTCCCGTCTCTTTGTCCCTGTGTTGGCCAGGGCACACCTCGCAAGGCAGAGCTGAAACCACTGCTCCGAGCTGAGCTGCCTGCCCCTTGCTGAGGTTACCTGGTGGCTGAAGGGCTACCCGAGACCCCTAGAACGTTGTCTCCTGCAGGACCTCTCTCTGGGAAGGTTACTGCATCCAGGTTGAGTTATCAGAGCCCTGACCGGCCACCCAGCACCCCAACAGCACTGCTCCCAGCCCTCGTCCTGACCAAAACAACCAGGGCGTGAGCCTCACAGCCAGTCCCACAGCAGGCCACCCCTCCCCATCCCGCTCATCCCCACAGCCACAGCCGCCCTATCCCCGCACCGCCAGCAGCCCCTCCTCGCAGAGAAGGCCAGCGTTACCCTTTCTGCCCGGCCCGGATCACGCGGAGCCCGTCTCCGTGGGTGCTCTTGATCCACTTGCTGCCCTGCAGCTGCGGGTCCACCAGGAGGGGCCAGCGCTGGCAGCTGCCCAGGATGGCGGCGTTCTCGCTGGAGCTGCGGTCGGCCGGCAGGCCCTGGTTCCGCCACGCCGCCACGGCCGCCTCGTCCGCCAGCACGGCCAGCGGCTGCAGCCGCGGCGTCACCGGGACTGCCACCTGCCAGGCAAGCACAGAGGCTTCCTGCCGATCCCAGCGTGTCCCTGCGCCTCTGGGAGCCCCTCAGGAGCCCCCGGCCAGGCCCGAGTGGCAGACACCGGGGAGCGGCCCCGACACGGCTGCGGGGGACACTCTCTGTGCCCCGGGGGGCTGAGGGTGGCTGGGCCGGTCGCCTTTGCAGCAGAAGAGACACCAGAGACATCGGGAGAAGATAAAGGGTCTTAGCAGGGGTTAATCCAAGGGTTTTATTCAGGAGCTCTGGGGAACTCCTGCACCTCAGGGGCCTCCTGCCCAGAGCGCCGTGGGAGATGTGCCAAGGGAGGAGGAAACCAAAAGTAGATCACATTTTACCAACCAATAAATGGCCCAAAGGGATGGGTACTAAGGGATAGACATTTAGGACAGCGTAAAAAGCAAGTCTCAGGGGGCTGACCCCTGGCCTCTGGCTCATCACTCGACGTCCTGACCTGAAGCTTCTAGATGGAGGGGATGGGATGCTGAGTGATTGACAGAGAGCCAGGGTGGGGATTTGGGGATGATCTCAGCAACGGAGAGGGATTACACAGGTGAAGGGAAGGGGGTACAATCTGGGATAAACCATTTGGGAAAAATGCTGGGATACAAAAACAAAACTACTTCAAAGTATTACAAAGTATAAAAACACACTACAACAGTATGGTATAGAATATCCCTTTCGTCAGTTTGGGTCAGCTGTCCTAGTTGTGCCACCTCCCAGGATCTTGCCCACCCCCAGCCCCTTGTTGGGTCTAATGTTGAGAGACAGCACTGATGCTGTGCCAGCACTGCTCAGAAGCAGTCAAAAAACTGGTGTGTTATCAGCACCTTTCCAGCTACCAATGCAAAGCACAGCACTGTGAGGGCTGCCATGGGGAAATGAACTCCATCTCAGCCGGACAAAATATGCCTTCTTATTCTCTTCCCCATCCCACTGTTGAGGGAGTGAACAAGTTGCTGTGTGATGCTTATCTGCCTACCAGGTTGTAAGGCCCCAAACAACTGTCTTGATGAGGTTTTTAAAAGGGCTTACAATTGTTCATGTACTCTGAGTTAGATGCATGGGAGAAATATTGACAAGATATTCTCAAGAGGTCAAAACAACAAAAACACTTTACTGGAAACTTTAGAAAATCCAAGAACTTTGGCAAAAGGTTTAGTGCAACGTTCAATCAATCGAAAACACTTCCCAAATCATTAACTTGGCCTATTCAACTTAGCAAACTTTAAGCCTGTTCAATTTTAAGTTATTCAAAAATTCTGGGGAGAGGAAACTAGAAGAAGGGAAAGGAAAGGAAAGGAAAGGAAAGGAAAGGAAAGGAAAGGAAAGGAAAGGAAAGGAAAGGAAAGGAAAGGA
>JAYDZK010000057.1:10341113-10354852 GCA_034509185.1 Euphonia xanthogaster | reverse complement strand
AGCTCATTCCCTGTGTCCTGTCCCCCCATCCCTTGTCCAAAGTCCCTCTCCAGCTCATTCCCTGTGTCCTGTCCCCCATCCCTTGTCCAAAGTCCCTCTCCAGCTCTCTCAGAGCCCCTTCAGGCCACAGCCAGTTCACTTCAGAGCACTCCTCAGGCTGAACAACCCCAGCTCTCCCAGCCTTTCCTCCCAGCAGAGCTGCCCCATCCCTCTGCTCATCCTGGTGTCCCTCTGGGCTCCCTCCAGCAGCTCCAGGTCCTTCCTAGGGTGTTCCCTGGTGCTGGGACCCCCGAGCAGGAGAAGTGCTTCAGGTGAGGTCTGACAAAGCAGCACGGAGGGGCAGAATCACCTCCCTCAACCTGCTGCCCACAGCTCTGGGAATGTTTCCCACCTTCTTGTGAGGGTTTACACTCATTACACCCTTTTTAATCCCCCACCCAGCCTCCCCTGGCCGGGCTGGGGTCCTGCTCCCAGCATCTGGGGCTCTGCAGAGCCAGGCACCAGCCCAGACACGTGGTTCTCCCATCCCAACCCCATGCCATGGGTGCTTTGTCAAGAAGGGAAAAAAGGTTTGGAAATGTTACTGGTGGCTATTTTTTCTTTTAATCAATTAATTCTAATTAGGTTTTGTGCCTGCAGGAAATATCAGTTGCTGTCTGCTTAGCACAGTATGTTTACCATGAACTCTATTAAAATGCATAAAAGAATTATATTTCAAAGAGGTGTCGCCTATACTAAGCCTATTAACAGCACACAGGGTTTTCAATGGTATGAATTAAACAGCTTTTATTCCTAACATCTAATTATTTATACATTAAATATTAAATGCATTGAAAGCAATGTAAAGCAGGCCCTCTCAGCTCACTGGTCCATGGCTCAGATTGTTTGGGTTTCACATCTGTCATTACAGCTGTCAAATTATTTTATTTATTCCAGAAAAAAAAAAAACCCAAAACTAGTGAGAAAAGCTGACAACTCACAGAGAGGGAGGAAAACCACATCAGATCCTAAACTGATTAAAATTAAAAGTCACTCAATCTCTCTTAAAGGGACTGAATCTAAAGACCCCACAACCCAAAAGCAAGAGGAACACATGGCTGTGGGTCACTGCGTCTGGGATGGAGGTGGAGCCAACATTAAAAAGAAACAAAGAAAGAGGATGGGGAATCCCTTGAAAGGAGAATGAGGAGCATTCCTGTGACCCTCTGGCCCAGAGCTGGGATCTGGCAGGATGTTTTCTGTTACCCCCCAACCCTGGCACATTCAGCAGATCAAATCAAAGCCTCCCACTGAAATGCTTCTCTCTGAAATGCTCTCTCCCTGCGCCTCCCAAAGCCCAGATTAGCTGGAAGGCAGGATTTACCCAGACCCACACCCCACATCTGAGCTGCTGCTGCTCAGCTGAGCACAGTGACAGCCCTGACTCCTTCCTGCCACAGGGGAGCTATTCACTTGTTCAGGGTCCTGGTCCCAGATCTCCCTGTCTGTCTCTGCTTCAGCTCCTGTCTGATGGCAGGCACAAGGCTCTGAACTTCCACGTCCCCACTTTGTGAAGCAGATGTTAACAAGGACAGTGACAAATGACCAGCTGGGGGTTTAGAACAGGCTACGGTGCCGACCCTCGGTGTGGCTGCTGAGGAATTTATCAAATTTTATTAATCAGCCTGAAACTCTGAAAGGCTCTTTGAGCAGTAAGACCAGCTGCTCCAAAGCACGAGACTGCTGGGGTAAACAGAAAAACAAAACCTCACCAAGGATGGAAGACAACATTTCTGGAGCTGAACAACTTTGCTTTGGTACAGTGGCTGGTAATTCAGTTTCAGTGGTAAAATCAAACCTGGTTTGGATTGATTTATCAGCTCCTTAACTGCCATCCTGCATGCCTAATGCTGGGCACCTGAGAGGACGTGCTGGTACAGCCACCAGGCTGCCCTGGCTCTGGCAGAGCAGCTGAACCAGCCACTGCTGTCCTCTCCTCGGGGCCAGCAGCCCACAGAGCATCCAGCCCCTGCCCCATGCAGAAAGAGCTTCCCTGTGTGGTGGGGTTGTGCCATGGACCCCCACACCCACACCATGGGGTGGGGATCACCAAGACAAGCCCAGCTCCAGCACCCTGACAACAGCCACTGCTCCAAGGGCTGGGGTCAGGAGCCCAAAGCTCTCTCCAGTTTGTCCTTTTTCCCCACCAGAGGACACTTCAAACCCCTCAAAATCTACACCTCCTTCTGGAGCTGTGCATCCCTCCCCACTGGCCACAGAGGAGGCTGGAAAGTAAATAGTCATGGGTGATGGCTCTGGAGTCCATTCAAAGCCAACCAGGGGTCAGGGAATGGCCCCAGGTCACCCCCTGAGCTCAGGGGACGCCCATGCTGCGTCATTACTGAGTGGGACACTGTGTTTGGCTCACCAAGGGCCAGAGGGACCTCAGCTGCCTGTGACACGGGGACAAACTCCAAATGGCACAGGACAGGAGCTGCACTTACTTGGAAGATATTGGAGAAGTCTCTGAGGTTGAAGACGTAGTGGAACTTGACAGCTGTTGGTAGGAAAGTGGCAGCCACCTTCCGGTGCAGCCCCAGGGCCAGGGCAACGAGCTGCTGGGCTGATTTTTGCACAGCCTCTGAGAAGTTCCCACTGGCCAGGTGCTGCACTAAGATGGTGCTGTAGATCCTGGACAAGAAGTCCTGGTCAGGGTTGGAGAGAGCGAAGACGCAGAAGTGACGCTGAGGAAGAGAAAGCGAGAGGTGGAAAGGTCAGAGAGATGGAAGCCACTTCCCAGGCCAGTGCGCTTTCTGTGGCTGGACACAGCACTGAGCAATCTCATCTGGGCTCCACTTCCCAGGAAAGGTTGGCCCAGATGATCTTTGGAGGTCCCTTCCAACCCAGGATGCTCTCTGTGATCCCATGACTTGAAGTCCACCAGAACTATGTTCCCCCTCCGAATTCCCAGCAGAGGACAGCTGCCAGGAGACACCTTCTGCTGGCTGAACAAGGGATTTTCAGTGGCATTTCACAGGGGAAGCTCAGTCCACTGAAGAGCTGAGAGGTCTGAAGGCCCCACAGAGCCCTGGTGAAGCCCACGCCTGTCTCTGGTAGGAGCAGCCCCTGGAAGGTGCCACCTCCCAGAAGACCCTTTGCTGATAAGGAACTTGCAGAGGAAAAGAACATAGAATGGTTAAGGTTAGAAAAGACCTCTGAGATCAAGCCCAACCTTTGAATAAATCCCAAAGCATACTGTGGAGCACCATTTTGGAGTTCATTTTTGAACACACCCAGAGTTGGTGACTCCACCACTTCCCTGGGCTGCAAGTTCCAATGCCTGACCACCAAAAGACTTTCAAGAACTCTGGTCTGGCAGTAAGTATCAGCTAGAGGAAGGTAAAATCTGCCTGTCTGAACCAAAAGTTTTCCTCAGAGTGAGTGTCCAGCTGCCTGGGAACTTGTGACTTCTTCCTCCCACTGAGCAGCAAAACAAGAGGAAACAGAAAGAAAGGAGAAATTCCACCAGGAATTACTCACTTCATGCTGCTTCCACTGATCAAACGACAGCAGGATCTGCCACAGGCTCTCCTGAAGCCTTGAGCCTGAACAGCCCACCCAAAGATCAGGGCCATGGAGCAGGGCTTTACCTGGAGCCGGGGGTTGATGGTGAAGCTCCCTGCAGTGGGGTTCATGCAGGACACGTACTGCACGTTGCTGATCTCCTTCAGGGACAGCCTGCTCCTGTCGTACCTTGGGGCACAGC
Organism: Euphonia xanthogaster; assembly: GCA_034509185.1. NCBI lineage: Eukaryota > Metazoa > Chordata > Aves > Passeriformes > Fringillidae > Euphonia > Euphonia xanthogaster. The sequence continues at coordinate 10,351,107 of JAYDZK010000057.1, read as the reverse complement.
AAAGGCCACAGGTGGTGAGCACACGCCCCTGGGTGTAAGAATCCCTGTCTGCCTGGCTGCCTCAGTCAGTAGAGCATGAGACTCTGAATCTCAGGGCTCTGGGTGCCTCACGTTGGGTGCCAGCTGTAAGAATCCCTCTGGCCAGGCTGCACAGGTCCAACCCAGCACACTGTGGACCCCAGCCCACACGACCTTACATGGACAGAGGCAAAAGACCAGAAGCACTCTTCTCCACGTGGGGACCAACGTCCCATGCTCATTTCCAAGGTGGGAAAGAAGGTGTTGCCTCATGGTGGGAGGCTTTTAATGCAGGGGAATGGGGGGCAGAGGAAGAGGAGCACAGCCAATGGGTGCCACAGACACATTTCATGAAAATCCTTTCACTAGGATCTTTTCTTCTCAGAAACACAATGTAAACAATGATTCTCTGCTGCTGTGGAATGCAGCAGGTGCATCTTGGATTGGTCTCTGGTGGTTGTTTTTAATTAATGGCCAATCACAGTCTGGCTGTCTCGGACTCTCTGGTCAGTCCCAAGATTTTATTATCATTCCATTCTTCCCTTTCAAGCCTTCTGATGAAATCCTTTCTTCCATTCTTTTAGTATAGTTTTAATAGATCATTTCCTTTTAATATAATATAAATCATAAAATAATAAATCAGCCTTCTGAAACATGGAGTCAAGACTCTCATCTCTTCCCTCGTCCTGGGACCCCTGTGAACACCAGCACAAGTGGGATAGCAGTGAGGAGGGGAGAGGTAACCCAGGAAGAGACAACCAACGCTGGCACTTGGTGCGGGGGAAAAGGGGAAGACCATGTGGCCACAGGATACAAATCATGTGAGCAGTGCAAATTAGCAAACACCCAGTGCAAACAACTAACTCACTATTGAGTGCAATACAACCCTGGGTGTGAGTGTGGGCTGCCAGGACCCTTGTGGCTTCAGGAGGTCACAGCCTGCCCCTCTCCACGTGCTGCACATGGCCCAGCACGCAGGGCCCTGCTCCTGGGGGAGCTCTGGGAGCTGACATTTCCACCAGCTGGAAAGGAGTGCTGAGCAAAGCTCTGGGGTCAGACCCAGCACTGGCCTGGAAATGGTGGGAAACCTCAGGAGTGCCTCTGCTCAGGGCCAGCCTGGGCTGGGGGCAGGCAGGCTGCAGGGAAGGATGAGCAGCAGAGCCCCTGGGGCACTGCTGCAGCCAGAGCAGCCCGAGGGCACCAGAGCTGTGCCCCTGTCCCTCCTCAGCACCCTGGGCTCAGCAGGGGCACCAAGGGAGCCCCAGAGGTGCTGCTGAGAGCAGGGCAGGGAGTCTGGAGCCACCTGGGAGGGGACAGGTGGCACATGGTGTCCCCAACATGTGGCATTGCTCCCACACATCCTCTCCTTGCCCAAGCTCCCCAACACCCACAGCCCTGAATTCCTGCATCCACCCCACTGTGCCCGTGGTTGGGAAGGTTTTGTTCAAGTCTGGGCACACACACAGCTGAGGAGACTGGGAATGTCTCTGCCTTGTTCTTCCCGTGGAAGAGCTGTGAGCGTCCCTGCCCTGCTGGCTGCAGTGTAAAACACTCCACTCTCCTTCCAAGGCACTGCTGCTGCTTTACTGCAGATTGCCTGTGCCTGGAAAACGACTGCTTGCTGCTGCCTGGATGAAAACAGCACCAGGAGCTCACAGCAGGGGCCGTCCATGGCCTCCCTCCATGCTCAGGGAATGTTTGCTGGGGACATGGGACAGCCCAGGGTGCACAGTGCTCTCCTCACCCACAGCCTCCCAGCCAGCTCCACCATGGGATGGGAAGAGGGCTCTGCATTCACCTCAAACCCCGTTCCCAACACCAGACTGGACAAAAAGGTCTCAGCCCATATTTGCAGCTGCCATCTTGTGTTTCACCCACAAAAGACTGTGAACTTTGGGGTTTATGAGTGTGGCAATCAGCTGTGTTGTGGAATTTTTCATTAGATGACAGCTGAAGGGAAATAAGGGCTTCAATCTAATATTAAACTTCAGCCTTTTTGCTTGCTAGCTTTTAGCAGTGCAGATCTGCCAGTCGGCCCCCCTAGGGCAAAGGTGCAGCAGCCTCATACCAGTGGCCATAGTCCAGGTGCTGCCTGAGCAGGGTGTGGGGCTGCACGGTGCCGTAGGCGTCCACCTGGGGCATGTTCAGGTCATCCATGAAGTACACCAGCCTCTTGGTGCCTGGGGGGCCGTAATTCCTGCCAGCCTTTTTCTCCAGAGGCTTCTCCAGCACTCCTGTAGGGGCAGGAGGGACTGGGATGAGGGCTCTGCCTGCTGCAGGGAGCCCCAGCCCTGCCAGCTCACCTGTGAGGTTTGTGGCTTTTTAGGAAGGAAGAGCATGGAGAGAAAACTCATTTGGAAGCTCTGGAAAATTCCCATTTGTTTTAGCAGAAGGCTGAGGTTACGTGCTGCTCTAGACTGGAGCACATTGGGAATATTTACAATGCTGGAGTGATATTTAATGCAGATCACCCCACACTGCTGCACAAAATGTTTTATAGGTTATTGATTTCCTTCACTGCGGCCTGAGCAACCTTTACTGCCTCAGGAAGGGGCAAAGCAAACAGCAGCAGCTTTCCTGGGCCCTGGGGTGAATTTCCTGCCAGGGCTTTTCTTGGAGCCCATCCTCCCTGCCAGGTGCTCCCAGCCCTCCTGGAGATGGAGGCAGGATTTATTGCACTGACACAGTTTGGGGTCCTCACCAGTCCTGTAAGCAGCAGCAAGGCAAGGAGCAATCCTTTGTAATTAGGGACAACTGGGAGTTTTGATAAAAATTGTGTGCAAATGCACACTTCAGCCACCCCTTTTCAAGGGCAGAAGTTATTAGGGAAAATTTATATTCTGGGTTTTTTTTTTCAGACCACGAATCTTTTAAAACCCCATTTGTTTCCTGCTTGGGTGCCCTGCAGACAGCCTGGTTACCCACTAAGAATTCAGCTGTTTTCTTGTCACAGACACTTGTGCACAAAGCCATGAATTGTGCTTAGAAAAATGATAGATTTTTCCTCAGTGGAGTCTCTCTCCCCCTTCAATAAAAGCACAATATTTGAAATTTCTGGTAGCAAGTCAAATTAAGTGTTTCAAATAAGCATTTAATTTAAATTTAATTAGGCCTTAATTAACACATAAAATCAGCCCTTTTCGAGGTTAAACAAGGATGCAGGAGATTCATCATAGTGAAATGCAATTACTGGGGATAAAGTGACATGTTTGTGGAAGTTGCATTTTAATTCAAAGCTTATCCCACAATAATCCTGCAGGGTCCCTGCCCTGGGCTCCTGACACATCCCCATCAGCTCCTCAAACACTCCCTGCACACCAGACTTGGCAAGTGTGGCCCCTCTCACCCTGATGGCCACGGGGAAAAGAGGACCCAACCCCAAAAACCAACATTTGTTGTCATTTTCTCAAGGCAGATCTGGAGGGGGAAGGTGGGGAATGAGGGCAGGGATGGAGCTGATGGAGGAGCAGAGGTCCAAGAGGGAATGGAGCAGCACTCCAGAGGTCCAGGCTCCACAGGCAGTGGGATTTGGTCAGAATACACCAAAGAAAATCCCCAAACTGTGCCCAGGTTTGGGCACAGAGAGGATCTGGCTCCTTTTAACCCCAATGCACATGAAAATCTGTAAGCTACAGGTCCACAAAGATTGTTTGAACCACATCCCTGTGCTTCCCCTCAAGAGTGCAGCTCTGCACCTTAAAAAAATCTCTGTCCCAACAGGCTCCTCGACTTTAAAATTCCTGGCTTCCAGGTTGGCTCTTTGCAAAGTAAATAAAAACTAAAATCCCACACTGCTTTGGATTCCCATTTTACAAATCTAAAGAGGCACCTGCTGGGGAAGAAACAAAAGCAGCCAAACTGACAAACTCCACAAAAAGGGACAAATTAACTAAAAAATGAGCAGTGGGGAAGGATGCCAGGCAGCATAAATCACTCTTCCCTGTGATGAAGATGTGCTGGGCTCTGCAGAGGAAGGAAGGGGAGGGCTCAGCCCAGAGCTCAGAGCAGCAGGGACACCCTGTACCTGCCCCACAGCTGCCCACACTCACCTGGGCAGGTGGGGAACACCAGGGTCCCCAGCTGAGCCCCCTCCCCAAGCCAGGGCACTCCCCACTCCAGGAGGAAAAGGAAAAAGGGAGGTTGCAACCATCCCACTGCCCGTGGCTGTGAGACTGGCCAGAAGGGGAGGTTTTACCCATTTTTTTTCTTGAAGGGCTTCCCTGGGGCAAGAAATTCCTGGGGGGTCTGAGCACCCCAGGCCAGGAAGCTCTGTGCCCCTGGGGAGGGGTGGCACCTGCTCCATGGGATGTGCTGGGCTGTGGCAGGACAGGAGCCCAGCCCCAGGGAGCAGGCCTGGCTTCCAGCCTAGCACCATCCTCACTGCTGGCTGGGATGCAGTTCCCATCATGGCACCCCGAGGACAGTTTGGATCCTCTCCAAGAAACCCATCTTATTCTTCAATTGCAGCATGTTAAAAACACTTGGAGTCAAATACAAGCCATGGAAAGTGCAGCAGGCTGAAGCCTGGGCTTTGGCACAGCCCTGAACCAGAGTGGTGGGGTTAAGAATGCAAATCCTCAGGTTGGAAAACATCATCCCCACAAAAGCAGGGCTCTGCTGAGCAGAGAGCCTCACTGTGGGGTTGTGAGTGTGCCCACAACAACGTGGGCAGCTCAGCCAGGGCTCTTTCCTTGAGCTTCCCAGTGCACATCCTGCTCCAAACACCAATGGATGCCCCAGGAATCTCATAGAATGACACAGAATGACACAGAATGACACAGATTCACACAGAATGACACAGAATGACATACAATGACTCAGAATGACACAGAATGACATACGACACAGAATGTCACAGAATGACACAGAATGTCACAGAATGTCACAGAATGTCACAGAATGATGATGTGACACAGAATGTCACAGAATTAACCCAGCTGGAAAAGACCTTTGAGATCATCGAGTCCAATCTGTGACCTGACACCACCCTGTCAACTAAACCATGGCACTGACTGCCAAATCCAGGCTTTGTCAAACACCTCCAGGGATGGTGACTCCACCACCTCCCTGGGCAGCCCATTCCAATGCCCAGCCACCCTTTCTGTACAGAAATTCCTCCCCATATCCGACCCTCACCCCCTCCAGCAGGGTTGCAGAGCTTACCTTGCAGCATGGCAGAGGTGGTGTAGTAGTTCAGGGGGACCTTTTTGACCAGGAAGGCGTCGGTGTCCAGCGAGCAGAGCGTGGCCCCCAGCAGCACAGACTTGCCCGTGCCAGCAGTGCCCACCAGCAGCCCTGGGCAGCCCATTCCAATGCCCAGCCACCCTTTCTGTACAGAAATCCCTCCCCATATCCGACCCTCACCCGCTCCAGCAGGGTTGCAGAGCTTACCTTGCAGCATGGCAGAGGTGGTGTAGTAGTTCAAGGGCACCTTTTTGACCAGGAAGGTGTCGGCATCCAGAGAGCAGAGCGTGTCCCCCAGCAGCACAGACTTGCCCGTGCCAGCAGTGCCCACCAGCAGCACGGGGCGCCGGCGCTGCAGCAGCCTGGCCGCCAGGAACTGCACCCGGAGCGTCTCGGCCGTGGGCACCAGGCAGGCCTGGGGGCACAGCACCCACCTCAGTGCCTCCTGCCCCCCCATGCCAGCAGGTTTTTCAGCCTTTTAGGGAAGGAATGATGTGCTGCTGCCAGCCGTGAAAATGGATCTTTTCAGGGGAGCCCCTGTGTCACGGACATGTTTGATGAAAAATCCTCTCATTAGGATCTTTTTTCCTGAGAAGCTGAGAGGCTTCAGAAATGAAATGTAAACAAGAATTCCCTGCTGTTGTGGAATGCAGCAGGTGCATCTTGGATTGGTCTCAGGTGGTTGTTTTTAATTAATGGCCAATCCCAGTCCAGCTGTCTCAGACTCTCTGGGCAGTCACAGGATTTTATCATTCCTTTCCTTTCAAGCCTTCTGATGAAATCCTTTCTTCTATTCTTTTAGTATGGTTTTAATATATCATTTTCTTTTAATATAATATATATCATAAAATAATAAATCAGCCTTCTGAAACACGGAGTCAAGATTCTCATCTCTTCCCTCGTCCTGGGACCCCTGTGAACACCACCACACTCCTGGGAGCAGCACCTGCATCCCCCCACAGAATCACACCTTGCTAAATCAGTGATGATTTTTACAAGTGATCTGCTCACTGTGGCACTTCTGAAAAAACCAGAGGAGTGCAACTGGCAACCACAATTTACTACCTGAGGAACTTTTTCCTTGGCCCAAACATAAAACCATCTCTATGTACAGCCACGAGAAGGACAACAAGTCAGGGTGTCTCAGAGGCTTTGTCCCTGCTCTGTCTCACCACCCTGGGCACAGCAGCTCCCTGCCCCTGCTGTACATCACTCGTGTTTGGAAGATGGATGGAGGTTGTGCTGTTACAGCCAAAGCACAGCAAAAAAAAGATGGGTGATTTAGTTGTATCCAATAAAGAATTCCATCAGTGCCTGGCCTTTCACCAGACTTCATTGGAACACCCACGTGCAGTCACTGAAACACAGGAACTCCTCCAGCCCAGCAGCCTGCTGGGGTCACCTACCTGCAGTGGCATCTCTGGATCAAATTCAAACTGGGGAAGAAGTTTAGACCAAGGCTCAAACTTCTTTGTTTCTGGATCAACGTAGAAGTCAAAGACTGTGCCGTGAGAAGGGAACTTGATTGTCTTGAACTCTGCCACCCACCACTTGCTGAACTCCACTCTGTAGTCCACCAGCTGCCAGATAAAGAGAGGAAAAATTAGACAAATCCAGAGAAATTCATTAGAGATGGAGAATGTTATTTATCCCAGTCCACTAGAGTGGGATTAGTCCTTAAAAATACATTCCACAACATAACAATCTTATCCTTTTTCCTATTATTAAGGCTAATTTTTCATTTTCTTCATTTTTTCTCATCACTCCTATTTATTCCCCTAAATAATTCATCCTCTGTGTTGATCACTCCTAGTATGTCTGAGATTAGACAGATGGATCAATTTGGAAAAGAGAAATACGTGCCTATGACTAAACAGACACTTGATTGATTTTTGGTGCCTACTTCTTCCAACAGACAAGGACACCACATCCATCTCCATCCGTGGCCATGGACAGTCAGAGCATGCATACCAAATCCCTTCCTCCTAAATCACACCACCCTGCCAACACTTGGTTGTTGTTTTCTGGCCTCTTTTCAAGCAGGAGCAGGCAAGCCCCAGTTCAGCAAGGAATGGGAGAGGGGCTGCTGCCACAGAGCCCAGCAAGCTCCTGCTTTCCTGCTTTTCCCCCTTCTATCCCTCCATGCATGAGAATCTTCAAGCATCTGAACCTTTTTTTTTGGGGGGGGAGCTGGGGTGACAGTTTTTGCTTTAGACACTGAGTCAGGGTTTGCAAAATGTGCTTAGTCCCCTTCCCTGCCTCAGGTCTCCTCTGTGAAACTGGGCCAGCCACTGTCTGAGCCCTTCCCACGCAGAGCACAGGGACTGCAGCCCTCAGCCCTGGGGAGAAACAGGGGGGGAAGGAGGGGGAAAGTGCTGCTAAAAAGATGTCTGGGAGAGAGCACATGCATCACTGAGCTGGTTTTAGCAGCACAGCTTGTTCCTGGGGCATCTCTCTTAGGTCTCTCCTCCCCATCACCACCACACGGGTTTTTGGGACAGGTGGGACCAGGGGCTGCTCAGCCTCCCTCAGGAAACCTGGCTTTGAACCCAGGGTCCTCTGCAAAGCTCCCCGAGCCACCACACATCAAAAGACCAGAGGATTTGAAAACCACATTATTAGCATCCAAGATGTTGCAGTCTCGTGCTGCCCAGAGAGGCAGAATGACTGTAATCTCCTTTCTCCTGCTGTCACAACTCCTCAGCCTGGCAGCAGAAAAGGGATGTGCAGCACTGCTAAAAGCTTTCTCACAGTGCTGCCTTGCCCTGCTCCCAGTGCTGGGAGGGGCTGAGCCCTTCAGTGGAGCAGTCCCAGCCCCAGCTCTATTGCCAGAATGGTGTTGAGCTCAAACTGCTTCCTTAACAAAAACCCCGTGTGGATTTCTGCTAATTTGAGGGCCTGGAAATGGCAAATCTATCATCTGGTTTTATAGAGGGGCCCCGCTCCCCACCAACAAACACGGAGCAGTGGGAAGCCTTCCAGCCTGTTTCTCCTGACATTTCAGCAGCAAAAGGTCACCAGGAAGGGCACCTTCAGCAGGGAGCAATAAACAGCTTTTATATTGGATCATTTTTCATCAGGCTCCCCCTGGCTCGGGCGCCGTGTGCTCACACTCTCCTCCCTGACATTTACAGAGCAGCAACGCCCAGAATCCTCCCAGAGGGATGCTGAGCCTGCTCCCAGCTCCTCCTGCCACACTCCCAGCTGTGCCAAGGCCCTGCCATGCCAGGGCTGGCTGCTGTGGCACGGGAATGCCATGTCCAAGTGCCACCAACCGTGCCCCAGACAGAGCGAGGGGCTGAAGTTCCTCTGCTGAGGCAGCTGCTGGGCAAGGACCAATTTCTGAATTAAGCCATGGCCTCCAGGCTTGGCTTAGAAGTCACCCTGCACTGACAGAACCAGGGCTGTGGTTTTCCCAGCTGGCACCCAGGGAATGGAGGGTTAAATCCTCCACAAGGACCACGAAGTCTGGTCTGGCTCTCCACAGCCTCGGGCACCAAGGGAGCACCACCTGGGCTTGGCCATTCTCCAGTGCTACCACCTGGATAATGAGGCCTTTTGAGTTCAGGTTTCCAGGTCAAACAGCAGCACTGACACAGCTTCAGGTCTGGGAAAGTAGCAAAAAGTAGGGAAAAAAAAAAGAGGCAATAAAAGGTCTCTTGAAAGATGCTGATGTGGCCCCTCCCTTTTTACCTGGTCCTGGAACATGGAGCCACCAAAAGCCCAGACAGCAGCAAAGACAAAGTAAAGTTCATAAAGCTCCTTGGGACAGTCAGGGGGTGTGTTGTCCTCTGTCAGGAGGCATTCCAGGAGGTAACACAGCATCTGAACCATGCTCTGCTCAGGAATGGGAATGATCTTCTTAAATCTGAGGGATGGAAAAGGAAAACATAATTGGGAAACATAACTGGGTGAAGCACCAGGGCTGCTCCCAGGCCAGGAAAGCAAGGCAGGAATGCTCTGCCAGAATATCAGCATTTTCCTTGTCAGCAGGAAGGAGAGAACACCCATCCTCTGCCTGGCCCTGCTGGCACTGGCACCCACACACATAACAACAGTAATCAGAAGTTTCAGGCATTTAAAAACTTTGATCCTCTTGAAAGAAGTAAAACGGAGGAGTTGCTGAAGGCGATGATTTCCTGGGAGCGCCAGGAGTTCAGAAGTGGTCAAATAGAGGAGTAATAAAATAAAACCTTTCATCTTGCCATTTTACATCCATTTAAGCTACACTTACAGAATTCCAAACTAATATTGTAGCAGCACTGAAGTCCTCCATAAAGTAATTAGAGCTATTTGGAAGGTTGGTTCTACAATTTCTGAATTAAGCAAGCTACCAAAATACTCAGCTCGGGGCTGGTGCAGCTAATCCTGGGGATTTCATGGGCTGACAATTGCTCAGCAGAGAGAGCTGGAGATGCTTGATGGGCTTGGCTGCCAACAGCTTTAAAGCTTGGGCACCCAGAGAGCAGCTCCCCAGCAAGATTCCCAACTCCCAGTCCCAAGGAGCAAGACTTGCACTCCTGACACCTCCTCGTTGGGGCTGATAGTGCCCAGGTTCAGTTGTTCACTCACTTCTCTTATTTTTCTTTTTTTAAATGAAACTGCAGGTATGGGGAGCAAGCAGAGGATGGAGAATCACACAATCATAGACTAGACTGGGTTGGAAGGGAGCTTTTAAAAGTCATCTATTCCAACCCCCTGCCACAGCAGGGACCCCTTCCACTGTCCCAGGCTGCTCCAGCCCCATCCAGCCTGGCCTTGGGCACTGCCAGGGATCCAGGGGCAGCCCCAG
>JAYDZK010000057.1:10277240-10291479 GCA_034509185.1 Euphonia xanthogaster | reverse complement strand
GCCCGCGCCGCGCCCCGCGCCAGCCGCGCCGCGCCCCGCTCCTCCTCCGGGGCACCCTCCGGAGCACCCTCCGGAGCACCCTCCGGGGGCTCCGGCCCCGCCAGCCCGGGATCCCCCTCGGCCTCCATCCGCCCGGCTCCGCCGAGTGTTTGCGAGGAGCCGCCGCCGTTGCCCGGGGGACTCCCGGGAGCCGCTCCCGTGCCCCGCCGGGATGCGAGGGCGGTGCCAGCGCTGCCGCCTCCCTCCTGCTGCTCCGGCCCGTTTCGCTCATCCCGGCAGCGCTGTGCAGCTCCAGAAGCAATTCCCGGCTCGCTCCGAGGGAATTTCTCCGAATCGAGCTCAGGCAGCTCCCGTCCTTCGCCCCCGGCGCTGTTCCCGATGCCGGTGTACCTGCACCAACCACCTGAAGCTGAAACTTGGGCGCTCCTGCCACCGCTGCCTTTCCACACCATTAACATCCTCTTCTGTCAGAAGCGGTTCACTATTTTCCAAATAAAAGATCCTTCTGTAATTCCACGGAAAGCAGCACACGGATCCTGTGCAGTCCCAGAGCTGCTCGTGTCACCCCAACCAGGTCCTCTCCTGGGCACCTCAGCCTGCTCCACCCTCCATGCGCCCAGGGACAGGAACATTTTGGTTTTTCACAGTCCCCTCCTACTCATAAAAGCCCAGCAGAGCGTTTCTGGAGGACACAGCTGTGTCAGTTCTCCAGTCTGCTTTGGACAAGCATCACACTAAAGCACAGCTCATCAACAGAAGATCCTCTGCTGATAGTTTATCCCCAATTTCCCACAAACTCAAAATGAAGTCTTAAGACTTATGTGCAAGCATCATCTCCTTGTGTGAGGCCTGGGTGTCTGAAAGTTGCCTCCAAAAATGAACTCCTTTATTGAAACAGCACAGAACTCCCCTCCTACTTCCAAACACAGGCAGTGACAGCAGTGGAAGAAGCAAGGCTGACCCACAAAAGCCTCAGAAAAACTCCTCTTAACCACAGACCTGCCCTGCTGTGCCACTTTCCTGTCCCCTGCATCCAGAACCGGAATCTGCTCAAGGACACTCACAGCCATGAGGCTCCAGCATGATCCAGGTCTGATGGGCAAGATCTTGGTCTTTACCCCAAAGCCAGCCAAACCAAGGTCGTTTGCCAGAGAAATTCAGGTTTTTGTTTCCTCATTAGTGATCCATACACAACACAGCTTTCTGGAGGATGGCAAGTGGTTTATTCAGATTCTAAATAAAGGGTTTGGAAAACTGATCTTCTGAATCAAAAAACCAGCAGAGAAAACCAAAATAAAATGGGAACACCGATGTACAGATGTATTCTCACCTCTAATTTAACCTAAACCCCTACAATTGGGTCCCATTTTACTGTTAATTTTTCTCCTGTCACCTGGTTTCTGATAGTGAAGGGAGGCATAACCAGCTGAGACATGGTCACCTTCTGGCAAACCCCCAGCCCCTCCAGGGCCTCTCACACCTGATCTCTTGCAAAGGTCACACCTGCTGCTGTTACATTATCAACACCTCAGAGCATAAACCCCAAAATTAAAACAGTTCAGAGAGAATTTTGGTTAAAAGAAAAATTGTCCCACGGACTGGTGAGCCCCCAGAAGAGGAGCTATGTGGGCAGATCCTGCCTCCACAAGGACCAGTGCTGCTGACAGCCCACTGGAGCTGCAGCCCAGGGAGATCCATGATGAGCAAGCAGACCCAGATGCCCAGGCCAGCCCCTGTCCCGTGGTGCTGGCAGCACCACACGCTGCCCATGCCTGTGCAGAGCCGGGCTTCTCTCTCAGAGCAGAGCACTCCCAGCCTTGGCCCTCTCAGTTGGCTGTTTTAAGCTTCTTGTCTGGCAGTTCCTGATGGTTCTTGGCTTGTTTTCTTTTCTGGCACGCTGCTTCTGTGCTGTCCCCTCTGGTGAGTTTGTCCAGGACCAGGGCAGTCTCCTTCAGCAGCCTCATCTCCCTCTTCTCCTTCCTCTCCTCCATCTCCACGATGTCGTCTGCAAACAAAGCCTTCAGGGGTGGGATCAGCTTTGGGATGGCTGGGAAGTCACCAAAACGAACCTGAAACACAAGCACACAGCTCCTGTGTGACAGCTGCTGTTTGATTTCCTCACTCCCCCTTGCCTTTGGCAGCAGGACACTGCCCCTTCCTGTGTGCAGCACCTGCACCCAGCAGCCCTGACCTCAACGAGTTATTGATGTTTTCTTCCCAGAAACGCTGTGGCCAAGCACAAATTCTGACTGACAGTGAGCTGCCCTCACTGCCATGAGAGCTTTCAGCCAGCTTTTGTCTGCTACAGAAAGCCATTGGAGCAGCTCATCAGCTGGGATGGGAATGGAAGCAAAATTAGGTTTTTTGGCTGGGAATAGCAAGCACAGACTTGAGGTGGCACGAGGCGAGTAACCAAGAGTTGGATTTGAGGGCCATCAGCACCTGTCTCACAGCAGTGTGGGGAAAGGGCCACACAGAGTATCTGCTGCCAGCAGTTAAAGGAGCTGTTTCAGAGACAGCTCTTCAGGAGATGGAATATTGATACAGTACAAGAGGAGCATTTAATTCATGAGCAGCCATCAAAACAACACTGACACGGTTCCCTGGCCTGGCCCCAAGCTCCCAACTTACCCTCATGTGGTCAAAGGCAATGCCAACCCTGTCGCTGAAGTCCTCGCTGAACAGTGGGATCTTGGCGTACCTCTGGCTGAAGTGATTGAGCATGATGAACTCTGCATTCATCTTCATCCCAGTCTGGATGGCCTGGGAGGTTGTGCTGCAAAAGGAACACGCCCTGGTCACAGCCAGGCTGGCAGGCACTGCTGCTCTGCACCCAGGGCCACACCACACCAAGTGAGCTCACGGGCACAGGCCCCTCTCCCTCGGGCAGCCTGCACTGGTGGCAGTTCTCTGACTTCCACACAACCCTGAGTGCAGGAATGCAGCTGTAATTGTTGGAGCCTTGCATTTAAGAGCTCCACAACCTGGGGACAGGCACTTGTCCCAGGGGTACCAACAGGCCCAGCTCTTGAAGTGTGCCTGGCAGGGAATGCTGAGCAGCTGCCCTTGGTCCCCCACGTCTGCCTGGGCAGCACAAGGAATCCCTGGCTGCAGTGCTCTCTGTGAGCTGTGGGGGTAAAATGACTCTTCTACCTCCTGAGCTTAGCCCCAGGATGTAACCATGCAGAGGATCTTTCCCTTGGGATGGTCTATTTGTAGAGCTACCAGTGTCTGCTTGAAAGCTTTCCCCATTTCTTTTGGGGAAGCTGAGAGGAGCTGTGGTGGTTTCAGAGCTGCTGCAATGACCAACACCCCATCTTTAGTGCAGAAGAGCTCTGTGCACACCAGAACCCTTGACAAGACTTGGGCCCATCACCACCAGCTCCAAGGACTACACGCAGCTGTGCACCTTTCCCTTCCTAGCAGGACAGCCACCAGAACACACCCCACCTGTGGGTCTTCTCTATAGCTTCCTTTTCCATGCCATCTTCCAGCGTGGCTTCATGGATCAGCAGGTTGGCATTTTTACCTGTGCAAACAATCACAAATTCAATCTTCAGCTGAAGACTGACCTGCCCAACTGCCCACAGGAGCCCTCTTGTCTCTCCTCAGCCTTGTCTGTGTGGCAGACACAACACCAAAGGTTTGGGGATATCCACTTTGGATACTGACAGATGGAGACCTTCAAGCAGAGGGCTTTGTTACCTACCCATTTGCACTAAGGCCATGCAGGGCATTGTATCACCAGAATAAACTACTTTCCAGCCAGACTTGTGGATCACTGAACATGCAAAAGCATTTTTACAGTGTTGGACTTCACAGGTCTGAAACTGAACAAGGATACAAGTGTTAGACTCCAGGTCTCCTCCAGCCACAGAACCCCCAGCTCAGGAACTCACCTCAGCCAGGTCGTAGCTCTCTAACAGAGAGCTCACAAACTCCTTGGCTTTGGGTCTGATGTTCTCACAGCCTTTCACAAGAGACTGAGAAGGAATCATTCTGGGAGGGAGGGAAGAAGAGATAATTAAGGGCAGGTACAAAACAAAACCTGATCTTCTCTTCAAGCAGCTGATTTCTCCTGTTTCTCAGTCTCAGTTCAGTGCCTTGGTGACCTGTATAACCTCTCACTTTCATTGGTGCCCCAGTAACTCACCCAATCACTCTCTTTCTTCTACTTGCCCAACTCCCTTTTCATGGAGAGAAAAGTTACGTGCACGCTTCCCTACAGCAAAGGGAAGCCTGCACATAAACCCCTATTAAGCAGCACAGCTGAGTACAAACCCCATCCTGCCCTCTGCAGACTGCATATCCTTGTTCTACAGGCAGTGGAAGGAGTCAGAGCCACCTTCAACAAAGGGCTGAGGGAATGGATGAGTTTGCCTTGAATAAAGACCAAGGACATTTCTCCACACAGAACACTCACTTGATGTCTCCAAGGATCTCCTCACAGTGGTTGTGGTACTCGTGCAGCCAAGGCATGATCTGCTCAGGTGCTACCAGAAACAGAGGGCTGAAATCCTGACCCAGGGCTGCCTGCAAAACCAAAGGTAGGGGGAACAAAATCAGTGCTAGGTGTACACCAAATCAGAGAGGAGAAATGCTAGGGAAAGGCTGGTGCTTCTCCACTACTCTGAAGCTCCCCTCCCCTCACCCCAAGCCATGTTGAGGAGCAGAGAAACTACTTACAAAAGCTCTCCGCCGCTCCATCAGGATATTCACCAGCCCCTGCAGAGGGAACACAGGAGACAGCAAGGGAGTCAGAACTGTCTGAGGAGTCAGAGCCAACAGCCACCACAGCTCAGCAAGCCCAGAGAACAAACAAGAGGGGAGAGGGGATTAGAAACACAGAGAGATTCAACAGTGCCTGGGGAATGAATGAAGGGAGGAATGCAGAGCGGGGCTGTTGCAGTAAGGTAGAAAAATCAGAGAGAAAGGCTTCATAAAATCAAGCCTGCTCTCCTGGAATCAACAGCTGGCCTTGTCAAAGCTAGCAGTTTGCAAGTTCCCATGTGAATGTAATCCCCTTGTGAGCCATTTTTCTGGCTTAAAAAACAACTTGCACCTGCATCAACTGTTTTTGCACCATTAGAAAAATGAAAACTATATTTCACAAACAACTTCCCTGCACATATACACCAGGGGTTTGAGTGACCATTCAATACAGAATAACTTGTTACTAACCAATAAAAGTAAGTGGCAAGAAAACCACTAACCAATTGGAGTCACACACGAGGTCTGTAAAACTGTATAAAAAGCAGTTATATGAATAAAGAATGGGCTTTTTCCACCATGAAGAAAATGGAGTCCTGTGTGATTTATTCCCACACAGGGCAGCCCACATTCCTCAGCTGGAGCTACCCAGGTAGCTCTGATCCCAAAGTTCAGAGCAGAGCTGCACAAGCCCCTTCCCAGCCCCTGCACCCACCGAGTGATGATCTGTGTGCATGTGGGACACAAACACAGCCACGAGGTTACACAGCACTTGGTCCACTTGCTCTCCGTAGTGGCGGCAGAGCTGCCCAAAAGTTCCTTCTCCACAGTCCAGGAGCAGGGACCTGGTAGCACTAGTGAGAGGTGACAGAGACATTTAGCAGCCACTCTGAGAGCTCTGAGCAGGGCCAGGCAGGGAGGGGGATCTTGGGGGCTGGAAGGCAGAGATCAGAGAGCCCTGGGGTTTACCTGGTATTCAGCAGCGTGGAACTGACATTGCGGATTTTCATTGGGATTGCAGATCCCGTTCCCAAGAACACAATTTCAGGATAAGCACCCACATTTCCTAGAGAAAAGAGACAAAAAGGATTTGTAGGCAAACGTTCTCCACACACTGCCCACTCAGACACCATCTAATTCACCAGCCCAGTAACTCCAGAGCCAATATGGCCAGCACAGGCATTTCTGCCCCCTGAGCAGCAGGTTTACAAGGGAAGGCAGAACAAGCCTCATCACTTCACAGCTTCATCTGGGCTCTGAAGCAGTGAGCCACCAAGAGGTCCTATTTCCCACGACACTGATCCAAGCTAAGTTGCTGCTCTGTACCTGGTACAGCAGACAGGCTCTCTTTGCACTCCTTGACACGGGTCTGGAAGTCAGGGAGATCCAAGGCCTCGCTGACAAACTCATCAGGATCACAGACAGTCACAGCATCTCTGCAACAACAGGCCACGCATCAGGATGGGGCAAGGCAGGAGCTGAAACAGCCCTTTTCAGAGCAAAGTGCCAAACTCCTGTGACAAAACAGCCTTACAACAAGGGGACAAATGCTCTTTCCATTTTGAGGGGCTGGAGAAGACATCCACAAGTGGGGTGTGTGCTAAAAAGGCCTGGTTGGGCTGAGCCAGGCACAGAAATGATCATTCCAGCAAGTGGAGAAGCTCCTGCAATAGCACTTCATCCCATCCAGAGCTGCCAGGCACTAGAGGGCACTGCAAGGCAGCACAGAAGGTGCTGCAGGAGGAGCAGACACCTGAAGGGATCCAGGCACTGATGAAAAGTGTAAGAAACCTGTGACCTGGGCCTGCTTCAGAGCATGGGCAGCACTACAGGTCTTCAGTTACCTCAGCAGAGAAACTTAAACTCTTCTTGGCACCTGCATCCTCCTGTTGTGCCCAACAAGGACAGAAATCTGAGCCATGGTGCCTGAAATCCCCTTGCCCCCTGTGGTCCCTGGCCCTTAAGGTTCTCACTGAGCAGCTTCACCCATTTGGGCACCCAGGAGCAAAGCTAGTAACTGTTTTAGAGCTTTCAGCTCTAATGTCAGGCCTTCGAGGTCTGCACAAGTCAAGACCCTCCCTTGGCTCCCCAAAAACTCTCTCCCTGCCCCCATCTGCTCTGCCACAGCCACAGCTGGGTGCACAGCATGAGTCAAAGCAAAGGACAAAAGACCACAAGGCTACAGGAGCAAGAACAGAAACAACACTCCCAAGCACTGGCCAGGTGCTGTTTTCAGTGGCTCGCTCCTCCATGTGCTACACCTTGTCTGAGACTTTCAGGGGCAGGGACACAGCCCTCAAAAGTTCCCCCAGCACCACCATCAGAAAGGATCTGCAGGGGATCCTGACACAGTGCCCTCCCTCACCAAAAAGCTGCTTCCAGCCAACACCCAAAACCTGGGAAGAAAAAGATTCCCACTGACCTCTGCCACTCCTGCTGTGGCCTGAGGTGGTATTTCAGGAGGCACTCCCCTCTCACGATGGGCACAGGGCACACAGCCTCTGCTTCCTGCAGGAGGAGGGTGACATGAGACACAGCCTTTGCTGAGGGCAGCAGGCACAGGGGCAAGGTGGGCCTGGATTACCTTGCTCTGGTAGGTGGTGAGCAGAGGGAAGATCTCCGGGTGGATGAGGTTCAGCTGCGTTTGGATCTTGTAGCTGCGTGGGTTGTGCACAGCAGAGGAGTTTTCATTGAGCACCAAGTGCTGAGTGCCAGGCCCAAATCTGTCAGAGGACAAGAATGCTCAACAGCTTCAGCCTCATGTTAGAACTGGGCACATGCGCACACCTGAGCTAAAAATCTCACCTGAGCCAGCAGAGCCCTCTTTTCAGAGCTCTTTACTTTGGAACAAAGATGTGCACCAGCAGAACAGGCTGCTGCCCACAGAGACAGGAGCCCAGGGAGCCCAGGACACGTACCTCTGCATCCACTGCTGGTAGCGGCTGTCTCGCAGCACTGACTCGGGGGTCATGTGAATAACCAAGGCCACCTGGTGCTCAGCAACTCCCTCCTGGTACCTGGGACACATGCAAACAGAAAGAACACCTGTGCTCCAGTCCATGTCCTTGGCATGCCCTCCTCTCTCCCCTTTTGGTGGTGCCAGAGATGCCCCCTGAGGCAGGCAGAGCAGGGAATTAGTTTCAGAGCACGGCCCTGGAGCTCCAGGACTGCATCACCCAAGCCACAAGGCTCAGGCCATTTGCTGACACCTCCACTGTCCCCCACAGGGCAGTTCCTCTCCTCCATCAGCAACAACATCTGCAGAGCCTCCAGGAGCCCAAATGCTTCTGCACAAGCCCTACAGAGTTATGTGCAGTCCAGGCTTCCAGCAGCCTCCACTGCTCCCCAGGCAGACACCAGGGCACATTCCTGCTCTGGAGATCCCTGGAGAAAAACAGGCCCCTGGCAGTCACAGAACCCACAGGTCCTGCCTTTCCTAAAAGCCCCAAAATGCACCACCAATCCTTTCTTGCATCTCAAGCTCCTTAACAGTGCCAAAGAACTCAGACATCAGCCATGAGAAACAGCCCACCCGGGCTAGAACAAGAGCAAAACTCAGCACAGATCCTCCCCCAGGCACTGCAGCTGCCCCAGCCCTACCTTTGGAAGGTCTCGTTTTCACAGACAGCATCCACAAAGCCCTCGTGGGGACACTCCAGCACGAGGAACACTGGCCCTGGGTCAGTGGGGGTGCACAGCTCCTCAGGAAAGAGCTGCAGGCAGATACACAGTGGTCACAGCACAGCCAGCCTGCACACACACAGCCCTTTCTGCACCTGTGTGTCCGACTCCTTCAGTCGGACAGAGCCCAGCAGCCACTCCCAATGCTCAGTGCACCCAGCCAGGGCAGCTCTGGGGCCCTTTCTGCTCTCATTTCACAGCAAAATCCAATGTGGGTAACATCAAATCCCAGCCCTGGCCTCAGAGAAACCACAACCTAACCAAGGAGGGGAATTTCAGCAGTTTCAAAGTTCCCATGACAGATTCAGATGGCAGCAAAAGCATGTGTAAGGGGAAAAAAGGCTTTACAAAATTCTTGTGACACAAAGATGGCTGATCCTGTCTCCCAGCTCAGGGTCTTCACTTGCAGGTCACCTGGGCCATGGCCAGAGCTGGCTGTGCCTCTCACTCCAGGGTTTGAGGTGCAGACCCTGCACCCCAGAACTATAGAGTTTATTTTGGTGTCAGAGGTGCAAAGAGGCTAAGCAGGGAGTGATGGCTACACAGGCATTCAATCCCAGATTTAAACAATGCAGGGATTAACTCCACCAGCTCACTCCTAGACCTGCACCCGCTTTGGGGAGATGAAGCAGCTCTGCCAAACAGCAAACACCCAGCCATACCCACACAGGAGCTCATTCCCTGGTCACCACCCCAACAGCCCCAGGCATGCCACACTCAGCAACGACCTGGAGGTACTGGCAGGCACAGCATTCTGCACAAAAAATTGTCACCCTGGGAGCCCAGTGAAGGAGGGAGAGTGGCAAAGCCACAACAGAAGCACAGGCACATCTTACCTCCTTGCCTTCAAAAGTGATGCTCTCCCCATTTTTGAGAGCTGTAATGATGGGAAGGATGGCTGGAGTTCCCCTGAGAACAAGGCCACAGAAATATTTAGCTGCCAGCACCCACATGCCTGCTCCTGCTACCCCCGTGGCCCAGGCTGGGCTCTCATACTCACACTGGCAGGCCCAGCTCCTGGGCTTTAGCTGCAAGGAATTTCCCTTTCCTTGGGTGAACCTGCAGAGAGTCAAACACAATTATCACCCAAATTAAGAGGGCCAGAAAACAAGATCATGTACTGCCAGCTTAAGAGCTTCTTCACAAACCAAGGGAGTATTTTGCCCTTTTTAAGTTCCACAGCCACTGCTCCAATTTACCCCAAAAAGGCTTTTCTGGGCTCTCTGCTTCCCAGGATCATGCTGCTGCTTCTTGCTCCCCTCTCTAGCCAAGCAAGCACAACAGCCTGCCCTCCTCTGAGGGTTAAACAAGAATGGAACCTGTACACTCCTAACCACTTGCTGGAGTCTAAAAAACACCTCCAGTTTTACACATTCCTACTCATGCTACAGCAACTCTGACACTTGAAAAGCACAAACACATCAGAGCTTCAAAGCCCTACTTGAAAACATTGTCTCCATTTAAATCCCTGCAGCAAGATGACATTAGGAAACATTTCCTTACAGAGGGTTATCAATGCCCCAAGCTTGCCAGTGTTTAAGAGATGGTTGGACAATGCCCTCAATAATATGTTTTAAATTTTGGGCAGCCTGAAGTAGCCAAGCAGCTGGACTGGGCTCAACCCTGGAAGTATCCAAAGCCTGGCTGGATGGGGCTTGGAGCAACCTGATCTAGTGGAAGGTGTCCCTGCCCACAGGGGCAGGGAATGAGATTATCTTTAAGGTCTCTTCCAACCCAATTCATCCTGTGGTTATAGATGATCACTGTATGTCCCTCCCCCTGAAATACTCTGCTTTATTCTCTTATCTGTTGTGCTGGTTTAGAGACCCTGTGTCCAAACTTACTTTGCAAAGAAAAGCTGTCACCAGGTCAGGATGCTTCCTTGCACATTTCTGTTCATCACCTGTAAAACAAAGCAAAACTACTAAGAAATCATCACTCACTATCACTTTTCTTAAAACCCAAACACACCAGAATTTGCTAAAGCATTAACAGGAACATTATCCACCTAACTTGGAGCCCAGCAGCAAAATGTTATAAACACCCAAGGACAGAGAGCCCATGGCTTCAAATACAGGAAGACAAACTAAAGCCCAAGACTGAAAAATCATCAGCCCAGCATCCACCTGGAATTAAATTACAAAGGTTGGAGCATCTACCCCTGCCAGAAGCAAACTACTACAGGGACTAACCACACCCAAGCACCAGTCATGTCCAGCTTCTAGGCCTTTTAAGTTCTCTATAACTTCCAAAGTACCAGAACACTTTCTGCTCCATGGACCCTTCCAGCTGAGCTTCTCTACCAAGCTCACTTTCAGGCAGTAAATGGCTCAGAGAACAAATTCCTATCCTTTGGAATCATCTCATTAAAGCTTAAAAGGCCATTCCATGTGTTTCACCTGCTTTCTTTGGGCTCTCTTTTCCTTCCTCCAAGCTTTGCTGTGCAACTCTTGGGGACCCAGGCTCTGTGTCCCCTTTAGGGCTATTTCCACCTTGGGAAGATGCTCCAGGACTCGGTGGGGGTGAACTTCCAGCAGCCAGTGGTTTTCCTATCCCAAATCCAAGAAAAGCAGACAAAGATCACTCAGTCCAAAGCAACATAAAAGAAAAGCATGAGTAGCATTCCCTCCTCCGTGGCAGTCAGGTTTAAACTGCACCAGAATACAGAGCTCCTCCTCCAGTCTAGCTTGCACTTGCATTCTGCAGTCACTTATTTCAGGAGCCACCCCTCATCCAAGTCCTTCTCCCCAAACTGTTAAACTCTGTCAAGTCTGTGCTGCACCCTCAGTATCACATTTTGCAGCTGGCTGAGAAAGCCAAACCCAGGGAGCTTTCACAGGTCATTCCATCCACCCACACCTAAAGGAAAAAGCCTGACTCAGCAGGTCTTGTTATTTAAATGAGATGCTTCTCCTGAGAAAAGCAAGTTAATGAACCTCTGCTTACTCAGGCTGGCAAACAGAAGCTGCTCCTTGAACCTTCATTGTGCTTCCCCTGTCTCCCTGCAGCACCAGGGCTCACCTGTCAGAGGGATCTGGTAGACAGTCATTGTCTCATCCTTGTACTCAGGCTCTGTGTGCAACTGCACAGCTGGGAAGAGATCAAAACCCACCATTAACAAGTGCATAAGCAGAGATTCACACTCTTCAAGGATATAAATCAGGAAAGTGTCTTTGTCTTTCTTAAACACAACCTGCTGAACGTTCCCCTTCCCTTTTTCTGCCCAACTGCTCACCCCAATGAACAATTAAAGTTTTAAAAGCCCATCATCCTCATGGTGCCACGATGAGCAAATTCACTGGCAGACTCTAGAAGCAAACTGCCTTCAGTGTTTTAAAACCAAATGCTGTTTGTATCAGCCAGCCTGGCAGGCCCTGAGCAGAAACAGAGCTGGAAACACTGTTGTGAGGGGTTTAACAGTGTATCAGAGCAAAGAAATGTTTAGAACATCCTCTGAGCAGACCTAAACCAGAGGCTGAGGCCTTGCTCGGCAATGCAACCTTGGCTAGAGATGAAACAAAGTTCCAAGTGTCTTCCTTCCACAACCCTGACCCACCTGACCTACCTAAATCCATCCTTTTGAGGGGCCCAGGGAAGAGGCGGATGGCTTTCAAGTAGTTTTGCTGGAAAAGAGGAGACAGGCTGTCAAGAGGGGGCACGGGCATTGCCATGCCAAACACCCAGTCAGACCAACCTGAGCAGCTCTGGGCAGGCCCTGTGCCTTTAGAAAGGGAAAGGGCCACTGCCCCCACCCCCTCCAGCCGAGCAATTAGTCAGCAGAAACTGCAAGGAAATGAAACCACCACAACCACGCTGAGGATTGCAAATTTCTGGTCCAGACGTGGCATTAGGCTGGCAAGGACCACATCAAACAGGAGAGCAGAGACTGAGCTCCTATTAATGTAAAACAGGGAGGGAGCAGACAAGGGAACAAAGATCCTCCCCTCTCCCAAAAGCTGATTTATCAGGACAGGAGACTACAAGGCAGGTGCAGAAGATTTCTGCTGTCCTGTAACTGAGAAGATTTGGATTTTCAAGCCAGCCCTTTGTGCTGACACTAATTCAGAGCAGCATTTCACACCTGCACAGAGATTCCCTTTGCCACCAGCTCTCCCAATTCCAGGGTGAGCTGTAACACTTGGAGGGTTTGCTCTGCCTTCTGCACCTTGCCATACTTACCAGCTTTGGTGGCCCCAGGAACACACACCTCTGGAGCCCCATGGCCTTCAGGGTGAGAATCATACCTAAGAGCAAGCAGAGAAACAGCTTTCTCACAGCTCCAGGGAGCACTGGTAGATCCCAAAAGATCCCTCTCTGTTCAAGAGTGCTTGGCCTCTTCACAAAGGCCAAAACTGAACCTGGACCTGAATTTTGTGGCAGTTTCAACAAGTCACTTGCCTCTACAGATAAAGAAAATACACATCTCGATAAGATTAACCTGGAGCAAGGCATCAGAACAGATCATTAATCTCCTCCTTTTCTTGGAGATTTCCAGAATTTTAATGGGCAAGACACAGCCATCTATCCTAACCTCATCCAGCACTGAGCACAAGGGTGCCCACCAGCTTTTGTGTGCCCTTTTGGATTCACACCAGCCTAATCACCTCCCTGCTGGCAACACTGCTAACACCTCCTGCTCGGGAGATTTTGGGAAGCTGAATCCAGGCACGCTGGACAGGCAGGGTGTCCCACCACGTGTTGGCAGTGAGTACTGAGTGCTGTGTACTGTGTCCAGCTCTGGCCCCTCAGTTTGGGGAGGAAGTTGAGATGCTGGAGCACATCCAGAGGAGGCAACGAGGCTGGTGAGGGGCTGGGGACACAAACCCTGTGAGGAAGGTTGGAAGGAGCTGGGGCTGCTTGGCCTGGAGGGGGCTCAGAGGTGCCCTTATTGCTCTTTACACCTTCCTGAAGGGAGGCTGCACACAGCTGGGGTCGGTCTCTGACAGAACCAGAGGACACAGCCTCCAGCTACAGCAGGGAAGGTACAGGTTGGGTATTAGGAAGAAATTTTTCACTGAAAGAATAATAAAGCACTGGAATGCTCTTCTCAGGGAGGTGGTGGAATCACCATCTCTGGATGTGTTTAAAAAAAGCCTAGACATGGCACTTGGTGCTATGGTCTAGCTGAGGTGTCAGGGCACAGGTTGGATTCGATCTTAGAGGTCTCTTCCAGCCTCATTATTCTGTGGTTCTGCAATGCTGCAGAGCCCCAGCCCAGCACCTCCTGCTGAGGAGATGTTGGGAAGCTGAAGCCAGGCGTGCTGCTCAGGCAGGGCCTGTCCCACCACGCGTCTGCACGGTACAGAGCCTCAGCCCAACACCTCCTGCTCAGGAGATTGTTGGAAAAAAACCTGCCGCAGAGCCCCAGCGCAGGGCAGCCCTCAGGCAGCGATGTCGCGGTCCCCACCGCCGCCGGAATGCCCCGCAAGCCGCCCGGTCCCCTCGCAGTGACCGCGTCCCGCCCGCGGGCTGTGCCCGCACTCACCCGGCAGCCCCCCGACGTTGGCCCAGGACACGCGGCTGAGGAAGATGCTGTCCAGGTGGGAGATCTTCAGCCTGCGGGGCAGACGGGGGTGAGCGGGGCCCGCTGCAGCCCCGGTGTCCCCCCGCTGTCCCGCACTTACTTGTGCTCCTGCATGGCGCGCTGCGTGCCCTCGCCGCAGTTGAACAGATACCTGCGGGCACAGCGGCGTCAGGGCGGGCCCGGCCGGGCAGCCCCGCCGCCGCTGCCGGCCCCGCACTCACCGGTTGAACTCGGAGAACACGTACACGGCGGCCCCCGCGTCGCGGCTGCCGGCCGCCACCACCTGCACGTACACGGTGTTGGGCCCCGCCAGGCCGGTGCCCG
>JAYDZK010000057.1:10165971-10186446 GCA_034509185.1 Euphonia xanthogaster | reverse complement strand
TTTGGCCAATCAGGGCCAGGCTGTGTCAGGGCTCTGGGGACAGACACAAGTTCTCATTATTATCTTTTTAGCCTTCTGTCTGTATCCTTTCTGTATTCTTTAGTATAGCATATAATATATAATTTAATATAATATGGTGTCATAATATATGGTATCTTTAATATAATACAGTATCATAAAATAATAAATCAGCCTTCTGAGAACATGGAGTCAGATCCATCATTCCTGCCTTAGTCAGGACATTCCCAGCAAGCAGAACACACTCTGGGCTTTGTCATCCCTACAATGTCCCTCTCCAAGGAAAGGGACACTGGCACTCAGGCCCTGGTGGCTGTCACTGTGAGAGTGGCCAGGAGCACAGCTCCTGCTGCCCCACCATCCCTGCTGGAGCAGAGCTTCCCTCAGGAGCCCTGGGGTTTGGGGATGATCCTGGTGCTCCATCATTCCTGCTGGAGCAGAGCTTTCCTCAGGAGCCCTGGGGTTTGGGATGATCCTGCTGGAGCAGAGCTTTCCTCAGGAGCCCTGGGGTTTGGGATGATCCTGGTGCTCCATCATTCCTGCTGGAGCTGAGCTCTCCTCAGGAGCCCTGGGGTTTGGGATGATCCTGCTGGAGCTGAGCTCTCCTCAGGAGCCCTGGGATTTGGGATGATCCTGGTGCTCCATCATTCCTGCTGGAGCTGAGCTTTCCTCAGGAGCCCTGGGGTTTGGGGATGATCCTGGTGGAGCAGAGCTCTCCTCAGGAGCCCTGGGGTTTGGGATGATCCTGCTGGAGCTGAGCTCTCCTCAGGAGCCCTGGGATTGATGATCCTTTGGGGATGATCTTCAGGCTCGCAGCTGCTGGGGAAGAGCAGCCTGAGCACTTCACAGCCCCAGGGGCACAGAGCAGCCCTTCGTGGCTCTCACAGCAGCAGGGCCACGTGGAAGCTCAGCTTTAGCAGGGTGAGAGAGGAGAAAAATGAGCCTCCACAAGGACTTCATTCTCTGGAAACAGTTGTGTGACTTTCCTGGCAAGGTCAACATTTTTGACCGTGTTCTCCTTTCTTTTTCCCATCCATTCCACATTCCAGCCTTCTCCTGAGGGCTGCAGCACATCCCCTCCTGCAGGAAATGCTGGAGCCCTCAATGGATGAGTGTCACCACAGCCTGGACCACCAGACCAGGCTTCTGCAGCCCCCAGCTCGGAGGCAATCCCAATCCTCTGTGCCAGGCACATGGAAGCAGGGCCTGGCTTCCCTAGGATGCAAACGAGGAGAGGAACAGCTCAGCCAGATGTTCATCCAGCCTGTGCCTGTTTGCATTCCCAGCTTTTTGCCTGGATCCTCTCAGCCAGCACCAAGTCCATCAATTTGAACAGGGCAAAACCATCCTGGGTGTGAGTTACTCCTGGAGATAAGTGACTGCAAGCTGGGCTCTCTGCTCCAAGGCATCCTCCTGATAAATAAGCAACAGCAGCATCAGAGCTTCACTGCAGGCTTCCGAGGAAGTGAAATGCAGAATGTTTTCCCAGATCCCCATAATTCAAAAATACCCTGTCCAATTCCACACTCCCTCACGGAGACAAAGCACTCTGCTCTGGGCTGAGCCCAGACATGAAAAATAAGGTGCAGCTTGGAGCTGCCATTGGGAATTTAGAGGAATGATGCATTTAAAATTAACTTTCAGAGGGTTCTTCTCCCCTGACAGTGGCTGTGGAGCACTCTGGGGTCACCTGAGGAGGGACACGGCTGCAGAGCTGGACGTGGTTGTACTGCAGGAGGAGCCAATTCACCTCTGCTCTGCAGCCACCAGGCTCCTGCTTCCTCACACCAAACCCTGCTTAAGCCTTTCGTTCCCAGGATGAGCTCAAAAACTGAGATCTTTCAAATAAAAAAAATATTTCAGATAAATAATACTTCAAATAAGGAAAAGATGTGGGAATTAGCACATAAAAATCAAAAGGATGAGGAATGTGGGAGCAGCAGCAAGCAGCCCAAGCTTTTCCCATCGTGCAGGAGTGAATCCAGGCTCTGTGGGACTCCCAGGCACACATCTGGCATTATTCCAGTCCATCCTTTTCCAGCATTTATTGTCCCTCAGCCCTGCCAGGACCTCTCTGCCCTGGGGGTGCTGGGACAGATGAACAAATTGGTGACACCAAAGGAGGGGGACGTGTCCAAAGGAGGGACACGAAGGTGGGGAAGGGGCTGGAGGGGCCACACAAGGAGCAGCTGAGGCACCTCCAGTGCTGGGGACAGCTCAGGACAGGAAGGACATGGAGGGGCTGGAGCACGTCCAGGGCAGGGATGGAGCTGGAAAAGGGGCTGGAGCAGCTGAGGGGGCTGGGCAGGGGCTCAGCCTGGAGCAAAGGAGGCTCAGGGGGAAATTCTGGCTCTGCACAGCTCCTGCCAGGAGGGGACAGCCAGGGGGGTCGGGCTGTGCTCCAGGGAACAGGGACAGGGGCAGAGGGAACGGCCCCAGGCTGGGCCAGGGCAGGCTCAGGGTGGGCACAGCAGGAATTTCCCCATGGAGAGGGGGCTCAGGCACTGGAACTGCCCAGGGAGGTTTGGATACCCCATCCCTGGAGTGGCACTCAGTGCTCTGGGCTGGGGACAAGGTAGAGATGTTGCCCTCTGTGGTCTTGGAGGGCTTTTCCAACCCCAGTGATTCTGGGATTCTATATCAAAATGCACTCTCTGTAACGCCCAGCTAGGCAAACTCTCAATTACCTCCACCTTTCAGATGCTGCCAGCACTAAATTCTGGTGCTTTTCTACTACAACACATTGAAAAGGATTAAAAGGGCAGGGGGAGCATTTCAGCTTTGAAAAAAAACAGCAGCAAATATTTTTTTCCCAACAAGAACAATTTTCCCCAGCTCAGCATGAAAGGGCTGGTGTTGTGGGGGGTTTAGAGCAGGCAGAAATGTTCCTCTGCCCAGAACCTCCTGCAGCAGCATCTGAGGGTGACTATTAGCAGACACACTTCAGGATCTGACCATGCAAATGTCATTTTTAGTCAGTGAGACTTTCAAGAACAAAATATCAGCAAGTTTCAGCCTTTAGAGAAGGCCAGGGTGTTTACAGGACAAACTCCATAAAATTATCTATTGAATTCATGCTTTAAGAGCAGAAACAGCTTTTGATTGTCTCTGAGTAGTCTTGTATCAGCTTGCCACAATTTCAGCTGGGACTGATGTCAAGTTAAGAGGCTGACAGTTTATTCTATGCTCTGTAAATATTTGTACACTGTTGGCCTCTTCCAGTCCTTTGGAACAATATTCCAACTTTTATTAAAAATAAACACCAATGGGGCGGAGCTCAAGGAGCAATTCTTTATAAACTCTTGTGTGCTGGTTTTCAGGTCCCAGCATTTGGAAGGGAGACTCTTTTCCACATCCCAGCCTGTGACATGGGACAGTAGTTGAATGAGTGGCTGCTGATGCCACCTCGGGGTGGGGGCAGCAGTAAGGACATGAACCCCTCCTGCAGCTGAGAATCCTGACCCAAGAGACCTCCTCACACTCCCAGGTTGCTTTTCAAGTCTCAGCTTCCACAAAGAGACTGCCAGGAGCTGAGAGCTGCAGCCTGGGCCAGCACCAGGCAGGGGAGAGGACAGGTGGGAACTCTGAAGGTTGGCCAGAACACAGACAGGGTAGGAGGGACAGCATCAGGGATGGGGCTGAGGATGTGAGAGCTCTGGGCTGTCAGATATGCAGGCAGGGGGAAAGCTTGGGCTCCCAATCTGCCAGAATTCAGGGCTGAGCTTTTCCCAGCTTTGTCATTATTGGTTAGGATTTCATGCCAATGCAGAGCTCCAGTTCTGCACGAAGGCTGCGTGAGCCTGAGAAGCTAAGGCAGCATTCCCTAAGTGCTGAGTTTGCCACACTAACCTGAAGAACGTGGCAATTCATATCCCCCTCTCCCCCACTGCTTGTTCCTGGACACTGCCAGCTCCCCAGACAGTCAAGCTCGCTCCAAATCTGTTTGAGCATCCCAAGGGTGCAGAAGGGAAAGTGGAACAGGGTTCTGTGAGAGTCCTCCTCTGCCTGACACCAGGACAGCCATCCCTGCTGAGGAGGCTGAGAGCTGGTCCAGGAGGTCACTGCCTCCCTGCAGAGGGGCTGCTGCACCTTGTGGGGTCAAGGTGCTCCCTGGCCACCCCTTGTAAGGCACAACCCCTGGGCACAAGAGAGCAGAGAGCCTGGGGGAGCGTGGACACCTGGTGGAGACCCAGGAGAAGGGACTGGCTTGGATGTGGGAGGCTCCTCTTGGTTCTTCCTTGGCTTTCCCTGCAGAGCAAACCCGAGAGAGGCACCCCTGTGTGCTCTGGCCTCATCTCTGACCCTCGCCAGGGCCACTCAGGGTGTGTGTGAGCACTGTGCTGCAGTGGGGATGTCCCTCCTGCCCAGGCACAGAGCACAGGCTCTGCCTGGCTGGAAAAGACTGGCAGGGAGTGAGGATAGCAAGGCAGGCATGTGCTAAACCCCAGGGAAACTCTGAGCAAATAGCTGAAGAGCCTGGCACTATTATTCATGATGTTTCTGGTATTATTTAGTGGCATGAGGTTAAAATAACACACTCAAGTAAAGAAAAAAATGACCCACGAGATACCAAAGCAAAACACACAGAGAGAACAAGGATCTTTGGCTCTAAATCACCCAGAAGAAGCTTGATGGGGGAACCCTCCTCAGCTGCATCCCCCTGGGGATTCATGCAGTCCTGCTCTGCCTTCAACACGTGCAAAGCCAGGTGCAGGAGTAAAGCCACACAAGTTTTCCAGGTGTGGGCAGGGATGCAGGCAGGCAGCTGGGCTGGGAGGAGAGCAGGGCACCAAGCACACACCCAGACACCGAGGAAGGAGACGCTTCAGGGAGAGCTGATTCTTGGTGCCTTGCACAGTCAGTCATCCCACTCGTTGGGTCCTGCCAGGGCTCTGAGATTTGGGGTGTCACTCTGCTCTAAAAGTGCTCAGATCCTGGGAGCCAGGGACCCGCTGCCACGGGGACAGTGCTGCTGGGAGAGGCAGCTCCTCCTGGGGAGCATTTGTGGGATCTCTGAGGCATCAACAGCCCCCCACCCTTGGCATGGGCCACTCAGCTTGTGCCATAAATCTGGGCTGGCTTCCCAACCCAGGACAGCTGGACCCAGTCCTTGGGGGGTGGGATCCACAGCCAGGGCTGTTGGAATCTTGGATGCTGAGAACAAGAGAACACTGCATTTGACTTGAGGCTGTGGAGAAGGCTTCCAAAGTTGATTGATAGCACTGGGATTGTGGGTGTGTGGTTGGTCAGAAGAGTGTAATATCACAGGGTGGAAAACTTAAGAGTCTGGGGTTTTAGAATATAGAAATAAATATGAAGCAAGATGGGGGTTTCAGGGCAGAGGCAGGTTGTTCTTCTTCACCTTCTTCGTCCTTCTTCTTCATGGGTTTGAGTGATGTTTTGTTCTTTGGGTGTTGTTTTGTTCTTCTTTACCTTCTTCCTCCTTCTTTTTCATGGGTTTGGGTGATATTTTGTAATTGGACAGAAAAGTCCTCATTACAGGCTTTGAGTGATCAGTTATTGGGTTAAAAGTGAAAATAATTTAGGTGTCATTTCTTAATTAGATAGTTTAGCCTTAAAAGACCTTGTAACAAGAGATTGTTGGCCATTTTGTGCCTTCTAATGAAAGAGCTACCAAGCTCACAGTAGTGAGACTGTTTCACTAACAAGAAATAATAAATATGAACAGTTGTCCCAAGTGCCTTCAATCCAGACCCAGAGAAACCAATACAGGCCCAGCACATTTTCCTCCAGAGGCAGAGGGGACAGCAGGGCAGCAAACACGCTGGGCAGGGCTGCAGTTGTGGCCAGCCCACGTGGGGACCCTGGTCACGTTCCCTCAGGCAGGACACGTGGGCTTCATCCCTCAGCAGGGCTGTGCTCTGTGCCTGGCAGTGCCAGGGAGGCTCTCAGTGCCAGGGACACATTCCAGTCTCCCAGCTCGTGGCAGCTCCCTTGGATGTTGTTTTGACAAGCAGATCCATGACAAAGTGCAACCCAAAGGAGCAAGTGAAGCCCTTGCTCCCTTGAGGCCAGTGGGATTTTTGCCTCCCGGCGTCTTGGGGTGAGGGTCTGTCCCAGCCTCCCTCACCTGCCCCTTGGCTGAGGTGCCAGTGGGCACACACAGCGTGTGCACAGCAATTTGGGGTGCACACAGGCCCCACAGAGGTGAGACTGGATGGAAAACCTGCAAGCAGCCATTCTCCAAATGCTCCCTTCCAGGACCCAGGGCCAATGGCCCAGTGGCAGAGCTGGGAAATGCCAGGGTGCAGAGAGGCACTGATGGAGGGAAAGTTCCCATGGCCACTGGAGGAGCCAGCCCAGAAGGCCTGGGGGGTCCAGGCTGGGGAATCACTGCCCCAGGCTGGCCAGCAGCTGCAATTCCCTGTGCTGCTTACTCCTGCAGACACGCCCATGTGCTCCTGGAGCTGGGGATGCAGGGGTGGGTGGCTGTGCCGTGTCCCCTCCTTGGCTCCCTGCAGCCCAGCACAGAGCACAGCTCAGCTCCCACAAGGGGATGGGCAGAGGTGTCCCCTCACTGAGCTCAGCTCACTCCAGAGAGGAATAACTCTGCCCAGGACCCTGCTCCCTGCCAGCTCTGTCACAGCTCCCCGTGTCACATGCACTGCAGTGCTGCCTCCACAGCTGAAATGCTCCCCCTGTCCTATTTCTTTCATGAGGCAATGATTTCTTTGCCTCATTCCTGGATGGAAAGTCTTCTCCTGATGTATAAGATGAGGTGTAACTTCCACAAACCCTCCTTTCTTTAGCAGGAAATATCTCCCTGTCTCAAAATCTCCTTAGCTGGATGATCATTTATCTTTGGGTTTCCACTGGGTTCATGTTTCCTGTTTTCTTCTTCCAGATTGTGATCCCTAACTGGAGATATTTTACAGCTCTGCTTTGCTTTCCACATATCACTGCAGAGATAATCTCTGAGCAGACAGTTTCTTTTTTCCTTGGAAGTTATTGGGGGAAAAAAAAAGTAACTGAGCTATCAAAACACGAGTGTGTCTTTGAAACCAAAAAAGCTCCTCTCTGGCCATGCATCCTCCTGGCCCCAGCACATCACCCAGAAATTGAGATTTCTGCCTTTCCAGGGATTTGCATTCTGTCTGCTTCTCCTTTAAATTCCCAGGAGCATTCTGGCAGTGCAGGCAGTGCTGATCCAGTTTTACCAGCAGAGAATGCCTGACACTTGGTTTTGTTGATTCCCTTAATCTAAACAAAGTCATTCACCCAGAAAGTTCAAGGCTCTGGAAAGGTGACGCTCTGGGCCCCGTCCCAGGTGAATGTTCCCATTCCCTGCCAGCTCCCAGACAAATTCCCAGCTCCACAGGCCCAGCTCTGCTGGAGTCAACTGTTATAAACCTGCCACGGGGGATGAGGGCTCATGAAAGGAAAAGGAGCCTCTTTATTGTCTGTCTGCTTGCCTGCCCTTGGTGCTGCTTCCCGTCAGCACCGTTAGCCCGGGACTCCCACGCGAGGTGTCCCAGGACAGAAATGCAGAGAAGAGCACAGAAATGCACAGAAGAGCATGGAAATGCACAGAAGAGCATGGAAATGCACAGAAGAGCACAGAAATGTTCCTGCACCAGCAGAGAAATGCACAGAAGAGCACAGAAATGTTCCTGCAGCAGCAGAGAAATGCACAGAAGAGCACAGAAATGCACAGAAGAGCACAGAAATGCACAGAAGAGCACAGAAATGCCCTGCAGCAGCACAGAAATGCAGAGAAGAGCACAGAAATGCACAGAAGAGCATGGAAATGCTCCTGCAGCAGCACAGAAATGCACAGAAGAGCACAGAAATGCTCCTGCAGCATCACAGAATTGCTCCTGCAGCAGCACAGAAATGTCCTGCAGCAGCACAGAAATGCTCCTGCAGCAGCACAGAAATGCACAGAAGAGCACAGAAATGCCCTGCAGCAGCACAGAAATGCACAGAAGAGCATGGAAATGCTCCTGCAGCAGCACAGAAATGCTCCTGCAGCAGCACAGAAATGTCCTGTAGCAGCTGGGCCCAGCCCATGACACTCAGCCCCGTCACTGTCCCATCACACCCAGTCCCAGGGACCTCCTTCCCCTCTTTTGCTTTCTCAGACTTCAAGTGGTGACAAATTTCCTGGTGGCACCTCTGCAGAAGGCAAGTCATGGGGCACAGAAAGTTCTGGTGAATGCACTGAGGAAAGCAGCACAGCTGGTGGCATTTTTCTAGAAGCTGAACAGAGGTCTTTGCACTGTTTTCCCATCTACAGAGAACATATCTGAGTAGGAGGTTGCTTCAGATTTCCACATTTTTTCCCCAGAAAGTACCAGGGTGGCTGGCAGGGAAGTGGGGCATGTGGGGGAGAAAAGGAGGGGGAGAAATCTGGTACCAGATTATCTGCCCAAAATAAAAAATGAAGCAGTGGCTCTTTTCTTTAGATGGTTGTGCTCCAGCCCCAGCTCCTGGTCATGTTTCCATCTCTGCTGCTGGAGGTGGAGAACCAGGATCCTGGTGTTGAGAAGCAGCTCAGGGCACTTGGGATGCTGGATTCACATTTTCAGAATGAACTAGAGACCTTCCCAGGGTGTGTAAGGCATCTCACAGCACCTTTCTGGGAGCAGCCTGAGATGTTCTACAGGCCAGGAATGGCTTCCATGGACACCTGTGGTGCAGTCCTTGCTCTCTGGAGCAGTCCAGAGATCCATCACCCTCTTCAGAAGCTGTGAAGGACACACTGACAGCAGCACTCTTGTGCCAGCCCCATTGTGGATATCCCCCCCTCTCCCTGCTGATCCTTCTGCTTGCTGGATTCACAGCTGCGATTTGGAAATGTCCCTTCAGTATTTTGGTTCTCCTGGGGTTTGGGAAGAGAGGCTGTGACACGAGTACAGGATCCCCAGACCGCTCATCCAGATTTTTATTGCGCACAATTTTCATGTCTGTGCCATGTCACACCTGGCACCTCTCCTTGCTGTCACACCTGGCACCTCTCCTTGCTGTCACACCTGGCACCTCTCCTTGCTGCACACGGATTTATTTCCCCAGCTCATTAAAAGGGCCCTTCACAGGGCAGGTTTGCCAGCAGGGAACTGCCTGCAGCCTTGGGAGTGTAGGTGAGGATGAGCTGCACCTTGAGCCTTTCCTGAGTCACACTCTGTCCCTCCTGCAGGGAAACCTCAGCCCTGCTCAGAGCTCTGACATGTCCTGAAACCCCTCTGACTCAAACCCCTCTGACACTGAAACCCCTCTGATTCTGAAACCCCCCTGACTCAATCCCCTCTGATTCTGAAACCCCTCTGACACTGAAACCCCTCTGACACTGAAACCCCTCTGACACTGAAACCCCTCTGTTGCTGCATCAACATTTTAACATTTTAATTAACTAACTTATCCTATTAATATATTTGATATATTTGTCTAATTTTGTTTATTAGCACCTGTTTTTACAACCTCTCATGGCAGCCCATGCTCAGATATTCATTAGTGGTTGTATAAAGAAGTGATTTCATATGCTGCTGATTGGTGCCCTGGCAGGATCACCCCTTGTCCTGCTTCTAGCACAGCAGGGCTGGGGGAAAACAGCATTTGGTGTTCCCATCAGCGCCGAGAGTCTGTCAGCCCTGCTGGCTCCTCCTGGAGCTCTCCAGGGCAGGTCCCTGCTCCCACAGCAGCAGCTGCAGCCCTTCTCCATGCCCATCGCTGCTCTCCAGATTGTCTCTGACTCTGTGTCCTAAGAAGAACATTTCATGGGTCCTGGTCACCTCCTGTCCTGTTCTCTGTGCTCTCAGAGCTGCCCCAGGCTGGGGTGTGTGTTCTGGGGCTCCCTGCACATACAGGACCTGGGCTGGGACATCCCCATCTCTGAACCCTTCCTGTGCCAGCCCCAGTGCCAACACAGTGCCTGTCCCAACGTGCCACCAGGCTGTGCCCAGGCAGGCATTGGGTGGAACCTGAGTTCCCCAGTGACCCCCCCACCTCCTGAACTGCTGCTGCACCCCACAATAAGCTGTGTTTCTCCTCTGTCCTGCTGCATGGAGGCTGCAGGAGGGACAGGGGTGCTGGCTGGCTGCTCCTGCCCAGTTCCAGCAGGATGGAGAGGTGCAACCCCAGCAGCCACCCCCATGTGCCCCTCCAGTCCCATCTCCCCAGTGCTTGGAGCAGGGCAGGACATGCAAGGAGCCCATGAGTGCTCCACAACAGAGCCAGGAGCTCCCTGGGCACCCTTGGGGTGCACCCTGAGCATGGGGCAGGGCTGGCAGAGGGCACAGCACGTGCAGACAGCGCCGTGGAGCAGAGCCCCACATCCTTGGCAGGGCTGGCTCCAGCTCCTCCAGGCTCACAGCCCTGCTGCTGGAGCTCCCTGGAGCTGGAATTTCCACACGTGGTGCTCGTGGGCCTTGGGGAGCATCCCTGCTGCCCGTCACGTAACTGCCTGCTGCAGGAATGTGCTGCTGCTTCTTTGGGGATTACTTGCTCTTCCCTGTCCTGTTTCTCCTTGGAAAAGCCCTTTCTGTCTGCAGGGCCAGGCAGGATCTCTGGGCTCTGCAAAGCTCTGTGCCACTGTGTGAAGCTCTGTCCTGCTGCCTGGCTGGCTGTGCTGGCAAGGGGACAATCACCTTGGCCCTGAGAGGGGACAATCACCTTGGTCCTGCAGAGGGGACAATGACCTTGGTCCTGCAGAGGGGACAATGACCTTGGTCCTGCAGAGGGGCTCCAGGGGCTGCTGCTGCTGGCAAAGCCACCTGCCCACAGTGTGTGACCTGTCCAGGAGGGCAGCTCGCCCTGGCTGACCACAGAGCAGCACCTGGGACTCAGATGTGGGACAGGGAAGCTGTCTTTGAGCCCAAGAGGTGGCTCCTGGCTCCCACAGAGCTGGGCAGGTCCCAGCTGCCATCTCAACTCACATTTTTCAAGGGTATTCATCACTTTTAGCTCAGTGTCTCTAGTTCTAGAATATCCCAAAAGATATTGGGATATTGCTTGTGTTCATTATATGAACACAAGCATGCATATTATTTAAGACAATAGAATTTATTTACAAACAATGTTTCATTGTTTCCATTCATTCATTAGAAATCAATGTTTCATTTTTTAAAAATCTCATCCTCGTGCTAATGCCTTCTATGAAACATTTACACTTTGAGCAACTGCTCAAGTGCCTACAGCTGAGCAAGATCTCTTACTTGAAGTGGCTCCTAGAGCTCCCCGAGATGGTGAGTGCTGAACTTCAGCCTCTTTCTACCCCTCTCCCCTTAAAAGCACAGCTGCCCTCCTCCAGTGCCTAAAGCTGCTTGGCTTGGTGGCACTGCTCATCACGGGATGTCCCCACACCTCGTGTGTCTTGAAACACAGCTGGGGATGTACTCCTGGCATGCTGCAGAGGGATGGCCTGCAAATTCAGAGGTTGGCCACCATACAGTGCTTTAGGCTTGTTGTTTAAGCCCATCTTCTAGAGAATCTCTTTTCTAATGCAAGCAGCAGGAGCACAGGACCTGCCTTCTTATCTGGCAGTAAGAGATGTTTCCATGGTGCCCTGATCTGTCTGTGTGTCTGTGTGTCTGTGTGTCTGTGTGTCTGGAGCTGCTCTGGCTCAGCTCTGTGGCTTCAGTGGGCTCAGCATCCGTGGGCAGGAGCATCCATGGCCAGCAATTCAAAGTTCTGGAGCAAATCAGAGCAAGCACAGGGAGCAGAGCCTGCCTGGGACACTGTGGGTGCTGCTGCAGAGCAGAAGGTCTGAGAGACACAAACATTTCCTGAAACAGCATTTCCTCTTCTTGATTTCCTCCAGTCACCAGGAATGACTTTTCCCAGAAGCAAATCATCCATCTAAGCTATCTCTGCATCAAATCCCCTGCAGGGTCAGCTGCTAAGGCTCCATTTATCCAGGCTGCTCCCTCCCAGCCCGCTTGGGAGTGGATCTGAGACCAGCCCAGAGCTCCTGGCCCTGCAAATCCCGGCTGTGGGCAGACACACTGCAGGCCAGCACAGCCCTGGCAGCAGTGAGGACTCTCCCTGAAGAGGTTAAAGAGTTACCTTGAGCTGGGATCTGTATTTTGTTAAATTATTTGAAAGAACAGCATCTCTGCTGTTTCCTTCTCCAACATGCAGAAGAAAAATGACTGTACTATGGTTGTGTCTAGCGTAGTGCTTGGCACCAGGCCAGCAGGATTTACAATGGCTGGGTGAAAAGTCTGCAGGGAAGGCAGTTTGTTTGGCTGTGGACAGTACTCACAGGGTCTGCAAGGACCAGTCTCCCAGCACAAGTGGGGCCAGGAGGAGACCTGCCAGCAGAGAGCTGCTGGAGAAGCCATTTGTTGTGTCCATGAAACGCGAGGTCGGCAGGACCCCCTGCCTCCTGCCAGGGCTGATAAGAGGGGGAAGGCAACAGAGTCAGGCAGGCTTTGTCTGTTCTGGACTGAAGATCCATTTTATTGCAGCTCTTCAGCCTAAGATTTTTCATGCTGGAATTTTCTGGCTGGAAAAGCACGTGTCTGATTCAGAACCATTTCCAGAAAGAAACACCTGGCCTCACTTCCCTGAGGAAGCAGCTGAATATTAATTTCTAATATTCTGTATTAAACTCTCAGGCATTCCTGAATGAGATTTTACTCTGGAGGCGAGCACAGCTGCCAGGACAGGCAGGTCTGAGTTCTGCTGTGCTTCCCACCACAGCAGGTCCTGAGTGCCCCTGCTCTGCTGGGTCCTGCTGTCCTCTCCTCAGCAGAGAGAGATGCTCAGGGTCTCAGGGTCTCACTTTGAGGGCATGGCAGCTCCTTTTGTGATTGCAGCAGCACCGGGTGGGACAGGAGACACACAGAGTTGGCAGAGGAATGAGGCAGAGTCTGGAGGTGGAAGGGCTTGTTGGTCTGGTTTGTTGGTTTGCTCTGCTCAGGCTGGACAGTGGCTGGGGCTGGAGGAGAGCTGTGTGCTCAGGTGGGGCTCAGAAGGGACAGGTGAATTTCTCCTTGGAGGTTTTTGGGTCAGACTGGCTCTGGGCATTCATAACCTCAGCTGGTAGCTGCAGGCAGAGACCTCGGTGTGGATATCATGGACATTCCCAAAGTTTCATGGCTATCCCTGTCCTTACAGCACCAGGTCACACCTCACACTCAACACGGGTGCTGTGTACCCTGAGCAGCAGCACTGCACAAGGCAGGCTCCCCCCTCAAGCTGAGCTCATCAACCCTTGGGCCAGGGTCAGGTCTGGCTGCCCACACTCCAGCTGAACCAGCCAAACCATCACTGAGCTCCACCAAAATCTGGCCAAACCCTTCCCTCTGGCGAGGAAAGGCCTTCAGCTGCACACCTGGGGTGGGACACATTGACCCCACAGCCCAGCCAGCAGGATTGCCACCCTGGGGGATGATGGCAGCTGAGCTGTCCCTTCAGGAGGCAGTGTGGGCTGGCTTGCCTGGGACAGGCTGTAGCAGAGCCGTACCTGACAGTGGCAGCACAGCCACAGGTTTGCTGTGAGCAGAGGCTGAGCAGGCTGTGATGGCTGACCAGGGACAGCCACAGCCTCAGGAAGGGTTTTAGCAGCAGCCAGGTGTATGATAAACTGCTTTTCTGGTTAGCAAGGAGATCTATTTTAAAAATTGAAAGAGACAGCTATTCTGGGAAGCTGCTGTGGAAAATGTGCAGTAAAGGTGAATCCCTATGGGCTGAGTTACACTGGGATACAGTGCTGCTGCTCCCCCTTGTCAGCCACTGTCAGAGGAGCTGTCCTAAACCCACAGGCCAGGCCCTTGCAGTGACTCCTGTACAGCCTGAACAGCCCAGATTTTGTGTCAAGCCTTGGGAAATGAGCTGAAGTAATCCTATTTTTGTTGCATCCTCTTGGGTTCTGGTACCATCCTGACTGGCTGTGAGCCCCACACCAATGGCACCAGCTGGACTCCTCTGACACCAGGACAAGCCACCACTGAACAACCTGGGAGCCAAGTGAGCCCCCGGGCAGCTGGAGGGGACAGCTGTGTCCCCAGCAGCACAGCCCCTGGGCCCTGGGCCAGGCTGTGAGCTCTGCTGCTCCGTGGAGACAGGGACACAGGCTGTGGAGGGTGCTGGCCCCTGGCCAGCAGAACCAGGCCATTCTGAGTGTGACCTGCTGTCCTACCTGCCATGGGCAGGGACAGCAGCCAGGGAACAGCTGGAGCTGGGCCAGGAGAGATTTATGTTGGATTTAGGGAAAGGTTCTCCCCCCAGAGGTGCTGGCACTGCCCAGGCTCCCAGGGCTGGGCACAGCCCCGAGGCTGCCAGAGCTCCAGGAGGGTTTGGGCAGCCAGGGGTGCCCAGATGGGGTTGTTGGGGGTCTGGGCAGGGCCAGGGGCTGCGCTGGGTGATCCTGGGGGTCCCTCCCAGCTCAGGACAGTCTGTGATTGATGCGGGCAAGAGAGGCTGGTGATCTCTCCTCGCACCCCTCCACTGGTGCTCCCCATCCCAAGTGCAGGAGGAGGGAATGGTCCAAGGCAGCTCTGCTGGGGCTCAGCAGAGGAGAAGGGAGCAGGCATCAGGGCTCAGCTGGCTTGGTGAGCGTCTGCCTGAGCATGCAGCTGCCCAAATCCCAGAGATTACTCACAGCAACCTCAGCACAAGAGTTACTGCTGAAGGAAAAACTTCAATGTCAAGAGCATGAGTAATAACCAAGCTGGCACTTAACGGTTCAAACAGAAGATAAGAGCTAAGGCTGGATTCTCAGAGGGCCCTTTTTATCTCCTTTATATATGTCACAACTGAAGAAATGAAGAATATAAAAGTTATTTATTAGCGTTTCGTTCCTGCAGCACTTTTATCATGTTGAGTGTGCATTGACCCCATGGTCCCACAGAACTGGAGAAGGGATTAACAGATTAAGGGAATCCTCTATCTCAGTAGGACCAGATTTGGGGGTGATCTGCACCCTCTGACCCCTTCACAGCTCTTCCCTGCTCGCTGGGGAAGCTGCTGTGCTGCTCCTGCCCAGCTCAGAGCCTCCCCTCAGGGTGAAGAGCTCATTTTGACCCTTTGGGCAGGAGGCTGGAGGTGATCTGGTGCAGGCACCTGGGGCCAGCTCTGCTTGTTGGGAAAGATCATCTCCAGGCTGCTCTTTCCCCACTCCTGCACCACCCACGGGAGTGCTCAGAGGTCCTGCTGAGTGGACATGGTGCCAGAAGCAGCTGGAGCAGCCTGGTGCTGACAGCCAGGTGAGAGAGCTGGAAGGGCTGCAGAAAAGAAAGTTAGACAGGAAAACGTAAGATCTCCATGAAGACAGGGAAGAAAACAGGAGAAAGGAGGAGGGAAGCAGCAAACTTCAGTAAGTACAAAATATATCCTGAGTTTCCTTGGGTGGGTGATACGGATCTTGGCAATGCTGTGTGTGCTATCCTTGGCTGAAAAAACCTCCTCCTGTCCTAGCTGTGAATGAGGTGGCTCCAAAGTGGCAATTCCTGCTGCTGGGAATTACTGAGCTGAACAAGAGTGGCTGGGGAGAGCAGACCCTGGTGCAGGGCTCAGCAGAGCCTGGCTGAGTGCAGCAGGAAAAGCTGAGTTTTCCTCAAACTCCTTTAAATTGGTGCAGGAACTCAGAGCCTGGAGCAGTTTGAAACATGGCATGTCATGCTGAGCTAAACAGCAGTGAAAGGTGCAGTCTACACAGCCCATCAGGGTGTTTATGTGCTGCAGGCAGAGGGATTGCTCAGGGGCTTCAGGCACAGGAAAGGTCAATCATTAATTATTGAACAGATGGGACAGTTTCGCCTGCATCTTCCTCTAATTTGACTGTGGCCAGGTGGGGACTGTCTTGAATCTGTCTGTGATCTGCAGTGAGTGTCTGTCACTGAATAATTCTTGACCCTTGAAACATTTGCTTGCTGTAAATGCATGAGAAATCCAAGCCTGTGCCCTCTGACAGAGCTCCAGGTAGGTCCTTGCTCTCTGTCTGGTCTCCCAGGCTGGGAGGGAAGCAGAGGATTTCAGGTCTCAGACAGGATGTGTGTGATATACCCTCACAGAGAGAAGTTTCAACAGTATGCCTCAGTCCACCAGCTGCAGTGGGGATGTTTAAGCTCAGAGATCACCTTTCTTAATTATTCCTGTTACTGGTGTCCCTGTTCTGGCTCATTTAAGGAAACCAAGTGAGAAATGGGCAGGAGTAGGGTACTGGGGTAGATGTGGATCTGCTTGAATATCTCAGTGGGCACCAGGGAGTGCTTAGAAGGACCTTCATGTGCCAAGAACAATCCCAGTACTGTGGTGTTCCTGGTCCAAATCACATGTGTTTGCTATTCTGACTATCAGGACAAACTCCAGCTGGAAGATGGAAGAGCTTTCCAGGAAAGAAGGATCATCACAGGATGGGCAAAGGGCTGGCAAACACAGCTCTGGGTTCAGGCCTCTTTGGGCTGGTCTGGGCAGAACAAGTGTGCTCTCAAGGGCACTTTGGAGAACTGTGTTTTGACAGCTTTAATTCCTCTGATCTCATCTTACACAAAATGTCCTGGATTTTGGCATCAGCATCACCCTTTTCAAAATTACTGGTACCTCTGAAGTAAACCAAATGTGAGTCTAGGGCAATTACAGCTTAAATTTAACGTTCAAGATTGAAGTGTGGCTTGTTGTTAGTGACAAGCAAGTGAGAAATAATCTCTGTGGCTTAGGTCACTCAGCACTTCTCACCTGAAGGGCCTCTTTCCATTTGTCAATAACTTTGATGAATGCCCAGGACCAGGAATCCTCATGCCACGGATCTCTCTTGTCCTGGATTTGTTTATAACATCACACTGAAACCAGTGAAGTTGCATCAGACAGGGAGATTAGAGAAAACCTGTTGGTTTTTCCCATTTTTTTCCAAAATTCTTACGACTTTCACGTTGAGAAGCCCCAGCACATGCAGGCTGTGGAGCTGCACATGACATCTGGCAGAGGTGGTGGTGTGTATGTCAAGATGTGCCTCCTGCTATCCTAGAGAAAAGATGCCCAAATTTGGGAACATTAAAAGTGTTTGAAAAGCCCTGGTTCACACAGACTCAATGGCAACTAGCTGGAGTTCAGCACCTAAAACCTTGCAAGCATTTGCCTGCCCAGGCCATGCTGCAGCTCTGCTCTGTGGCTTGTTCCGTGAGCCCTGCTGGGGACAGGCTCTGGGCAGGACCAGAAAATGGATGTGGGAGTCCTGGGAAACATCCCAGATTCTGGAGGGCAGAGGAAGAGCAGAGGAGAAGGATCCCGGGGTGGAAATGGGCTCAGGAGCCCAGGTGGGGACAGCAGTAAAAGAATATGGGGCAACAGGTGGGGAATGGGGAGGGTTGGTGTGAGAAAAAGTGATGCTGGAGGAGAGATAGGAAAGGAAAAAGGTGCCATAAAGCCACTGGGGACCTCAGGGCTGGAGTGAAAAACTGCCCAGAAAAAGGGCAAGAGATCAATAACTAACATCACCTTGGGGGTCACTGGGGATGGGCAGTCCCGGGGGTGATGTCCAGTGCCTCTGGTCATGCCTGATGCTCTGGCCCTGTGCTGAAGGCACACAAGGCACCACTGCTCAGCTCTCTGCCACAGAACAAATCTTCTGCTGGGCCCCCTGGGTGTAGCCAGTGCTGTGGCTGCTGCTTGGCTAGCTGCAGGTTCGTTCCCAAAATTAGAGGAGAGGAATTAGCAGGCTTAGGAGCAGCTGGATCTCTCTATTCACTGACATAATCTCTGTACCCCATGAGATGTAAGTGGCTCCAAAAGCTGAAAATTCACAATAAAACTGACAGCAGTGTCACAGCAGTGACAAGGACCCTGGGATCTCGTGTTTCACCAGCAGGGCAGAACAGCAGAGGAAGAAAAAGGCCAAAAGGCCACGGATAAATACTGGAGCTCACTTTTTGTGAGCCATCACCCACAATATTCCTTGCACCTCTGTATCCCAGCACACACAGAGGGAGGTTGCACTAGAAATGTGGAGCCTCCCTCCCTCCCTGCCCACTGACACCCCCACCACCCCCAGAACAGGTGAGAGGTGTCAGCTGTTCTCCACTTCTGTTTAGAAGTAGCTGGGCTGATTTTGCTGAGATATTAGCAATTCTAGGAAAACTTAACCCTGACATTTGATTCCTGGCTAAGCTGATAGCTTGCTTAAAAAAAAAAAACCCAAGTAAAAAAAAAAAATCTAATTTGCTTCTAAGCACCGAAGCTGCACTATTAGCAGATGTTTGTTTTCTGCTTCTGTTTATTATTTCCACAAAAATATTTGCAGAAAATCTTGTTAGGGTATTTTCTTAGCATTTCAGCCAGTGCTGTCATTGCTCCCTTCCCAGGGAGGGCTCTCGTGGGAGGCACAGGGCAGCACTGATGAGGGGCTCGCTGTGCTCCACTGCCCACAGCACTCACGCTCCATCTGCCCTTATCTGTCAGCCCTCCCAGTGCCTCAACCTTTCCCACCACTTCCATGAGCTTCAGTCCTTGCCTCAAGGCCACCACACCCAGCTTGGACAGCGCTGTGTGATGCCTGCAGGGATGGAAATGCTGCAGTTCTGCACCAAAATGTTACACAATGCCTCTGCTTCCCAGCCTCCTGACCCTCACCTAATCTGTGTGCTGGGTGGATCCCATCTCCAGCCTCAGGGCCCATCCTTAGTGGGTGTCTTTAGGTCCAAGCAGGGAGCAGATGGGGAAACCCAGGGCACTGGGAATATTTCTGTGTCTGCTCTGGGGTGCCCTGAGCCCCAGGGGAGCTCTGACTTTGACCCTCATCCATGGAGAAAGTTTCCCAGACTTCAAGATAGACTGGAACCCACAGAAGTGTGCAATAGATTATAGAGAGTAGTGTAGGTGTGTGAGAAATTGAGGTTTTGGGGTTGTTAGTGTGCAAGATGGAGGGCACAGGGTGTCATCCTGGGCTGCTTCTTCATGCTGCTTCTTCCTCCTTCTCCATGGGTTTGGGTGGCATTTTGTAATTGGGCAGAAAAGTCCCCACTGGGGGCTCTGTGGGATCAGTTATTGGGTTAAAAGGGAAAATAATCCAGGTGTCAGCTCTTCATTGGATAGTTTGGCTTTAAAAGCCCTTGTGCCAAGAGATTGTTGGGCATTTTGTGCCTTCCAATGAAAAGCTGCAGAACTCAGGGTTGTGAGGCTGCTTCACTGATGAGAAATAAGAAACCCCTGAGTCCCAGCATGGGCTGCTGTCTCAGGTGCCTTCAGTCCAGCCCCAGACCCAATGACTGGGACCCCCACAGAGAGGGGGGGATTGCTGAGAGCACCAGCCCTGCCCCATGGGGGCCCCTCTGCCCCTGCAGCCCCTCCCAGCCCAGCCCCATGCTCAGCACACGGGGTGCACACACTTGTTTCTTGAGCTGGCAGGGTCATAATCCCAATCCAAAGAAAAAGATGCCCTTTGGAGACTGGATTTTGTCTGTGATCAGGATGAAAACAACAAGTTTTCAACTGGCCAGTCTCGTGTAATATGAAGAATGGCACTAGAGCAAACTGAAGTAGTTCAGTTTGAATTTTTTTTTTGTGTTTTACTTCTTATTTTTATGGGCTATACTGGAATAATAAAGTCAGTAGGATACAGAAACAAAAAGTCAAAACAAAAAATCAGGGCATTTCACCAGCTAATGCAAAAGCCAAATATCTTGACATCAGCAGAATGTTTCATTTCAATGTTTTTTCTAAACAGATTTAGACTATGGAAAGTTTCCATTGAGTTGAATTGGCAGGAAGGTGTGACCAGCTTTCCTGGCAGGGCTGTGCACAGAGGAATGGGGCACAACCCACCTCACACGGGCACCCTCCTGCCTCCTCCAGGGTGCTCCTCAGATTCAGCCCCTGGAAATCCCTGTGTGCCTGTGATGGAGCTGAGCTTGAGCTCTCTGGGAGCTCTCTGGGAGCTCTCTGGGAGCTCTCTGGGAGCTCTGTCTGACCTCTCTGTGAGCTCTCCATGAGCTCTCTCCAAGCCCTCTGTGAGCTCTTTGTGAGCTCTGTGTGAGCTCCCTCTCTGTGATCTCTCTGAGCTCTCTCTGAGCTCTCTCTGTGATCTCTCTCTGTGATCTCTCTGTGATCTCTCTGTGATCTCTGAGCTCTCTCTCTGTGATCTCTCTGTGATCTCTCTCTGAGCTCTGTGATCTCTCTCTGCTCTCTCTCTGTGATCTCTCTCTGTGCTCTCTCTGAGCTCTCCCTGAGCTCTGTGATCTCTCTGTGATCTCTCTCTGAGCTCTCTCTGTGATCTCTGAGTTCTGTGATCTCTCTGTGATCTCTCTGTGATCTCTCTCTGAGCTCTCTCTGTGATCTCTCTGAGCTCT
Organism: Euphonia xanthogaster; assembly: GCA_034509185.1. NCBI lineage: Eukaryota > Metazoa > Chordata > Aves > Passeriformes > Fringillidae > Euphonia > Euphonia xanthogaster. Next base: position 10,166,185 of record JAYDZK010000057.1, on the reverse strand, counting down.
CTCTGAGCTCTCTCTGAGCTCTGTGATCTCTCTGTGATCTCTCTGTGAGCTCTCTGAGCTCTCTCTGTGATCTCTCTGAGCTCTCTCTGTGATCTCTCTCTGAGCTCTCTGAGCTCTCTCTGTGAGCTCTCTCTGAGCTCTGTGATCTCTCTGTGAGCTCTCTGAGCTCTCTCTGTGATCTCTCTGAGCTCTCTCTGTGATCTCTCTCTGAGCT
>JAYDZK010000057.1:10126931-10148606 GCA_034509185.1 Euphonia xanthogaster | reverse complement strand
AGGCTTTGTTAAACACACCCAGGGATGGGGACTCCACCACCTCCCCGGGCAGAACATTCCAGAACTTTATCACCCTTGCTGGAAAAAACTTTTCCTGCTATCCAGCCTGAATTTCCCTTGGTGCAGCTCGAGGCTGTGTCTCTCAAGTCTGAAGCTCATCCATGCTGCCCTGCTCCCCAGGCAGAAAGGAAGGAGGCTGCTCCTTCCAAACCAGGCATGTCCTCCAGAGGATCTCCAGTGTCTGAAAGGAAGTACCCACGATGTACCAAGGTAGCCCAGCTTGGTGAATTTAAAATTTACAGGCAGGGAGAGCTGGAAATGACCTGTGCTGTGCACAGCCTTGCAGCTGATGTGTTGGCAGCAGTGGTTGATGGGAGATGTGCTCTGAGGCTCAAAACTGTGTCTAAGCTTTGTAAATACAATCAGTTCAGCCTAAACGAGGGAACAATGTGGAACGTTTTGAGGCCAAATTTCACTCCAGAAAAAAAACAAAAAAACAACAAAAAGCCAGCACTGAGCCAGTGGTGCTGGAGTGTGCTGTGAAGCCTGTGTCTGAGAGTCACAGAGTGACCTCCTGGCTCAGACAGAGGGACCCCGGCACACTCACTGCAAATTAAAATGTTGCATATGCTCTGAGAGTAAAAAGAGATTGCACAGAGAGCCTGCAGGAAGCCTTCCTGAAAGGTTTGTGCCTCGGCTGGTGGTCTTGCAGCTCCAGCACTGGATGTCTGGCTCAGGCTCTCTATTTTTGAAAAACATTAATAATCATAATCCATATAAAACTGTCATATTGGTTCAACATGTACGTCACCAAAGCCCTGGCTAATTTATCAAAGATTTAGTGTTGGGTTGAACAAAGTCTCATTTTTGTAAGCAGATGCAGTTTGCTGGATTGTCCTGTCATCACCCTCTGTTCCCACTGGAAAGATGCATCGTATCAGCAACTTCAAGAAGTTTAAAAAAAAAAAAGAAGTTCATTTTAAAACAGCAATGTAAACACCTATTGACTGTTCCACGCCAGTCATGAATTAAATAAAGAGTTTAGGGGCTCATGCTGCTCGTGTCAAAGTGGGTCTGCAGCCCTGCAGCCAGCAGTGGGTGGGTCACCACACTGGGGACAGGGCATGGCACAGCAGTCACACCCCTGGAAATGGGGACCTCAAGGGAGCTGAAATGCTCAAGCAGCCGTGGCAGATGGAATTGTGTGCTCCAGGAGGCAGCCTGGCCTCTCTGGGTGCCTGCAGGGCTGTTGGCATGGGCAGGGGCAGCATGCCAGGCTCTGGCAGGAATCCCCGGGCTCAGGAGATGAGGAAAGGGCACAGTGAGGAGGAGGATGAGGAGCACACAGCCAAGGGGAAGGGCTGGGCACAAGGGCTGGCTCTGCTTTGAGTTTCTGAGCCCTGGCTGCACACCCAGCCTGTCCCAGTGCTGCCCTGGGCACAGCTCTGGGGTCCCTGCAAAGGGATAAAGTGACAAGGACACCCCAGGACCTCCTTCCTGGGCAGTGCAGCCACGGGCACCCCGTGTGAGAGGTGCCAGCAGCGAAACTCAGCGTGAGGCAGGACAGACAGACACAGGGCTGAGCTGCAGCTGCTGGGACAGGAAAAGCTGCAGCAGGTGGGGCTGACAGCCAGGTGGATGAGAAAGCAGATGGCAAAATCCCTGCTGGTGCAGGGTGGGGAGAGGGGTGCGAGGGTCCTGGCTCACAGTGTGGGGGAGATGGTATCGTGTGCAATGCACTGCTCCCACTTCCTTATACAGTAAATTGGTAACTTTTTTGTATTAAATCAGATTTTATCACTGAATCAATCTTACACTTTCCTATTCTCGTTCTCTGCAAATGACCTTTTTTAGCTCTCCTCAGCTCTTTCCTGATGGGACTCATTAGGAGCTGGTGCTGATTCTTCGAGGCGTTCACTTTCACTCAGCATCTGGAGATTTTTCAGACAATGCTCTGTTGAAATGGTCCCTGCAGCTTTCCTGTGATGTGCTCAGTGTCACAGCCCCTCCTGGGCCATCTGCCTGCATCCCACAAACATGTTTGGTGTAAGCTGAGTCCTTTCCACCCATCTTTCTGGTGAGATGGGACTGAGATCTGCAGAAGCACAACCTGAATTCGCAGAACTTTTAAGAGTTTTTTGATGTATTTTGACCACAAACCCCACATAAACCTTGGAATACAACAATGTGGTAAAAAAACCAACTCCTCCATCCTTCAAAAACTCTCAACATTTTGTACTTAATGTGGGTGAATTCCTGATAAAGCCTTTAGCTCTGGTGGGTGCTAATCATAAGTTTGATGTCAAAGGTTTTGCACATACTTTGCAAGGTGTTTTTGCATTTCTTGGTGTTAAAGCTGACTGATGTTTGCTCTTTTCATTTGCTGTCTGTATCACATAATTAGCAGCCACCCCAGGGTTGTGCAGAATTATTCCTGTCATTTATTCCAGTTTTCTCAGCAAAGCAGAGTCATGTAAAGGAAGATTGTTCTCAGTCGTGGATCTCTAAGACCTCTCTTGTGGGGGCTCCCCAGGGCTGTGTGTGTTTTGAAGACAAAGTTTCTGCAAATATTCTGTGCCCATGGGTGGAAATTTATCCAAAAAAGTAGCCATGTGTCCAGCAGACAAGGACAATCAAGCAGGCAATAGGGAATCCTAGGGTTTTCCTATGCAAACTGCCAGTAATCGGTTGTTTGGGGCCTGATCACTTCACAAATGCCAGCCTTCATTCATTCTGTTTCCCAGACTGCTGTGGCAATCTGTCCTTACCCATTCCTCTTCTCTTCCAGAGCCCATTCTGTGCCTGCTCCTCTCCCTGACCCCCCCAAAGTGGAGCAGCCAGAACCTGGCACGGTCCCTGCAGGCTCGGTGATGAATGGTGTGACCAAACAGGAGCGCTCGGAGCACAGAACTGGCAATGAGGAGGAGAAGGCAGCCAAGGAAAAGCCTGCCAGTGACCTGAGGGATGGCACCAAGCTCCAGCCCCCGCCCTTCGCCGAGAGGAAGAACGGTGAGTTGAGCTCCTCACCTGCAGGTGGCAAGAATGAGCATGGAGATGGGATCTGGGCTGGGTTGGCATCTCTTGGTAAAAGGAAACCAGACTGTCAACCTTTGAAAAGGGTGAGCCTCTTTATCAAAAACTGAGAACAAGATGGGATCTGGGCTGGGTTGGCATCTCTTGGTAAAAGGAAACCAGACTGTCAACCTTTGAAAAGAGTGAGCCTCTTTATCAAAAACTGAGCATGGAGATGGGATCTAGGCTGGGTTGGCATCTTTTGGTAAAAAGAAACCAGACTGCCAACCTTTGAAAAGAGTGAGCCTCTTTATCAAAAACTGAGAACAAGATGGGATCTGGGCTGGGTTGGCATCTCTTGGTAAAAAGAAACCAGACTGTCAACCTTTGAAAAGGGTGAGCCTCTTTATAAAAACCTGAGAACAAGATGGGATCTGGGCTGGGTTGGCATCTCTTGGTAAAAAGAAACGAGGCTGCCAACCTTTGAAAAGAGTGAGCCTCTTTATAAAAAACTGAGCATGGAGATGGGATCTAGGCTGGGTTGGCATCTCTTGGTAAAAGGAAACGAGGCTGCCAACGTGGGGGTCCCAGTCATTGGCTCCTCTGGGTCTGGATTGAAGGCACTTGAGACAGCAGTTTACGTTGGGACTCAGGGGTTTGTTATTTCTTATCAGTGAAACAGCCTCATTACTGTGAGTTCTGCAGCTTTTCATTAGAAGGCACAAAATTGAATGTAAAATGTATTACATTCATTATACATATCAATTCATTATGTAAATTAACAATTCATATCAGCTCCTCATATTGATTATACCGACAATTCATAACCCCACCTATGAAACTTAACTATAACTTATTTACAACAACTTATAACATGGTTATAACAACTAGAACTGATTTGTACCAACTCTGACATGTGCTGGGGGTTTGGTTCACTGCTGGTTTCACGTGTGGTGCTTTTGAGGGTGTTTGCCACGGGACATTTTGCCATCAGATGGCACAAATTTAAGGTTTTATGGAAGTGGGGACTGATCTCATTATTTCTGGGACAGACTTAAATGCTGTTGTCACCTTTGAGGCGTGTTCTTTGTGACCCAAGTGTTTGGTGTGATTTTGGCTGAAATGTGGGGTTTCAGCCTCTTAGGAAGAGAACAGTGTTCTGATCACACCAATGGAACTTCTGGGCAATTAGGGTGGTGTGAAGTTGATCAGTGGAGAAGAAATGGGAAGGGTTCTTGGTTTGCCAAGGCCCCAGTAGACTGCTCTGCTCTGACTTCACCAAAATTGCTCCAGATTCGTGTGACAGAGAGCAGAATTTGGCCCAGGCCTCTGCAAGGCTCATTTGTGGTGTCACGGGTCCCCATGGCAGACCCTGCTCTGAGTTTCAATGTAGATCTGTTGGTAGAAAGCTGATGGACAGAAAAACCCCAAAATGAGCCTGTGCAAAGCATGCTTAGCCTGCAGAGTTGTTTGCCATTTCTTTCAGGCAACTGTATAATATATGAAATGAAGAAAATTCCTTTTGTGCACTCTAAGGCTTTCAACATTAAGTCCTCAAAACATCATGCAGTGTGAAAGTGCAGCCCAAAGGCACTATTTTTGCCTTGTGTCTTTGATTGTTTGCATTATTGTACGGGACCCAATTTTTCTCAATCGCTATAAATCAGAAATAATCCAAATGATGTCATCATGGCAATGCACTGGTGTCAGGCTGGAGTAAAACACAGAGTCAGACTCAGTCACACCAGAGCACTCCTCTTCCCTACAGCCCCAGACAGCAAAGTGTACCTAAGATAATTCAGTAACAACTTATAAAGAGACAAACTCTTCAGTGACATAAAAGAAAATTGTATTTTCTCTGTAGCTTTCACATCCTTATTTTTTTGTATCCATTTTCCACCCTTTTTTTTATTATGGGAAGGAAAAGAAAGAAACATCTCCAGGTGCCCACAGGCTCCCAGCACAACCTGCAGATGTGCAGGTAAGCCCTGCAGCAGTGCCAGAACCTGCCTGGCAGCTGGCCCTGTGCCACAGGCTTGGTGGCCACCAGGACATGGGACAGCCCCTCCACACTGGGCTGTTTGCCCTGTCTGAGAAGAGCCCCCCACAGTCTGGGCACCCCTCCAGGGCTTTGCTCTGCTCCCTTTCCCTCCCTTGAGCACGTTCAGCCAGCCCAGGGCTGGGGTCTTCCTGCTGTCCCCACGTGGGAACAGCCGGCTCCTTTCATGTCACATCATCCCGGGGGCTGGCACGCCTGCCAAGTGTCACACACGTCACGTGGCACCCGGGCCTGCCTTTGATGTCACATTCCGTGGTGTGACAGCTCCTGCAGGGCTGCTGGAGCAGCCTGATGGGCTGGGGATGAGGAGGGAAGGGGACATCCCCCAGCCCCCAGGCTGCCCTCCACAGAGCTTAAAGCAGGTTTGTCCCTGCCAAGGACAGAGCCTTCCAGTGCCCCTCAGTGCCACTTGTGGGGGTGTCACAAGGACCTTCTACCCCTCCCTGGGTGGGGGGTTGTCACCATTAGGTCAGATGTGACACACACACGTGCTTAGGGTCCAAGAAGAAAAAAGGTTTTTTATTCTGCGTGTTCTCCAGCTTATATATCTTAACAAAGCGTGATCTTAAGTCATTAACTACATCACAATAACTTATTCTATTCGTTGGTGCAAAGTAATTAGCGTCAATATAATTGGCAAAAGTTTTACAGGAATTTAAAAAGGCACGTATATGCATCTACTTATGCACGTGGTTTAGCTTATAAAAGTTTTCATGTATCTTTCTAATCTGCTTCCGTGCTGACGGCCTTGTCTTCTTCCTTGCTATGGATGCACTTGAAAATCATCCATTGTTTTTTCCTCTATTAACTCAGCTCTGCTTGCAGGCCAGCTGTCCAGCCCCTCCATAGGGGGTCAGTAGCTGGGAGTGACTTGGGATATAAACCAAGGCATCAGTGTCTCCTCACAGCCCACCCTGCTGAAGGGCACCCCCACGGGCGTGTCCAGCACCCCCAGCTTCATCCCACACACAGAGGGGACAGCAGGGACCCCCCACCCACCATGATGCCACTGGAGGACACAATGCCTGGGAATGAGATGGGTGAAATGGAAGAAGCTTCCATTTGTTGTGTTTAGGAATCTTCCAGGGCATGCTAAGGAGAAGCAAGTGCAAGGTGGGTCACTCCCCATCCTCCTCCTGCCCTGGGGCATCCCACCTCTCAAGGGTTCAGGTGTGCACAGCTCAGCCAGGCAGCACCTTCCCTTTGTTCCCTGCTCGTTCCACCCCTGGGCTGGTGCTCTGTGCTGGTTCAGTGGCCACCAGACAGACAGACAGACATCCATCTGTCAGGGGCACAGCTCCTCAGTGAGGACCAGCTCCTGTCCAAGCTTGAACTTTCAAACCGCCGTCTTTATTTGACTTAATTTTGATTTAATAAAAACAGTCTAGCTAGAATATTTTTAAATAGGAAAATAGTCTTTTTAACTCTAGTATTATTCAAAAACGGCAGAGGGGATTTCATTTAAATTTGTAAAAATAAATCACCTTTGAGCAAGCAGAAAGCCCATTTGGCAGGGCCTACAAAATCCCAGGACTGTGTGCATAAGTCCTGGAAAATGGGGATTGTTACCTCTAGGACAAGCAGGAATTCTGACCTCTGCCTGCCCAGCGTGCCCCCAGGCCCAGGCCAGGATCATTTCTTCAGCTGGTAGCAGCTCTCATGCCATCCCAGCTCACCCCCTCCCATGCCATTGTGCTGCTCACCTGTCCTTTACCTGGGCAAGCTGTGTCCTGGGAACAGCAGTAGAACATTTCTCTTGTCCTGCATCAGGACTGTCTTTCCCTTGTCTCTGCCATCATTCCCTGGTGATGATTTCCCTGGCAGTGGGAAGGCAGTGAGGGTGCAGGCTCTGTGTGTGGCTTTGGCCACGTGTCCCTCCCTGTGCCAACCTGACCTGATGGGTTTCAGAAACAATTTTGTGATAACATTTGCAGTCACAAGGAAAGGGGCCAGAGGACATGCAGGGGCTCTGTGAAGCAGCTCCTCCAGAAGTGTCTCAGTGGGTGTGCTCAAAAAGAAGAGTGAGATGTCCTTTGGTACAGCCCAGAGACAGAAAATTCCCTTACTCCCTGTCCTGGGACTCTGAGACTGAGATGGATTTTACTCATGGGACTATGGAAGTGTGAGACATCCTGTCTGACCTGATGAGGTTTCTCTCCCTCAGAAACTGCTCAGTATGAGCTCAGCCCGCTCTGGAGGGCTCCATTTCTCTGTAGTGATTGTCAGAGTTCAAATGCCCAGCTCTGGCCCAGGCAGCCTTTAAAGAAGAGATTGATTTCAGCCCTTTGCCTCCCCCACGTGCCTCCCAGTCTGGGTGCCAGCTCTGGCTGCAGGTGAAGGCTCTGAGTCCCAGGCACTGCTGCACCTACTGCAGGTGGGAGACATGACAGCCTCCCCTGTGCCTGCACCACTCCAGGAGTGGGTTTGCAAACTGCTCCTAATGTTTCCACACGGGTTTGCCATTGCTGACTTTGGAGAATAATGTAGTTAAACTCTTCAGTTTATTTGTGTAGTGGAACAGACCTTCTGACCACCAGCCCCTTTAGCCCACTGCAACAAAGGGGAGGATTTTCCAGTGCCCATCTGGTTTGTGTTTAATGTAATGTGCAGAAAGGTTGCACATTTTCAGGGCCTGTGTTCATAAGTAGTAGATTGTACGACAGTTTATTACACAAATGGAGCTTTATATTGCTGGGCTTTGTTGAGCTGCCAGTTGGGATAAAAAAAAAGTAATGTGCTTCGTAGACCCTATCAAGGAAAATTAGAAAGCATTAAATTTTGCTCAGACTATCCATCACTGGTGAGCTGGTAATCAAATCCAGAGAGGCTGGTGGGAGGTCAAGACTTTCTTGTTCTTGGTGTTTCTGTATCAATAACTACTATGAAAGACATGTAAGGGAAACCAAAAGAAGAGAGAGAGATGTGTGACCCAGAAGTCAACATGAGATCACAGTGCAGAGGCCAGAAGAGAGCAGATCCCTCCAGGTTTTGAGGAGAAAACCCCACAGTCTCAGCTCAGTTCTTGTGGTGAGCATGTGTTTTAGTTTAATTCTATATTGGAACGGTTATTAAATTACTATCTAGTCCCAGGCAAAATCCAGCCCTTGTTCCACATGGCCAGGTAAGAGGTGTATCCACAGGAAGATTTTTCAAACTGCCTTTGGATCCAAATGAAATAAATATTGCAAACCCTGTATTGAACCCAGGTGATATCTAATCCACAGTGAAACATCAGCCTGCAGCCTCGGACTGCACAGCCCAGCTTTAATGCCACTTAAAGCAGAATGTAAGAACTGAAGGAATTCCAGGAATCCAATGATATAAACTGTATTTTTAGAGCCGTGAGTGACTTGTGAGAGTGAAACAGTGCAGTGACTAAAGATAGCCCAAGCAAGGTTTTCCATGATTTATCACAGGAACGCTCACAGTAAGTTAAAGTCACTGAATGTTGTGATAGCAGCACCTACATGCTGGCATGTTTTCAAGACAAGTCATTCATAACATATTTGTCACAGAGGAAAATTTCCATAACAGAGCTCTGAGTTGTGTCTCACTTGCACAAGCACCACACACATCACTTTCCTATTAAGACGCCGAGAGGTCTATTTGTTTCCAAGGATCTATTTTTCTTTTTTAGCCAGCTGGAGGGAAGAACCCCACTTGCCTGCATGCCTCAAAGCTCTCCCAAGCTTTCAGTCTGGCTGAGCAATCAAAGCAGTGGTGGCAGAGGACAAAGACTCTCCCTTGGGCTCAGTTGTGGCCCCACTCCGTTCCCTGTTGGCCATCTGGAATTTAGTTATCATTTCCTGGGAATGCATTGTCAGACCCATCATTGTTCCTCGGGGGTCTGTGCTGCTTTGTGCACCAAGGGGCTGGGTAGGACCTTCCTTTGCTGAGCAAAATGTCTGCAGGGGTTATTTTAAGGATGAAGTCATGGCAAACATTTCCTGACACCTCATGACCAGCGTTGCTCTTGGCTCCTGGCCCTTGCTAGCTGCAGTTTGCAGGGTAAAGGAGCTGCCCTGTCAAGGGGAGGGCTTCACTGCAGAACTGTTTTCTCCCAGTTTCTGATGCACCGGGATGTGTTCAGACAGAAATGGCAGAGAACCTGCAGAGATCTCCTCTCATGGACAGATTGGTCTTTGCCTCCTGCAGCCACCCCCTGAGTGGCCTGACAGCCACCTGAAATCTCATTTTCATGGAATCACAGAATGCTTTGGGTTGGAAGAGACCTTAAAGCCCATCCAGTTCCACCCCCTGCCATGGCAGGGACACCTCCTACTGTCCCAGGCTGCTCCCAGCCCTGTCCAGCCCCACCTGGGACACTTCCAGGGATGGAGCAGCCACAGCTGCTCTGGGCACCCTGTGCCAGGGCCTCCCCACCCTCACAGGGAGGAATCTTCTCCCGTGTCAAGCCCCAAGTTCAGCTTCCAGCACAGAAGCCCACTGGTTGTGTGGGCCCTGCCGGGCAGGGTCACATTCTCTGCTGATGGGGACAGAGCCTGCAGGGTGAGGAGGGTGCCTGGGACACTGAGCCAGGTCCTCTCTCCCCATCCCTTGACTGGTTCTGCTCACCCCCAGGTCTCTACTCAAACCCAAGGCTGTGCTCAGCTCTGTAATCACCTCCCATGGGAAATGTGTGAGTCACACCCATGTCTTTTTCAGGTGTTTCTGGTGTCTGTTTTGAGATGCTTCTAAAACTGATTTCCACCTCATTATGAGTCTAAGCTGCTATCTGGTGTCCTCTTTCAGAAATCAGATAGAGACAGGGATAATAGTTTGTCATGATCCTTCTTGTTCCATCTCCATGTGCTACAACACCTCCACGAGTGACCCCATCCTGCTGCCTGCTGCAGCCTGGGCAGGGCAGAATGGGCAGCACGCAGGTGCCATTGTCTGCTGGGAGCTTGTTCTTGGGCTGGGGCAGCACACAGGTGCCATTGTCTGCTGGGAGCTTGTTCTTGGGCTGGGGCTGAGCCCCACTGCTCCAGAGCATTGCTCAGCACCCAGCAGCACCGAACCCCCAGGCTGGGTTTGCTCACCCATCTGTCCATCCAGCCCTAGCACTCCTTAGCCAGGCTCTGCCTGTTGTCCTTCCCTTGTAACCATGCCTGTGGTTAAATGGAGTGTGTCAGTGATTATAGGATTTCCTCTCCCTGCTGCACTGGGAAAAGAGCACTCGTAGCTCTGTGCACAGTTTGAGTTTTTATTTCATCTTGTTTATATTTGTGGTTATTTCTGTGTTGCTTCAATGATTTGCACATTCTTGAGGCCCTTGCTCAGAGCACCTGCAGTCAGGTTGTGCTCAGCATCTCCTTCTCTTTTGCAGCTGATTTTGAGAGGTAGCTAGTGAAGGGTAAAGTTCACTCCAGGACACAGCCCTTAATTCATGATTGAGCCTGATGAAGGGCATGTGAGTGATATCTGGACACGTGAAACTTGGGGCTGAAACTGTGATCTGTGGTATGAAACCTGATAGCCCTGAAATGATAAAAAGAAAACATCCTCTTGCAAGAATAACACCATGTTATCTCCATCAGCATTTAACCTGCAGGGCTTGGGAGCACGTTAGGCTCATTGGCACCAAAACATCAGGAGGATTCTGGAAAGAAATTATTTCTGGAGGCATATGCAGAATGGGATCCCATATATAATGGGAATTTATATGGGATCCCATTATAATCCCATATGTGATGGGAATATCCAGCACATCACAGTGAGGAAGGCTGCATGTGTCCAAGCAGAGATTCCAACAGGGAAAGACACCCATTGCAGGAACCCCCTAGGTAATACAGCCTCATTGAAAAATGGACTAAGAAATGAAGCTTTACTGGTTCTTCAGGGTACTTTGTCTCTTAGGCCAGATTTTCTGGGGATTTTTTGCAATCTCCAGCACTCTCAGGAGGGATGCACTTGTTCCTTCAAAAGATGCTTTCTTACATAAAAGAAAATGACACCTTCATGCAGAAACATCTAGGAAATGGCCCGTGGTCCATGCTCAGCTGCCTCAGTGCTCTCAGGTGGTGAGCAGCAAGGCCAGAGGGGTCACAGAAAGCTGTCTCAGAGGACACAAAGAGGTTTCATTGCAGTCCAATGCCAAGGCAGCCTTGCTGCACACCAGCAGCTTACACCCAGTGCCTCACTCCTGACACTGACAGCCTTGAAAGCTCAGCTCTGGTAGGGCTAGGGAGAGGGGAAGAGGTGATGATTTGACACAGCATTTAGCTGGGTATCTCCAAGCTGTAAAGATTGGGAACACTGAAGAGATGATCATAAATGGAGCCTTCTGTTCTTGAACAGAATGAGTCTGTGAACAGACTGGAGCACAAGATGTTTCCAGTTAGTGCACCATCTGGGTTAGATCTGCCCATTCACAAAGAGGAAACATGTTTTCACTCTGAATGACTTTTCAAATGAGGAGGCAAGGAGGGAAGCGAGGATGTGAGATGTGTGTGCGTGTCTGTGTGCACAAATGGCTGTGAGCAGCCACAGCCCCGAGCTGGCCCTGCCCTGCACCCCTGGCAGGGCCACCACGTGGCACCACACGAGTCCTCCAGCCATTCTCCAAGCTCTTCTTTTATTTGACTTTGTGGAAATTGTCATCAGTGCCTGGGGAGGGCCTCTGCTGTGGGAAGGGAGAGTGGGCTGGGGCCAGGGGCTCCCTGTGTGGGGAGGGTCAGGTTCTGGGGTAGGTTCTGGGTGTGTGGGGCTGCCTCAGGCAGCTGGGAGGGCACTGCCACAGGGCTCCAGGCTCCTGGAGGAGCCATGGCCACCCTCCATGGTGAGCCAGGGGCTGGGGAGCTGGGGCTGACCTCTGCCCTGCTGCAGAGGGGATGGAGCAGTGGCTCATGTGCCCTTCCACCACGGTGTTGGACTCACTGGCAAAATCCAGAGGAGTTTCAGCAGTCAGAGCAGGATCCAGACTGCTCTCGGGCTGGGAGGAGACAGTGCAGGACCCCATGATCCATCCCACTGCCTGGTCCACACCTGTGTGCTGGCAGTGCAGCCAGAGCCACACTGACCTCATGGGGAGAGAGGGAGAGCCAGAGAGGTGAGCCTGTGCCCAGGGCTAACCAGCAGCCAGGCAGAGCTCTGTCATGGCTAACCAGCAGCTAACCAGGGCTAACCAGCAGCTAACCAGCAGCCAGGACACCTGCTGGTCGTGTGGGGCTGGTCCTCCCTTCCTGTGGCATTCCTGTCCCAGCAGCTCCATCTGCCCTCCCTTGGGCGCCCAGCTGCTCTCTTGGTGGGACAAGCAAAACCTCCCCAAGGAGAGACAGGCTGGGATTGTAGCCCTTGTGCTCTGTTCCCATGTTTCTTGTGGATCTTGCTTTCTCAGGGCTGGTTCTGGGCAGTAATTGGGGTGGCACTTCCAGGAATCCATTTCCTGCTGCACAACCTTCTGGGAACATCTGGCACAGCGTGTCTGCACAGCTGCTTTCTGCTGGGGCTGCTTCCCAGGGCTTTGCTGGGGTGCTGTGTGCAGCAGAGCTCCATGGATGAGAGAAGCTGCATCACACTGGGGCTGTGCAAACCAGCTCATATATTTTAAAATGAGATGAGAAGAAATTCACAGCTGTGCCTTTATTATATGTGCATTTAGGGCCAAATTGGGTCTGTTTCTGGCATGAAACTCTGCAGGGAGAGGGCTGTTCCTTCAGAGGCTGCTGAGCAGCAGCAAAATCTCTCCAGAGCTACTGCTGCAACCCTGGGTCTGCACACCCCTTATTTCCCCTGTGTTTCATCTCCCAGAAGAGACAGGAAACCTCTGCTGCCTCATCCTCATTCCCCCATTAAATCCTGCTGCCCAGGACAGGCAATGCTGGAGGCTGAGAAGTGGGGACACAGGAGATCCATGTGGTTACAGCTTCCCTGGGCTTTTCCAGCCCCCTGGGGCTGAGCCTGTCCTGTCCTTTCCTTCCCATACTGCTGAGGTCTGTGCTCCACAAACCCTTCTGCCCCAGCTGGGAGCTCCAGGGAGGGGCTCAGCTCAGTGTGCCCCTCACCCACCATGCCAGCTGGAGAGCTCCTGGGCTTTCCAGGTGAGCACACACTTGGGAAGCTGCTCATGAGGATAAAAAAAAAAACTCACTGAGACCAAAACTGCTCCCCTGATTGCGTGTCCTGAGCTCCAGCACACAGGAGCTGGCCGAGCCTTGCACAGGGTGGAGATTCCTGTCTGGTGTGAAAAACAGCCAAACACTTCATCTCATGCCTAAACCACCATCATGGCCATGGCTGCAATTCCACAGGGACCAGGCAGCCCCAGCACCTCTGAACACAGAGCCAGGCTCTCCCATCTTCTCTCCATCCACTGTCTGCATCTTCCTGGGGCTGCAGGGCTGGCTGGGGGGCTTCCAAGCACTTCTTAAACCTTCTGGAGGTCAGCAGCACCCACAGAGCTGCAGGGCTGGTGGCTTCAGGGCTGCTGAGAGCACTGACCATTAAACACTAACCAGCTCAGGGCACTGAGTTTTGCTCTGTTCCTTTTAGGGGTGCTTCTCCCAGAGCCACAGCCCCAGGAGTACAAGGTTTAGCTTGTCTGCTCTGGCCAGCAGGACACTGTCCTTGGTGGTACATGGCTTGGGCAAGGAGGGCTGAACTGGCCAGGGTGTGACAGAGATGGGACACAAACCCTGAGCAGCAAAGCACAGCTCCCAGCTGGCCAGGGGAGGGAAAGAGGAGAAGAAAAAGAAGGGCTGGGACATAAAGGCACTGCTAATGATGAGGTGGCATCAGGAGGGCTGTGCACAGAGAACCTCTGTGCCTGTGACAGGACACAGAGCTCCTGGAGAAGGGCTGGGACATAAAGGCACTGTTAATGATGAGGTGTCATAAGGAGGGCTCTGCAGAGAGAACCTCTGTGCCTGTGAGAGGACACAGAGCTCCTGGAGAAGGGCTGGGACAGGCTCTGGGCTGCTCCCAGCCAGAGGAGCTCTGTCCCAGCAGCAGGAGCTGGGCTGCCAGGCCTCCTGTGGCCTCCAGCTGTGAGCAGCCATGGTTTGCTGCACAGTGACAGGCATGGAGACCAAGGTGGGGTGGGTTTGTCACAGGATTGGTGTCCAAATGGCTCCCAGGAGAGACCAGCGTGGAGGCAGCAGGGGAAGCGCTGCACGCTCTGCACTCAGAGCTGCATTTGCAAACCACCAGAGCCCTGCTGAGGAGGAGGATGGTTGCTAGCAACGATGTGAGGAGCAGGAGAGGAATTGTAGCATCAACACCGACAGGGCAGGTCCCTTCCTGATGGATGCACATGGTGCATAAGCATCATTGTCACACCGCAGATCTCGCCAGGGATTCCTGAAGATGCTTCCCAGCAGGCTGCAGTCTCCTCCTTGGGGTTCTTGGGGTTTCAGAATTCTGACCATCTGTTTGCAATTGAGGCCATTTGGAAGCAGAAGAGAGAGCTGCCAGGAGACTCTTTTTGAACAAGGAGTGTCTTGTCTTGCCAGGAAGTTCCCTCCAGCAGGTACCAGAATCACAGAGGCACAGAAAGGTGGTGTGCTTTGTGCAAGCTTGGGCTGCATTGTGCAGCCCCTGCACCCAGAAGGGATGGCCAGCAGTGGTGCTGTGCACCCAAAAATCCCCCGAGGGAGGCTGTGCTCCTCAGCACTGCACCAGGGCTTGGAGCTGCCTTTAAATGTCAACCTGCCTTAAAAGCCCCAGGCATTCCCTGACATGTGTGGTGTGAACCTGTTCACTCAGTCGAGATTTGCTCCACTGAAAACGAGCCTGAAAGTTGATAAGAGCCCCTGGTTAGGCCTGAAATAGCCCCTTTGCAATGTGGGACTGGCTGGAGGAGGTATCAGATGAAGAGCAACAGTCCCAGCACAGCAGAAAGGAGGCTGAGCTCATGCCTGCCCTTGGCTGCAGCCACAGGTGCTCTGGCTGCTCAGAGGTGTTGCTGTGCCTCACCCACAGCTCCCACCCAGCTCTGGTGCCCCCTCTGCCCCACAGGAACACCAGGGGGAAATACAGAAAGAGCAGAGAGGCACTGGAGGGAAAACTGCCCTGGAAATGTGCAGTGGTGCTGTCTGGAGAGCAGGGAACCAGGACTCCCACTTTATGCAGCTGCAGAGAAAGGCCAGAGGGTTTTGTTCAGTTACCTGGGTGAAGTGCAGTGTTCCTGGCAGGAGCATGATTCATTCCAGTGCCCTGAAAGAGGGAGGAGGGGCTGTGTTTTGTTTTCAACCTTGGTACAGTGCGTGGGAAACGCTGCTGGCGCTGGGGTTCCGTTCTGTTGGGGTTTTGCTCTGTGCTGCAGATAAGGCTCCTCTTTCCTTGGTCACTTTGTAGGAATGGAAAACATGCCTGGGCCTTCAAGCACACTTTGAAGTCAATCAAAACTGTCTTAAAGTATATTTCTCTGCTATAGAACATAAAAATATTATCCCTCTGGCACGCCTCCATGAGAATATTAAAAATAGCTTACTGAGTTACTCTGTGAAAATCGCTAATATAACAAGACTTTTGTGTCTTATTTCATTAATGAAGGAACTCTAATGCTGGGCTTGAATGTGATACTGTTGTAAATCAATACAGAACATTTTTGGAAAAACACAATCCTATTATCCCGAGATATTTTTGTAGGGTGAAGTTAGAAAGAAACATTTCTTGCCATGACTTTTGTCCAACTCAATAAGCTATTTGCATCTGAAAACTTCAGTGCTAGCTAAATAAAATTGTGTTCTGAGCATGGGATGGCATTTGCCTTCCTGGTTTGTTTTAGTGCTGTTG
Organism: Euphonia xanthogaster; assembly: GCA_034509185.1. Taxonomy (NCBI): domain Eukaryota; kingdom Metazoa; phylum Chordata; class Aves; order Passeriformes; family Fringillidae; genus Euphonia; species Euphonia xanthogaster. Next base: position 10,132,798 of record JAYDZK010000057.1, on the reverse strand, counting down.
GTCCAGAACGGGGGAGAATCTGTTTGGCAGAGAAAGGCTTGGAGTTAAATCTTGTACTGACCCCTCTCAGCAGAAGGGAAGTGAGAGCAGGACAGGGCTCCTGGCTTTTCCTGAACAGCATCCAGGAGGCAGCAAGTCTGAGCTGTGGCCTGACTGGGAGGCTCGGGGTTCTGTCCCATTTCCAGCTGCAATTGTTTGTGAACAACCCCCTGGGGCTGTGGCCATCCCGGCTGGAAGAAGCCAGGGATGCTCCTGGCTGGGTCAGGGCTGAGGTTCCTCCAGCTCCTCCCCTGATCCCCAGCACCAGGAGCCAAAAGAAGGGGAAAAGCAGGGTGAGCATACAGTAGCAATTCTCCCACCAGCTGCTGGTCTTTCCTTCAGCAGGAGAAAGGCTTTAGATTTAATGGCCTCCTCGGGTATTTCTCACATGGATTTGTCTGATTGCCTTTTGAACTCGTGCTAAAGAGGTGATTTGCTGCTTCCTCAGTGGCCTCCCAGGGGTGTAAATCACAGCTCTGCTTCAAGAACCAGAGCAGCAGGCAGAGTTCCTCCCAGAGCACCAGTGCTGACTCTGGCAAGCAGAGACCCCTCTCATTTTCTGTTGAGCACAAAGGCTCCAGTGATGGGCAGGGATTTGGGGCTGGAAATGGAGCTCTCAGGGTGTTCCTGAGGAGCCTCTGGGCTGTCTCTGCCAGGGTTTCACAGTCCCTTGCCTCTGAGCACCCGCACAGGGTGAGGTGAGGAATGGCTGGTGCAGCAGGAGCACAGAATGGGCTGGGGGAAAAGTCTCCTCCCAGCCAAGGAACAGAGTTCAGCTGCTTCCCCTTGCTCTGAGCTGCTGTGACTCTGCTGGTTCATTTCCTGAATGGAATCCTCTGTCCCAACTCTGCAAGAGAAGCAGCAGCTTTAAATGATCACCAGAGAAATGCAGCTGCATTTATGATGACTTGCAGGGGAGCCTCTCCCCTCCAGGTCCTCCAGGAGCAGAGGGAAGGGATCAGGGGTCATCCATCCTCAGCTCTTGGCATAGCACTGGCTGTAAGAACAGGGCTGAAAGTCTGCAATTTTTTTCATGCTTCCTTTTCCTCATTTTGACTGACAAGTGGCACATAGCAGCAAAGGTTCACACAATTCTTCAGGGAGAAGGGACTTCTGTACTCAGAGCAGGCAGGAGAGAGGGATTTCATGAGCATGGCTCTGGGAGCAGATGGCACAAAACACCACGGTGTGTCATGAGCCTGGAACTGAGCATTGCACACCCCTCCAGATCCACACAGCCACATGGCATGCTGAGTGCATCTGGGGGAAGCCTCTGCTGCCCAAAGCCAAGAGCACCTTTCCCTCCCTCATTCCTGACAGAAGTTTGTCCACCCTGTTCTTAAAAAGCTTCTTTGGTTGGAGAAGATTCCAACTCTTGCCCAAGCCATTTTCTCTCCTGAGGAGCACATCCATAACTCCTTCTCAATATGGATAGAGAGAATAAAACATTCTGTTTCTTTCCACGGTAATCCTCCTTATATCTAAAATCTGATCAGGGCTCCCCTCAGACAATTTTTCATTAGATTTCCCCTCAGTCTTTGTGCCTGTCCTTGAGTCTTTGATTTTCTAGACTTCTGGTGTCTTTTTCTGCGCTCTGGGCTCTCTTCTGGTGCCTCACCTTCCTCAGCATGGCTGAGAGGAGTCAGCAATGCTGAGCAGAGCAGAGCACCCTCTCCCATCTCACACTTCTCTCACTCTCACCATCACCAATGGTCCTGAGCTGGCTGGTGGTGCTGCTGTGTCACAGAACATTCTGCTCTGTACACTGTGTATGTGCAATCCCCAATTCTCACTGGGTTTGTTTCTGTAACTGTCCTCACATCATCACTTCTTTTTAAAGCTATTATCTCCCTCTGACGCTGCTCTGCTGCATGCATGTGCCCTCTTCCAGCTCCACCTCCCGTAAATAAAGTGATTTTCTACTCCACTTTGCAGAGGAAACACAGAAGACAAAGGGACACAGTGACCCACTGGGAGCTTCTCTCTGAGTGTGCTTTTCTAAGTGTTTCACACCACCTTGGGCAATACACATCAGCTTTCCCAAAAATCTTTAGACAATGTCATGTCAGGAGGTGTCAACAGCCTCGTTAAACACAAGACAGATGACATGCACAGCTTATTCCCTGTCCACAAGTGCCACAGAAGGATTAGACTTGACACAGGCATAATGGCTGGGGTTTCATTCCTTTTCCCTGATTTGTTTCAGTATTTGTTTGTTGGCTCCATTTGTTGTCCCAGCACTTTTCTGGAAATGGAAGTTCAAGTAGATGCTCCATTATTTCCCTTTTTCAAAACCAGATATTCTGGTTTACCACTTTTGAAAGGGAAAGGGAAAGGGAAAGGGAAGGGATTTCACACACCCACACTCCACAAGGTCCCATTGCCCCCTCCCAGGAAAAAGCAAGTGAGGAGCCCCAAGTCTCAATGGAAGAGAAGGATCATGTGCCTAAATGACCTCTAAGAACATGAGCATCACTAATGACTCAGGAAATATGAGAATCAGGAATGACATCTTCTTCTCCATCTGACCCAGGAGCACAGTCCTGGTTTCTTTTCCTTCCCAGCTTTTCTTCTCTCTCTCTCATGCTGAGTTATATCTTGGGAAGCATCAAAAGCAATGTTTCAGGCCCTGCCTTGGCTATGCTACAATTTTTGGGGAAGATCAAGGCAGTGGAAAATAGAGGCTAGCACTGCTCCTTGCTGGCTGCCAAGAGCCAGCCTGGGCTCCTCTCAGTGTGTGAGCAGAAACACCAGCAGCACCAAGAGCCCTTCCACCTCCTCTGGCTCCCTTCACACAGCCCTGCCAGCACCTGTCCTGCTGCACAGAAAACAGGGAAAAGCAGCAAAAGAGAGAGAAGTATGAGATACATCCAGTATGAGATGGAAAGCTCCCACCTGCAGAGCCTGCCCTCCCAGCACCAGGTGTAATCCCACCCCAATGGCATCCCCAAGCCAGAGCTGGTACAAAAGTTACAGTAAAAAAACCCAATTCCCCAAGCTGTGGATGTAGGTCAGTTTGTTCACCATATATAGCATAACCCACCACAGCTGACTGAGAGCATGTTAATTACTTTGGGCTTGTTTCTGTAAAAACAGAAGAAATCTGCAGTTTAATCTTTAATTGTCTCAGAAAAAAATAAAATAAAATAAAATACAAGCTTGCTTCTCTGTGCCTCTCCAGCCCTTCACAGTTCATGGTTTGCAATGTGTGCAAAACAAATGAATGTTACCTAGCTCAGAGGAAGCCTCGTTGTCAGGTCTGAATTTCTTTGTTTGTTTTGCTTTAGAAAGCTTCCCTCTCCCATCAGTTCAGGAATGCTGTCTTGGCAACGATCTCTCCTGAATCTCCTTATCACAGATGCTGTTTACACACTTTCCCCATTTTGGTCCCCAAACTACCTGTGAAGAGCTCAGTTCTGCAAGGTTTCTCCCTTTCCCTTCATCCACAAAAAAGCCACCCAAGCTGCAGGTCAGGTGAAACTGTGCCCAGCTTCACTTTCCTGGATGTCAGAGTGACCTGGGATGTCTGGCCTGCTCTGCTTTTCAGAAGAGAGCCCCTTTTCTGTACCTTGCACCTTCTCCAAACCCTTTGGCTTCCCCTTGCTCTGAGCTGCTGTGACTCTGCTGGTTCATTTCCTGAATGGAATCCTCTGTCCCAACTCTGCAAGAGAAGCAGCAGCTTTAAATGATCACCAGAGAAATGCAGCTGCATTTATGATGACTTGCAGGGGAGCCTCTCCCCTCCAGGTCCTCCAGGAGCAGAGGGAAGGGATCAGGGGTCATCCATCCTCAGCTCTTGGCATAGCACTGGCTGTAAGAACAGGGCTGAAAGTCTGCAATTTTTTTCATGCTTCCTTTTCCTCATTTTGACTGACAAGTGGCACATAGCAGCAAAGGTTCACACAATTCTTCAGGGAGAAGGGACTTCTGTACTCAGAGCAGGCAGGAGAGAGGGATTTCTTGGGGAAAAGTAGAACATTCCCATGGCACCTCTTAGAGAACTGAGGGGAAGCCTCAATCAGCCTTGCCAGAGACACACCAAGGTGTCCTGTCCCACAGCAGGGCTGAACTCAGTGAATATTGTGTTGGTTTCATGTACTTCCATGAAATTAATTTTTAAATGAAATTAATTCTTTCATAAAATTAATTAATGACTTACATTTACCACCCAGAATTGCTCAGACCTGGCACCATCAGTTCCCTTTCTGCTCACAGTCAGAGAGAAACCCAGGTGCCAGGGGGATTTCAGCCTTCAGAGGGGAAACAGGAGCAGCTGATTTCTTCATGCTGGAAGTTGTGTCCCACAAAGACCCCCCTGGCTGGGCAGCAGGGGGGTGGCTGCTCTCTGCCACCTCCTGGCTCCTGTCCTTGGGGAGAGAAGGAGACACCAGGGGGATGGGAGAAGAGAGGTGGGGCAGAGATGCTGGAGCAGGCATGGGGAATTCCTGAGAGGAGAAACAACAGCAGTCACAGGGTGATAGAAATAAAGGCTTTATCCTCTGGAAACCATGCAGAGCTTGGTGCCCCTAAGAGAGGCACAGAAGGGCTGAGGGTCAGAGGATGCTGTGTCTGCAGAGATGCTGTGGACAGTGAACAGTGCATCAGGGGGTTTTCAGTGTTATTGGTTTTTTGGGGTTTTTTTGGAGATCTGAGGTTTTCTGCATCAAAGACATCTCAGCTGAAGTTCATGAAACTCCTTTCTAGGAGAAGGGAAGACTGGGGTCTTGTGGTGCTTGAAAATCACAGACCAAACCAGCCAGCAGCCATGGCAGTGCTCTGAAGGAAGATAATCACAGTTTGCCACACCCAAAGGCCCCAGAATTACACATAAGAGAAAGAATTCCCAGAGATGGTCTCTGCTGGGGCAAAACCCCAGGGCAGGTTCTGCTGCTGATGGCAGTGCAGCACTGTGAGGTCACCTGGGGTCCTGCAGCACAGGGGGAAGGGCTGCCAAGGAGCAGGATCCTGGGAGCTGGAGTCATTCTGGATAACCTTTGCTGGTGGATGGCCCGTGCCCAGCTCAGCTCAGTGAGCCAGAGGGCTGTGTCAGGAACTCTCAGCTTCCAGGAGCTCATGGTTTAGGGGAGCACGGAGGAAGGCTCCAGGTGGGACTGCTGGGCCAGGAAAGCTCTGGAAAGCTGAAGGTCATTTGCCCATCTTGTGCCAGGATGCTTGGATTATTGTCATTTATAAAAAAAAGAAAAATCCATCCTTATTTCTGTAAAGAGACCAGAGCTTTTGCCCTCCTTTCCAAGGAGGAGAAGCAGTGGCAGTCCACAGTCCCTGCTGCACCTGGAACCCCTCAGGAGCACAAAACCCCCCCAAAGAAAAAGAAGATATTTAGACACCTCTGTCATGCTTTAAAAGAGCCAGGGTTGATCATTTCAAAAGTCAGCAGTTCAGCACATTGCCCAGGAAGATTTCTGAACTGAATCTGGATCACAGCTGCCTGCTGGCATCTCAGGGTTGAACTGCAATCTTTGGGACAGCACTTGCTCCAGGGCTGTCATCTGCTGCATGGAATTGCTCTCAAAAGCCAAAAGAGCAGCTTCTCCTACTGCTCTGCCTTTTCTTCAGCCCAACAATGTCCTGCCTGTTGGGACACTCCATCCCAGCCCTTGGGACACACCTGTGCTCCTGAGAGGATCCACTGCAGCCTCTGCCTCCCTCCGCTGATCCCCTCCCTCTTGGTCTCAGATGTAAACCCAATTGTCACATTCCCATTCTCTGAAAAATCCTTTTGCCGAGGAATTTTCTCCTGGGAAGCTGAGAAGCCTCAGAGAAAAAGGAAAACAATTCTTATCTCATTTGCTTCTCCTGTGTTGTGC